>JAENRT010000023.1:0-104205 GCA_032173475.1 Amanita phalloides | reverse complement strand
CAGAGACAAGTTTATCAACACAGTAGAAGAGTAAGCTGGGTGAGAGCAAACTATCTAGAGTCTTAGGACTCCTACCTACAGACACACCTCCTTTATACCTCAGCCCCTGGTCTGTGCACACAGACTGCACTGCCTCCAAGGCTATGCATGTGCAGCAACTGCCTAGACCCCTTCATAGCCAGACTACTCTGGACCCCTATGCCTAGACCTTCGTACAGCCACCCATGGCTTACCTAACCAGCCCTTCCATAATGGATCCCTCAAGCCCCTATGCATATTGGTATGTCGTCCTGTGTCCATAGGCCTCCAGATAAAATATAGAAAAATAAGAGAAAATAGATATAGTTGTAACAGGCAGGCAGGCAAGCAGGATGAAATCAGTGATTTCAACTTCTGATCCTTGTAGCTTATATACAAACATCTTTGTTGGGGGCACAAACAAATGACTAATTTGCTCAGGGCCTTTCCAGTTGCAGATCTCCACCTGCCTGGATAGCAAGTCCAATGAGCCAAGGATCTTTTGGGAAGCACCCAAGTCCTGGGAAAACCAAGGAGAGGGGATTGGTTGGCAGATAGGGGGAGGTAATGTAGATATGAAGCTGTGAGCTGTAAACCTTGCCATCCAAATCTCTGCATGGGCACAGGAGGCAACTTTCTGAGCTTGTTGGTGTCCAGGGCATTCACAGCAGCAAGGCCCATTCTGGGCCAACAGCAATTTACACTCCCCCCCCCCAAATGAGTAGAATCTGAGCTCAGACTCCGAGCCCATTCTGAGCCCATTCTTAACCAATTGTCCCAATGCATTATAAACTTGAATTAACTATATCTCCATGGAAACACATTCAAATTACATAATTCTTGATTTCCTATGTAACCATAATCCTTAGCTTTGTTTCATAAAGGCACAGTTTGGCATTGTTTGGTTTTGGTGTCCTGTTATGTTACCAACAAGGACAAGCATTGAATCAACCATATTTCCATGGTAACAGCTTCAAATTACATAATTTTTGATTTCCTATGTAGCCATAATCTTGAGTTCTTTTGATGCCATTACTTTGGTTTTGTTTGATTGTGGTGTGATGAACAAAAACATCAAATCAACCCATTGGATACCTTTTATGAGTCACTGTACCTCCATGGTGACACCCAGTGCTTTACACTAAGCCACCTGTCCAGGTGGACTCCACATAAACCCTGATGACTGTCCAGTAAAAATGCCAAAGTGCTTCAAATATTAGAAATATGTCTTACTTTCAACTGCACATACAAGTAAACATAAAATATACCTGTACCTACATGTGCTACATATGTCAACATTCTTCTCAAAGTACACAATAACAGAATCATGATATACCCTGGTCAGGACTACTTCTCACATGCACCAACATGTCACATTTTCTACAATCCAAAAGCTAAAATAATGCAATGCAATTTGCTTGGACCACTTTTTCACACCAGCTACAATTCAAAATTTCCACAAGCTGGCTTCATGCTATATCAATCATTTGAGATCACATTTCTGACAATAACAGATGTTTGAATATCACCACCAGGAAATTTATTCTCCTGCAATTCCATTGTAGAACGCCATGAATCTGACTTTGGTGTGCATGTCAGCATTGTCACACAAAAACCATGAAGGAAAGGGTTATATCTCAGCAGTTCTTTGTTTACAGATGTTTGCCATACCATCACTAGCATCAAAAATTAACCCTCTACAAATTTCATTGATGGAGCATGTCATAAATCTGACTTTAATGTGGCATATCAGCATTGTCAACACACAAACAGAAAAGAAATGTTATATCTCAGGAACAAATTTGTTTACAGATATTGTATACCAATCACTAGCATTCAGATTTAAATCCTCTACAAATTCATGATAGAAGCATGTCATGAATCTGACTTTGGTGTGTCAGAGTACAGTGCTGTGCTAAAAAATTGCGAAATCCTTATAGTATTTTGGCATTATCTCAGTGAATATTGAGTGTTTACCACCTTATCTGGGTGTTCATATTTCTTAGTCAACTCACTCCTTCTACATTTTTTGTTAATAGGTCATGTGACAATTTTCACTTTTTGAAACCATGGGAAATGTGACACCAATTGTGACAGGTGCAAACAACTGTACTATATGCACATCTCATCTTATCTAATTTATGTAATCAACCTATATCCAATCTTATCTACATTACTACAACTAATCTACTTATGTAATCTGCTCATATACAATCTTATCTACTCTATCTACTTTATTGGACAAGCTTACTAATCAAATAATGAGGGGGAATGGCAGAAACTGGGTACTGCTGGCTGTCCTTATATACCTGTCAAATGTGCACAGACCACCTGCTCAATGGTCATGTGATATGTGTCATGTGTCACAAATGTTATATAAGGCTCATGGCAAGCATGGCCCAGCCCCACTGAGCTAGGACTCCACTCAGAGTCCAAGCTGACTCTGAGCATTGTCAGTCCTAGGACTCTGAGCTCCAATCCAAGCTCAGCTTGGAGTTGGCTTGGACTACACTCAGACTGGGCTTGTAGTATGAGTTCCCAGTTTGGTGAGTCCTGAGCCAACTTTTCTGAGCTCAGAATTAGCTTGGAGTCTGAGTAGGCTACTTGGAATCTGAGCTCAGAATCTTGGAATAAGGGTGGGGGAGTGTAAAGTGCTCTGGACCAATCAGTGAACTGACCAATGCAGAGTGCCAGGTCTGTTTGATGCAGGTCACACACAGGTGATGGAGTCATCAAAAAGCAGTGAGCAGTGTCAGTAGGGATGAGAAACATGTTGTAAGCAGCTGGTGGCATGAGCACCTGGCATGGATGACATGATGGAAGCAGTGTGGCAATGGTGACATGCTCCTTGCTGAAATTTTGACAGAGCAAGGGGGAATATGACTTGGTGAGGCTCACAACATGCCAAGAGAAACATACTGGGTAGATTTTGGGGAGGTTTGAAGTCAGTGTGAGCCCATCCTGTTGGAGCTGGCCATTCATGCTTAGGTGAAACAGAGGGCATATGGGTTGGGAATGAGAGAAAGGCAGGACTGATGGGTCAAACCCCTTGATGGTGGACCTGGGGAGTCCAAGGGATCTGGCATGGGATTGGAAGGATGTCAAAGGTGTGGATGTGTTTGGAGATGATGAGGGCAAGCTTGACTTCATGGTGTGTGGTGATGCCACAGGGTATTTTGCATGTGCCACCAGATGGGAGGTAGCTTGTAGTGGGTTTGAAGGACTCAGGTGGGGGTGCCTAACCATGTCTAACTCATTTCCTTGGAAATGTGATCATTTGCACACTGACATGAGTATGTTGTTTGTGAAACATGGCCTAAAGCATGTCTAACTCTTTTCCTTTTAAAGTGGGACATCTTATCAGGGGGATGGTGACAGCACAGAGATTCTGAGTTTGATGTGTGAGATGAGTGCAGACTTATGGTTCTTGGAGAAGGGAGATGTGATTGATTGCATGCCAACACAAGTATGTGGTTCATGAAACATGGTTTAAAGCACATCTGACTCATTTCCTTTCAAAGTGGGAAGTCTTATCATGGGGATGGTGACAGCACAAGAATGTACAAGATGTTGGACTCCTTATCACCAATGAAGTGCAGCTGGTTGGTGGTGTGGTGGGTGCAACATGCAAAGTTATCATCTTGTGGACATGTTATGTATCTGCTCAGATGGAGAAAAAGACATGCATTGGTGTCTTTCTTGCCAATGAACATGCAAAGTTATCATCTCACAGATGTGTTATGTCTCTGCTCAGATGGAGAAAAAGACATGCATTGGTGTCTTTCTCGCCAATGAACATGTAAAGTTATCATCTCACAGATGTGTTATGTCTCTGCTCAGATGGAGAAAAAGACATGCATTGGTGTCTTTCTCACCAACAATAGACTGGTACTTCCAGCAGGTGAACATCACTGGGCAGATTGGGGGTGAAAACTCAGAGTGGGCACTCAAATTCAGGTGCATTCTCACTCTACCATATTCAACCCAATGCTTTATATCATGCAGATATCTACATCACAACAGAAAGAAAATGCCATGACAAAGGGCATGTTTCCTCTTCATGATACATATATATGGACTTACCAGGCTGAGCACACTCACCCATGAATGCATTCACTCAGCAGTATGCTCACATGACTCAACATTCAAGGGAAGGCTGCAACCCTCACCCACCATATCCAAGGGTCACATCAACTCATCAGTCATGTATATCATCCTGGAATGACATGCTAACATTAATGCTATACCACATCCCTGATGCAGACACTGACAGCAACAGCTTCAACAATTCCACCATTGCCAGCAAGAGGGTTCATCTTCCAGCTGTGTGATGAACAGGTTGTCAGAGTACTCACCAATGAACCACCAGTTTTGACATATGATTACAATCAGTCTTTACAATTGATGGTTTCAATGGTGATACCATCATTATTACTTTGGGTGACAATGTAATGGATGTGGGAAGAGGGCATCCAAGTGTGCAAGGTGTGGTGATGTTTCACAGCATTTATTATGCATTAAATTTTGCACCCTGATTTCTCTTTCCCATGTCATCCTTTTCTTAACACTCATTGGTTCCCCACATCCCTTCCTGGTGCTCATTGCACATCGCCTTTTGCATCTTTTTTGCATCAGTCTCACTTTGGCTCATATTTATGCACTTGCTCATCCATGCTTGCCCAGTATGCTTGAGTGAGCTGCTGGACAACTTGCAGAATCCTCTTCTTGTCTTCAAATATACTCCAACCCTCAACTGGCTGTCTCATCATAACCAGATTGTCAAACTATGCCAACCACATCAAAGAGCTCAACAATCCCATGGCTTGTTGACGGTTTCCTTAACCAATATCAGCACATGCTCCAGTAACTTGGTCAAAATTTTCTCCTCTTGTCTCATGAGCAACAGCTTGAATTTGTTGGATAGAGAAAATACATGATTGATGACATGGGAGACTTGAGATGTTGGTTGATGCGATTGATGACATGGTAGACTTGAGATGTTGGTTGTACACCATCATCAAGTTGTATGTGACATGATAGTGGGATGCGATCTGCCTCAATCTTGTACTTTGGAACCTGCCAGATGGGTGCTCATACTTGAGTTGACACTTCTCCAGTAGAGCTGCCATGGTATGGACAATATCAGCCCTTCTCTGGACAAGCTCCAGCACCACCTTCCTGATTGTGATGCCAACACTGTAAAGCAACAGCAACTTGAGCATCTGAACATATCTAATTAGAAAAAATTGCGTCAGCATCCTACACTCTACCAAACCACTAAAAGAAAAACCCACAAATACATATGACCCAACCATTGTACCACTTTGTCCCTCTTCTGGATTGTCCCAAACATGATCTCTGCATTCAAGCATTATCTGCCAGTTTAGACACAAATTGCCTTTCAATAGGCAGCTACAGGCTCAACAAGCCAAGATAAAACTGCAACTCAGAATGATGATGATACCTCTCACTGGTATCATATTGTGACTGACCAGCATGACTGAGCATCTGAAGCACATCCTGTGACAAAAGCACAACCCATCTTCCATTTTCAGGGTTGTAGATTTGGGTTCCCTTGAAGGTGCTGGCAGGTTTACATGCCACACAAGCATTGCAGTTGTCACATCCTGGTCATGACACGGACCTTATGACATGGACTTCTGAACTCTGTACCTGGCAAACACTCCCATTGGACAACAGACAACCCCAGACTTCCATCATGGACATATGCAGACTCCACTAGGACATTCATATTTTGCTAAGTCCATTCCCTTCTACTTTCCTTTTCTGTCATTGCCATGTTTCAACATGGGCTTCATGTTTGTTGCTACATTTCACTTTCTTATCCATCTCCATGGCACTGAAATCTTTTGTTACCATACATACACGATTCTATGGACGCATGTTGAGATAGTCTAGTGGCTATCTCAACTCAACTCATATCGATAAGCTACTGAGACCTCCACTCACTTCCAGAACTCTGATGCTGAGTAGGTACTTAAAGCAACATCCCTATACCATAGACCTTAGTTCAAAAATCATAGATTGTGCCCCCCTCTTGACTTGGCTCCTCTCTCTCCCAACTCCTCATCCATGATGTCCTACTTGATGACCATGACCTTGACCCAACTCCATTCACAGAACTCTGAAGTTGGACAACATACATGTGGTGGGTGCAGCCCAAGAACACTGAAGCCAAGTCCAGTTAAGTTCCCCCTCTGGACTTCATCTCCATACTTTTCCTGTTCACCCTCACTCCAGACTTCCACATACCAGACTTCCATTTGTCCAGACCCTAGGTAGAGACTGGACCTTGACAGCAGTGCAGACAAGTAACTGGATAGACCTGTCCACAAAGGGTTCTTCAACTGGCCCATGATCTTTTCTTGCCATACTTGCAATTGAAATTTGTAGGTAAACAACTAGCCAAAAATCAACAAGTGGAGATTGGCAATGGAGTGGGAATGGGCATGCAGCATGTGGGGGCAAGCATGGGGTGAAGTGTAGCTTGGCTGTTGCCAATGGTGAGTTAAGCTATTTCACTGCAGTAGACAAGGGCATCAGTCTGTAGGCCTTTGAACATCTCTGTACAGAGCTTGTAGTGGTAGGGGTCACGGAAAATGACATGGTGCACCACTGTAAAGGCATTAGAAAGTATCAGAAACAATGGCAAATGACCAACCAGGATTCCTTTCACCAATGGAGCAGCCATTACGTTCTGCAAAGCTGAGTTTGCATAATTGCACAGGACCTAAGGTGGCTTGTTCATTGAATGTGATTCCAACTGATGAGAAATTCGAAAAAGTGACTCAGTAACCTGCATTGCTGACTCATCAGTGTCAGTTGTTGCAATGGCACTGGCTGCAAGCCAACAGTTTTCCACAGTATGAACAATTATGATTTTACTTCACCTGTGATTCTAACAGAAAGAAACACTGGCATGTGCAGGATATTGTTGTTGCATAAAGTTTCAATTTGGTGCAGGTGTCAGATTCGAAAGATTCCATCTCAAATACTATTAATAAATCACATGTACATTTTCCTGCCCAGAAACAACCAAGTACTATACATGCTATTTACATCAGTAGTATAAAACAATTGTTTTAGTTATAAAATTGTTGTCCATCAGAAACAAGTTTGTTCAGATATGATTTTTGGTGACAAGTTCATCTCACATCTCAATGTCAACCAGCATTCGAAAAACCTCCATTTCGTCTTCTTCATCCATGTCCTCGACTGTGACAGCATTGATGAGCACTGTGACGATGGCAAAAAAGCTGACTTGTCCAATGGCATCAATACGCACTACAACAATAATGTTAAATTGGACAGCATCATGGGCAGTGACACTTTAGTTCATTAGTAGATGATGGCTACTATGATATACAAGCTTACCAGTGATATACTACACCTCTATCTAAAGATAGGGCATATTGGAAAAGGAGTGAGTCTGTTGAAGGAGTCCTGTCAACACTAAGAAATCCTGGGCCAGTGAAACAACAAAGCAGAGGCTAGCTTGGTTAGCCTCCGAGGTCGCGGGAAAGTGCCGAAGGGAGTTCGGCGACACCAAAAGGCGTCGCTCAGTGCTGCGCAGTGCTCGCTCTGGCTCAAACAGTGGTTTTGGGGTGAAGGGAAGATGTATTCAACTACCTACTACACGGTTTTTGTATCTACTGCCTTGTGGCATACATGTGGCGCTCGGTAGGTATGTAACCAAGGTTCCGAGGTGGTGCCTGGGGTCCGAGGGGTTCCGAGGGGCTCCGAGAGGGTTCCGAGATGGAAGCAATGGTGTTGGTTGGGCTTGTCAAGGCTTGGTGGCTTCCGAGAAGGGTGCTGTGAGGTGTGACGTCCAAGGTGGTACTCTGGTGAGCACTGGGCATCGATTCCAGCATAGCCAGAATCGATCCGTTACACCGGAACGGCATGAGTAGAAGTATAAGTGCGAATGTGGGAGCTTAGCAGATAATTGTTGATGCACACAGTGGGATGGAGTTGCAGATAGTGGGCAGAGAGTGGCGGGAAAGCGGATTCACGGATAATGACGGATCGTCACAGATAGTCATGGAATATAATGTCACTACCCGCAGATAATGCAAAATGCTAAGACATGGATAATGACGAAATATAAGTCCGGCACATGTGGTGACGAGAACGAGGATGACGAGAATGACAAGAATGACGAGAAACGAAGAGATGAAGCTGAAAAGAACTCTGAGCACAAGGGGATTGCCTATTTTTTCTCCTGCTACCAGAACACTTTATATACATTTTTACCTACCATTGAGACGCAAATGGACTTGACTGAGATAAAATAAACTTGAAATTTTCTTTGTAAAATTTCCACTGCTGTCGCAGTTACTGACCCTTTCCAAATCCGTGTTGAAAGCATTTCTCCTATATGGCTAGTTAGAGCTGCGATCATGGAAGATTTCCTCCTGCGTGTGAAGCCGTATCGCAGTCCTGACCAGGGCGTGATGTTCCTGTCAGATTATTGTTGAGTTTGCCACTACAGTTTCTGTCATTCAAGTTTTGATCCTGATACACGCTAGATCTTTCTCTGGCAACTGTGAACCTGTAAAACGGCTCTCTTCTCCAGCTCCATATAGGCTGGCTGTTGTACCATGCATCACTGTGCCTGCTCGTGCACAGATATCTGTTGTTCTGGGTGTATACGGGTTTTAACCATAGTTGGCATGCCAGTGACTAAGTGAATCGCGATCTGGATCTCGCAAGTGGAGTTGCCTGATGTGGAAGGGGCGCTGTGTTGGGCCTCGGTTATATCGGTTACTAGCCATTTTAGCAGCTTAGTCAGCACGCTCTACTGGAGTATTGGCAAGCTGTGTGCTGCTGCTGTGTTTGTCTCAGTCAACGATATGCGCATCTGTGGTCATTGTTCCGCGTCCAATCCCATCTATCAGTATGCATGGTGGCTGCGTTACAGTATGGCGGATAGTAGCAGTATACACGGAAGTTGGTGGATAATTGTGGTAGTGCGGATAATCATTAGACTGCCAGACTTCAGTGATGGGGTCAGGGCATGTGCTATTCTGGTGGCAGATAAAGCTCTTTGCGTGCAATGCGATGCGTGCCCATTCAGATGCCTATGCGCACTCACAGCCAGACAATGCTCATCACCAGTTAAAGATTTCAGCCATATCAACTGTTCACTTTAGAGAATGTGCAATAGAATAGATAGATAACTTACTGTGAGAATGGCAGGAATCAGTGGCTGTACAGAAAGATGTCAGAAAGAAAGAGATTACACAAAAAAAGGATGCACAAGATGGTATTTAAATGGTAGCTGCAAATGTGGCCACTAAGATAATGCAATACACCTGTAATTAATCCTGTGTATTCAATGGGCAAGTAAAATTATTGGCAATGTAGATACCATTTCAACATCATTGTGCCAATGTTGGCCACCATCTTGATGTCTTGGCTTTAGTGCATGTTGACAATGGCATTTTCCTGAGTCCTTCAATTGGTGTAGCAGTTGTGACAGTTTCACTAAAAATTTATTAGATATAAGATCAGGAATGAATGTACCAATCTCATTTAACAACCTGAATAATTATCCAAGAATGGCAGTACCTGTTATCCAAAGTTTGTGGAGCAAGCCAGATGTACATGCATGCAGGACAAACATTTAGTTAACAACTCAGTTATCTAGACATTCCAATACAAATACCAACTAGTCTGACAAATGCATCAGTTACTTTGAATGCAGGCAGATAACAACCTACCAGCCTTGCCCGTGGTATAGACTAGTACATGCTCATGAAATCTTTCTCTGATTCATGTCCACTTGCCAATGAGCTGTCATCATCACCACTATTGGTCTCCATGCCCTGCCAATCTTCCAAGTCTGAGTTGTCCAGGTCCAATTCATACACATCACTGGTGCTGTCTGCATTGGGGATGTCAGGTGTGCACACAAACTTCTCATCCAGGTCACAATGAGCCAATTGGTGTGTGTGGAGGTGGCCAACACCTAGCCCCCAGTGGTATCACATGAGTAGATCTCAGTCTGAAAACCTAAGTATTCACTGGTGAGTCCATGTTCAAACCATCAGCAACTTCAGTTGACATACTGGCCAACATAATATAAATTGTAATCTTGACCATCCTTAGTGCAATGTGACACACCCATTCTGTTTGCTTGCTGTTTTCCATCTTTGAAGACTGGAATGATGTGACACCCATGCAATACATCCTTTGGGTCAACAAAACCAAAAGAATCAGTTTGGTGCATAGGGGGAAAGCGGACCAAATCTAAGGTGGAACTACTCCATCCTGAAGATGCTGGGTTGACGACTTCAAACCATCGCACCCATAAGAAATCAACATGGCATGCTTCATAGTCTGGTGTCCCAAATGCCATATGGATGACATGTGCATGATATGCACCTAAAACATGCACATATAGAAAATGGTGAGAACAGCCACCTGTGTTGTCTGTGAGAAACATGACATTGCAGTGCGAAGTTCCCGCATTGATGATGTCTGTCCCACATTGCATGTCATAGGTTGTGAAGTGAAATCATAGGAACTTATGGTGGTATATGCAGTCATTCTTCAAAAACACAGAATCAAACATGTCATGGCCTCCACCCATGTCAGCACCAGGATGAACAAGGGGTGATAGCACCTTCTTATGATGTTCTGCTTGAACACAAATGACTCAGAGATGTTCTTTTAACTTTGAATAGAAGTTCTATCAGATATGTGAGCTTGTGTGACCAGAAAACAAAAGGGAATGCTCGCCTTGATGGCAGGGTTGCCCTCATTCTGCTGGAGAAAGGTTGGAACATGGACAGCAAAGTTCTCCAACTTTCCCATGTTGTACTGCACTTCAGGATTGTCAGCAATTTCCTCCTCAACTTGCAAGGGTGGACAGACCTGGGCAGCCAGGCTTTTGTGGATCCCACTGAGGTGGCACTGTTGCCACTCAATCTTTGACAATTGCTGAGGTATTGATCAGCCACTTGTCCAAAGGAAACATCCCTTTGAAATTTGGTGCTCTCTTTCACTCTAGCAGCTTCTTAAGCATATGCCATACATGGAACAGAGGGTGGCTTACAGGCTGAGTTTAGTATGAGTCTGTCATACCAAACTGCCAAATAGTGTGAGCATAGTCACCAAGAGCATGATGCTTGTAAGTTTTCAAATTCAATTGCTTTGGCTGTCTGCTATTATGACTCTGATCTGACTGCTGGGATGGTCCTGTAACTGACTTAGTCATGCCTTTTTCCTGGCTTTGTGTTTGCACTGCCTTCTTGTGTTCTAGCTCTCGGGTTGGATGTATCTTACATGTTTTTTCCTTGAATATGTGAAGACTATTGCCAAAGGATGTTGTGACCTGGGACAAAATGGCCAGGGTTGTGTCAGTATGCATATGGAGTTTGGCAAGACCATGCCAGTGTGCCAGATCAAACAGTACTCTGATAAGATATCTGTTGTGGGGCTCAGGTAGGAGACCATCAAAGACAGGTATCACACACTAGATAAGTTAATCAAAAGAAAATGACCACTGTGATGCCATTTCCACATACTTGTAGCATATCCTCATAGTCACAAGCCATCAATTTTTTTCAATTCTGACTGGTTCATTGTTATCCTCCTGATACCATCAGTCCCAAAAGGAGGAATTTCTCGAAACCTAATGGGTTGTCAGTGTCAGGTCATAACAGGTTTGATTACTGCAGCTCACCATCGATCTAATTTGTGTTTGAGGTTATCATCCTGACAGTCTAGAAGGCATAGCAAGTGGATGAATAATGCCTTCCAGATGCCAAGTTCAACCTTGTGCATCAAATCCACAACAAGTATATTGAACATGTTGAAACCAAGTGGCATTAGTTTGTCAGAAAATGCATTCTGCCAGTGGTGCAACAGAACATCAGTGACATGTCAACCTCACAGCAAAAAAGAAAACACCCACCACTGTCAGAACAAGAGACTTCTCTTGCAGGAGGGCCTCTACTGCTTTGCTGTCTATCTTATAATTCTTCACATATAGAATCTTGCATGCAGCCTCAATACAACTTCACTGCTTCAAATCATCAACCTGCCTGAGGGACATGTGCTGAATCATGTCTCAATGAGTACCCATGTTTGATACATGGTCCAACAGCATGAGACAGCGAGGACAAGGACAGTGACCAAGGTTTCAGATGCTGGCTATAAGTGTTCTATAGTATCAGACATGAGTCTCATTATATGTTCAATGTACTAAACACTTACTTCTCTGGGTAATCAGCAGTATATGTAAATATCCAGGGATAAAAACAACACAAGACGCCATCACTGCACTTGATTATCACTCTGTGCCTATAAGCTTCCAGGAATTTATCATCAAGGATGATTGCCCATTGTGCGTGGAACATTTCATGATGACAATGTGCCAAGAAGGAGGAGTTGGGTCCTTTTCCACCAATGTTCTCCATAGCAAAAGCCTTAAAGGCATCAGGAAGCTGTCATTGAACAAATTGAGGGTTCGGGTATCACAGGACAGGAAACTGTACTCACAGACTCCAAATAAGTGATGTGCTTAAATGCCTGGCAGGAGGGTTTCAACCTTTGGTCCTTTGACTTGCTTCTGATCATTAGATAAATGGGCCATAGCTTAGCACTGCTGAAGGCTGTCAGCTGAGTGCTATCAGATAAGACCCAGGACAATGCATGGAAGTTGACAACCTGGTTCTCCAAGAGAATCCTGGAGCACATGATGAGCCTCGAAAAATGCTTCTGATGTGTAGAGCTTGCTGTGAACTTGGGATGGTTCTGAAGCACCATTTGGCTGCCAGTACAATTCATAAGGCTCAAAATGAAGGTGGGAGTGAGTAGATGGTCATGTAATTTTTTCCCTAATGACAGACATCAACTGGCAATGATAAAGGATGCCCACATTGAACTCTTTCAATCCTGGGTGCAACATTCATTTATGAAAGGGGACATTGATCTTGACTGGTGTTTCAACCCACTCTGAGTCACTGCTCTGTTCTGCATTCTTAACATCTGGGCTCTCAATGCATTGTTTGCTCAACTGGGCATCAATATGTCACCAGTTCTGACCCAAAACATCTTGTGGATGGAAGTCAGGGTGTCCTACTATCTCGAGAAGTTTCTGGTAACTTGATCATGACTTCTTTTCACCACCATTCCAATACCATTCTCCCAGTAAAAATGATGATTGGTTTGGGTATGGGTGGTAGATGTTGGTCGAAGGGGAAGGAGTGATGCCAGTGATATTTGGAGATGTGACTATTGGGTCATCCAAAGATATGTTCTGGGTCAGAACATGACTAGGCAAGTGAGAATATTGTTGGAAGAGCCCAAATTTATTGTGCTCGGACTTGCAATTTTTTGCAACTTGGGATGGACATGTCACCAATAGTTGCCATGATGAAGACTGAAGCACTATGTCTGGCTCTATTTCCATACCCTCCCAGGATTCTGACAAGACCTGTGGAGCTATGGGAGGTTCAGGTAATATATCCCAGAAACATTTTGGCAGTTGATGGTCCTCCCACCAAGTTCTCTGCTCTGCCAGCAATTTGTCAAGGTCTTCATGATCCAAGGGATCTTCAATACACTAAGAGCATAAATTGTCAGCAATGAAGTGAAGAGTAGGAAATCTAACCTGTGGGGGGACTGGAGGAAGAACTTCGTCCTCATTTGGGAAGCTCAAGGAGCATTCCCTGGCAGTTTGAGAACTTTGGGCCAATTACATTTTCTGATGCTTCTTTGCTTGGCAGACTTTTTGCATGGTGGTTGTATGTGAATGGAATCTACTGTAGGCTCATCTACAAACTTGTCTCTGAACCAAATTTGGTGATAAACAGAGACATTTATAAATGGGATGTGGACATCAAGAATCTCCCACTCCAAATGAGCTCAAGTTAAGTTGGGGTTTTGCCCAAAGGAGTATAAATCATGCAAAAGCACCATAAAAAAATGTCATGCCATATTTTGACACAAGGTGTTGAATGGGTACTAGTTGGACAGAGGGGTGCTTTGTCATCCTGATGAATCAATAAGAGGAGGATTGTGGATTGCATCAAGAATGGATTGGTTGATTGACAATGCCTTGATGCCACCAATTGATGTATTTCCCATGGCATCCAATCTGTTCACATTGTTCCAGCCAAGTTGTCATTTGTGGAAATTCATCCCTCTGGGTATGTGTCTTTGGTAAGATCTATGTGAAGTCATTCAGTATATTGTGTATTGTAGTTGTCAGTCATCCCAAAAAGCATTATAGAAGTCATGTAGTGCATGCAGGGATAAAAGGCAATCCATCTACAGCATTTCATCCACAAACAGACAGTCAAACAGAAAGAGTAAATCAGATAGCAGAGCAATTACTATCTACATTTGTTAATGAAAATCAGGATGATTGGAGTGATTGGTTATCGATAGCCCAATTCTGTTATAATGACTGGGAACACTCAGCAATGGGATATTCTCCATTTTATATGAATTACGGACATCATCCAAACAAAGGAACAGAAATTGACATTGGTCATACCACAGTAGAAGTGGTAACTCAATTTGCAGGAAGACAGGCAGAGGTTTGGAACCAAGCAAAAAACGCTCTCAGGAAAGCCCAGGAAACAATGGCATTACAATATGATAAAAGAAAAAGGACATCTATATTGTACAAAAAGGATGACCTAGTTTACATAAATGCCAAACATTTGCCAATGGTTCAACCAACCAAAAAACTAGGTGAGAAGTTTTTAGGACCCTACAAAATTCTTGAAAAAGTAGGACCTTCAGCATACCAAATTCTTATCCCTGCATCCTCGAAAGTGTATAACATTTTTAATGAGTCATTGTTGAAACCATATCACACACCTTCGTTTCCAATACAGGGCAGCAAAAATACAGGCCAGAAGAAGCAACAGGAGAAAGAGAGCACCACTGGTGACTATGAAGTGGAAAAAATACTAGATAGTCAAATCAACTGACAAGGACATGGTCAGCTCGAGTATCTGGTAAAATGGAAAAATTACCCACTTGAAGAAGCTTCTTGGGAACCAGTGCGGAATTGCAATCAGGCCAAGAGAAGTATCAATGATTTCCATTGACTCAATCCAGGGGCACCAAGGAGGATCCATGGACAAGAGTTATCCTTCACACCATATTTAAACTATACCCAGCCACCAGTGTCTAAAAAAAATTTACAGGTGGGAAGATGGAAAATTTGAATGTGAATATCTGGAAAAACTGGAATGAAATTGGCAGAAGTGGAAAGGAAATCACTAGGAAGCAGAACAGCTAGATCCTGATCATGTGGAACCTGATCCTTAAGAAGGGGGTTATGTTACAATTTCTTTATTTCTTTATTTCCTTGATTACATAAAGGATACAGCCACTGGATGGTTAGGTCAGTGACCATGGTATATGAGTCATCAGGAGTCTGAGGGGAAAGTCAAATGATTGACTCATGGGGAACATGAGGTCAAAGGTATATAAGGAGGGATTAGTAGGTAGTGCTCCTTAGCCTTATGATTGTTTCTGTTGTACACAGTTCAACTATCGCTCTATTCTCTCACTTCTCAAACCTTGAGGTTTTGTTGGAACAACCTTCTAACAGAAAGGCTGTTTGATGAAAATCTGATCTCTTATGCAAGCTCAGGTCATTGTTTGTGCCAAAGTTTGCTTACCAATGCTTAGTCATGCTTAGTCAAATTAACAGCTGGAGGCTTTGTCAGCCTTTGTCAGCCTTAGTCAGTGGTTAGTCAGCCTGTACCTTTCCCACCATTTGTCCCCTTCTATATAGACAAGCTTCTGGGGCCCCACCTTTGGTGTGTCTTCACATTGCTCAAACTGTGACCATCATCTCGCCCCTTCAGCTTGCTGGGGGCACAGCCCCCAGACCCCCACAAATCCCACTCAACACTTGCATGCTTTATCCCACTGAACACTTTTATGCTCAATGTGGATGGTGTTGACTGTTGACCATCCACAGTTGTATGCCTTATCCCACTGAACAGTCTTATGCTTTATCCCACTCCACAGTCTTATGCTCTATCCCCTTTCTAATTATTCATTATACTACTCTCTATCTGTAATTACAAATTCAATCCCTGTAATATTTCATTATATACTATGTTAGGTACTTTTTGGCTTTCATTTCCCTCTGGCAAAAATACTTTTATCCTCCCTCCAGATGTGCACCTTGACAATGCAACATACATCTGCCCATGTGAAAACACTTCTGTCTGCAGGTTTAGTCCTACAAACTTCACTGATTGCCCTTGAGATTTGTTGATAGTCATGGCAAATGCCAGCCTGATTGGAAACTGCCTTCTCTTCAAAGGAATTGGCAAGTTCTCTGCTGAAGGCTGAAGTGTGATCCTTGGAATCAAGGCAATCTTCCCACCAAATCTTTCATCTCCAGATATGATCTCACATTTCACAACTCTGTTGTTGATCTCTTTGACTATCATTCTGGTCCCATTGCACAGTCCTCTAGATGGGTCAAGATTCCTCAGAAGCATCACTGGACACCCTGTCTTCAATGCCAATTTGGACAATGGCAGTCCACTTGCATTCAGAGAATTCAGGTATTCCATGGGATAAGGTTGATACCCATCCTGAGCCTCATTCTCCAAGTCAATTGAATCTGCACTGTTCATCACCTTTTCTCTGCCTGGCATCATCTCCAGGATCTTGTTGTTGATCTCATCCACATCATCATTTTTGTGGCACAGAATCATCCTGTCCAAGAAATACTGACTTGTTTTGTTGCCCAGGTGAATGTCAGGATAAGCATGGTGTATCAGGTTGTCCATGGTATTTGGATGGCAGCACATGTTATCTGGTATTTGCACTTTGCCAGTCTCATCCCTGTTGGTACCTGCTCCAATCTCCAATAGCCAAGCTGCATGAGCATCACTTTCTGGTGTTCTATCCAACCACATATTTTGAGTCAGATACAGCACTTCCACATGTCTCCAAAGGCTACTTCTGGCAATGGATGCTGCCACAATCTCCTGGTGCAATGCTTTGGGCACCACAGGCAAAGTCTGACAAAAATCACCTCCAAATATCACTGTGATTCCAGCAAATGGCACATCTCCTCTATTCAGAAGATCCTTCAGCAGCCAATCCACAGAGGCAACAGCATGCTTGTGTTGCATAGGCACTTCATCCCATATGATAACCTTGGTAATGCTCCAACACCTGTTCCATGTTCAGCTTCAAGTTTAAAATCACAGCTATAGATCTTTCTTACCTGATGCATTTGGGAGTGTCTTTTGACTTTGGCTACAGATGTCTCCAAGGCAGGAATAGGAATCTTAAAGGTGGAGTGGGCTGTTCTTCCACCTTGCAGCAAGAGAGAAGCAATCCCAGATGAGGCCACACACAGGGCTACTTGATTCTGAGACCTGACTGCTGCTGCAATAGTGTTGCATACAAAGGTTTTGCCACACCCTCCAGCACTGTGAACAAACAGAATTTGGCCTCTGTTGTTGTTGACAGAGTTCATGACAGCATTGAACACATTCATCTGTTGTTCATTAAACCTGCCTACATTCTGAGTCACCAATTCAGCCTGTTGTACTGGATCATATTCCATTTGCTGAGCCAACATGTAATTGTCCATAATGTCCTCCCAGTTTTGACCCTCCATGGGACCTTGAGGCAATGGCATAGGTGGAAAGTCTGCCAGAGTTTTGCCAGACCTCATAAGAATCTTGTTGAGGAGATGCAAACCATAATCATGGATCTTTTCATCCTCAAACTGATGCTCATTAAACTGAGGCATCCTCTGAAGCCTTCTTCTCAAGTCATCACAGATATGTTCCTTGTATTTGTCCCACAGAATTTCAGGAGAGACAGGAAAGCAACTGAGAAGAATAACTGCAAACAGGGATCTCAAAGCAGATCCAGTTTGCATTTGTGATGCCTCTCTGAGACATTGATCCCATTCCCTGTCATCTTCAAGTAAACCTCTGGCATAGCAGGCATCTTTGTAGGTGGGATGAAGAATCCCATTAAAGCTCCTCAAGTCTTCAAAAGACTCTGCCCCAGCCACCACTGTCAGAAGCAACCTCAGATAAAACCTTTCTCCCTGAGATGGGGAAGCAAAGTACATCCTTCCAATGGCTGGAGGATTCCTGCCAGTCCTGGCCTTCCATTGATGTCCCTGTTTTGTGTCATACCAAAACTTCTTGGGAAAGTCCTGGTAAAGCACTGTTCTTGCAGCAGGATCTGCTTTGTTTGCTTCAAACCAAGCAGTCAAAGCAGTATGCTTGACAGCCTCTCTCAACCACCTCATCCAACATGTCATCTGCATTGAAATACACCAATTGTTGATCCTTGTCATGCACAGGCAATCTTGTGACAGAAGGAAACTCCTTGTGCATGTTGAATTCAAAAATTCGCACCAACAGGACTCTGCAGCAGACACATATCTAGAGTCAAGATACTCCTTGATCTCATTTCTGTTCTGACCTGCTCCAATCTCCAGAGTGGTCCTGTCATGACCTTTGTAGATGTATTTGTGAATGTACTTGACAGCATGCACAGAAGCACAGACTTCTACATTGATGTGGCAGTTGTATCTTGCAGACAAATATGGATTGTAGGGCACCACATCTCTGTTATCATATCTGTTTCCATTCTTTTCAAAAAAGAGCCATTGTCAGGCCTGGCATACTTTTGGGTATCATCTTCACCAAAATGGGTGCATTCTAACTCTTTGGATACTGCTTTGACATCTCCCATTGACCATGGCATTTGCATGAGGATGTTCAACACCACATGGACATGAACATATTCTTGGTGATCACCTCATAGAGAACAGGGCTGAGTTGCTTGTCAGGTATCTGAGTACAGACAACAGAGTCCACATCATTTGCATTTCTAATTTTGTCCTCTGGATGCAGAAAGACTAAAAGGTGCATGTGAGGGAGTCCCCTCTTCTGGAACTCAATGGTATAGACCATGGCTGCACTTCTGCCAAAGAGGCCATCCTTGATTTGCTTGTACAGGGCTGATCTTTTCCCCTCAAATACCCTTGATACAATGTCAGGTCTATCTCCAGCTGTCTGAGGACTGCCATGGGGCCAGCTTCTTTAAGAAGGGCATCCTTCACTTCTGGCCAATTTGGATTGGCAGTCATAGTGATAAACAGATCTGGCCTTTTGAACTCTCTGCAAATGGCCATGGAATCCTGGAACAATTGAAGCATATTCCTTTCACTCCCAATGTGAGTTGAAGGCAGGATAATCTTTTGACCCATATTCTCCATGGTCCCCTCTTCATCTCTGTCTCATAGGCAGCATCCCTGAGTCCCTGGGTAGACATAAGCTCTAAGTTCTTTTTGATGAGTCCTGGCCCAGTTCAAGCCACTTTGTTCAGATGAAGCCAAGCATCCACAAATACTGCTTGGAACAGTTTTCCACTCTGAAAGTGGAGGCTGTTCAAGTCCCTGGTCTTACATGAGCCTGTAGGCATAATAGCACTCTGGCTGGACTTTGCACTTCTAGCCCTTCCATCAGGTCTAAGCTGAGTGGGAATGTTGATATGCCACCCATCTTCACCATTTGGAAATAGCAGAACATAATGGAGTGGTGAATAGGCAGGATTCAAGTGACTAATTCGATGCAAACTACCACCTTGAAGCCTTAGAACAATGTCTCTGTGATCAGAGACCTCCTCAGAGCCATCCCCTGGAATAACAGCAGCTATCTCATCAGCAGTTGGCAAATTGTACCTCCTTCTATCCTGAGCCCTCTCCATGCGCAACAGCACTTGAATGTTATGCCTCTGGTTGGCAGGTGTTTCAGCCATAATTTGATGGGCTGACTTGTAGAGAGCAATGTAAGGATGTGGCTTGAAGATCATTGCTGAGCTCAGTCCATGATAACAGGATTCAGATGAGGATATTTGCCATCCTCCTATTGACTTGGATCTCAGCATCATCATGAATGTAGATTTGAGCATAGCACTCTGGCTGATTTGCCTCTGGAAGCAAGGCACCTGTATGGTGATGCAATTCACCTTGGATGCGAAAATGAGTATGGCCCAGGTGCATTTGTACAGCATGATCCACTTTGACACCAAGAGAAGTAAATGCAAAAGCAGCATTATATTGGCGAATATGTTTTCTGAATGCTTTTGAATGAGGTGAAATCCCACAAAGCATATCCCTCAGAATCCTTGGGGCCTCTCTCAGTGGAGGCAACTGAACCTGCCCTTGCAAACAACACATGCCAAACTTGAGATTTCTAGCAGTTGAAGCTGATAGCTTTCAAAATTCCAATGCAAGGCATTACAGTGAGAACAGGTAACATTCATTTGACCCAGACCATGAATTTCATTTGGCTGAAGATCAACATAGGGTCTTCTGCCTCTGGGAAGATCTCTGGGATCTCTTTGAGGCACCTCAGGAATATCATCCTGCTGGTTTTGCAACTCTCTCCTGACTTGATTGTCATATCTCCTATTCTCTCCATACACAGCAGCAGCTTGCTGTTGTTGTTGCTCATTGCCAGGCAAAGCCAATGCCTGGCTACAGCATCATCCAGTCTTTGCCAGTCCTCAGGGCCCAAATCATCAAAGTCCTCATCTGCATCAGGATCCAGTTCTCTCTCATGCTCTTCTTCCATTGGTTTGAATTTGATTTTCTTCTTGAGCATTCATTTCCACTGCAACATCATTTATTGTATTCCAGACCCAGAGCATCACACAGAAGATCCTCATGCTCCTGCTGTCTCTGGACTTGTGAAGCTAAATCCCTTTCATTTCTAGCTTGTCTTTCCAGCTCTGCCAAATCTCTCTGTCTTTGCTGTTCAAGTTGTCTCTGCTCCTCAAGCAACTGAGCCTGGGCAAGTTGTCTTTGCTGTTCAGCTGCCAGATCTCTCTGTCTCTGCTCCTCCATCATCTGAGCATGGGCAAGTTGTCTTTGCTGTTCAGCTGCCAGATCTCTCTGTCTCTGCTCCTCTGTCATCTGAGCATGGGCAGCCTGTCTTTGTTGTTCAGCTGCTAGATCTCTCTGTCTCTGCCTCCATCATCTGAGCATGAGCAACCTGTCTTTGTTGTCAGCTGCCAGATCTCTTTGTCTCTGCTCCTGAACCCTGAGCCTCAGCAACCTGTTTTGCTGTTCAGTGAGCTGCTTTGTCTGTCCTCTTAACAATTGTGGCATTTGCTCTCTCTATTCTCCCTCCTCCCTTTGTGCCTGTAACTGTTGCAAGCAGAGCTGTCCTCTGTCTAGCTGTTTCAGTTCTAAGGCTTGAACTCTGAGCCTCTCTTGACTCTGAGCCCTTCACTGACATCCAAGCTCTCTCTCTTTTCATTATCCACATGCTCTCTGTGGATATTGTCATAGATTTGAATTGCCTGAGGCCCAGAATAAAATAGATCTTGGTACTGCTCTGCCTCTACCTCTTCCTAGCCTGGCACGGAGGCAAAGTTGGCTGCATGTCTCTCCACCAGATACAGGTCACTCTGATCCAGAAATAGCTGCTCCACTCCAAATAATCCAGGAGCCATCACAGGCATAGTAAAACTGTCCTTGGAGCATTCCAAATGCTCAGGTATCTGCACTTGTGGAATCTGTGCAGCTAATATGGCTCCAAAGTTGGGCTGTTCAATGCCCTGAGGTAAAACTGGCTGTCCTTGAGCTTAGCCTGCCTTCTTCTGTCATCAGGATCTGTCATATTTTCAATTTTGTGCATCCTAGATGCAGCTCGTGTATTTTGATGCTCATCCTCTGGAGTTGTAGGTCTAGACCTGTAAATAAATGACATGAATAGACACTGTATAGGTTGGTGAAAGTTCTTACATGGTTACAGAAGAAATGACTGGAGGGAAAAAAGACATTTATATCAATGATTTGGACTTAATTTCATAATGATCACTCACTTTCTCAGTCAGGTATAAAATTTGACTTCAAGAACAATAATTGTTAGTTAGTGACTGAGGGGCAAAAGAGATTTTATCAATAATTTGGATTATTGTTCATCATAATCACTCACTTTGCTCAGTAGGGAACAAATTGAGTCCAAGATTGTCAAAGCTGAGCACAAAGTTTCTAAAGCCATATCAGCTCCATCTGTTATGAAAACAGCAAAGCAACAACATGATCACAAAAATTGCAATTACTATGCCAAGAATTAGATAAGGGTTACTCCAAGAATTCTAAAGTTTACTCACATTGATCTGAATTTTTCGTGAATTTTCCGGATTTTTAAATAGCTTGAATAGTAGGCTAATCCAGAAATATGCAATTACTATGCCAAGAAAATTAGATAAGGGTTACTCAAGGAATCTAAAAGTTTACTCACATTTCTTCTGATTTTTCGTGATTTTTCGTGATTTATAATCACCTTGAATGGCAAGCTAAAGCCTTATCTGCAGATTTGTCATACCTGTCACTAAAGTACTGTGCCAAAAGCATTAAAAAAGACTCAAAACTACATCTATAATTTTTCCTACATTTTTCCGAAATTTATCTGAATTTTAAGCTATGTGTGTGTGGGGGGGGGAAAGGCAGAAAGAGTGTGTGACAGAAATCTGATCTCTTGGCTCATTGTTTACACCAAACAGAGTCCACTTACAAATTGTGACTGTTTGTGACTCGCTTTGCACCTGTGACATGTGTGACTTCTCCCTGTGACTGACAGGCATATAGGAAGGGGACAAAGATTGCTTACCAATGCTTAGTCAATTTATTAGTCAGGCTGACCAATCTTACAGCAGCCTTAGGTCAGCATTTGGTCACCCTTAGGTCAGCATTTGGTTACCATTACCACATGATTTGTCAGCAGTTTGTCAGTGGTACCTGGTACCTTTTTGTCCCCTTCCTTATAGATCTACATTACTAAACCTAATTTACTTATGTAATTAATCTATATGCAATCTTATCTACATTGTCTAGCTTACTAATCAAATTTCAAAGAGGGGGAATGGCAGAAACTGGGTGCTGCTGGCTGTCTTTATATACCTGTCTGGTGTGCACAGACCATCTGCTGCTTGTCACATGACATGTGACATAAGCAAGGATGCAGCAGATGCAGTGCAGTGGCCATGCTGTGACATGTGACATGTGACAACAGGCCAGTGAAAGGCAGTTACAGACTGTCACACCAGGATCCACAGGGACTCCTGGTGCTCCACATGGACTCCTGATTCCTCAGGACTCCTGAAATTTGCCAGGAGTCCAGGAGGACTCCAACAGCCATTTTACTGTGTTTTGGGGGGTCTCAAATTCATCAGGAGTCCCTGTGGAGTCTCAGGACTCCTCAGGATCAATGTGGGGGAGTGTAAAGACCTCCCTTTCTGTCATGTCCACCTTGTGCAAGGATTGTGTTGATGAGTTGCACAGTAGACATACCACCCTTCTTGCCCTTCTTTGGACTTGTCACAGCCAATCTGCCATGTATACTGTTGGTGAAAGAGTGCCAAGATTTTGGCAATGTTCCTAGCAGAATTCCATTGAAGATATAGTCCTCATGACTATGGCCAATATTCACTAAGTGTGTAGGTTAACCATCTTAGTTAGATGAGCATGCATATCACTATTGAGGGCCAGGTCAGTGTAAAGCTTGGTGATGACCATGTTGTTGAACATTTTGTAAACTTCCAGCAGGTGCTTCCATACTGTGGTAGCATCAACATCATGATTGCAACTACCATTGATGCTCATCAGTTTTGGCATTTGGGTGGATTGTTTTTGTCCAATGTTCTTCAAAACAAAAGAGCTTACCACTTGGTCTAAAATGAACCAAGTGTTGTATTCCAGGTCACTGCTAGGCTTTTCTGGGGCTGGGTGTTCCCCAAGTAAGAAGCCTTTTAGTCTGCTATTCACCAAGGTGCACAAGATTGATGTTTTCCACATCATCCAATTGTCCTGTTTTAATACCTTGTCTTTTCAGAATTTTTCTGAGAGCAGATTGTCCTCACACTGTAATTTCAAGAGGTCTCTGTAGACTTGGCTCTCAGGAGGTGGTGCAGGGGTCATTTGACAAGCATTTGATACTGAATGTGATTGTCACCTGCATTGGCATTTGTGACCTCAAGAGTATGAATGGCTACTCTGTGAGGAGCTGGAATGAGAATGTTCCCATCACCATCATTGTTTTCATGAGTTATAACTGTCTGAAGGGCTAGAGTCTGATGAATCAGACAGAGAGTGTCTGGAGCATCTATGTCTTCTATGTTGTGTATATTGGGCCTCCACCCGCAGTTGAAGCTGAGCCACTGCCAGCCAATACCATTTTGTGGTGGCAACATCAGGAAAATGTTGAGCCTGACTTATCATCTTATTCTACTTAAATAAGTGAAATAAGCCCAAACTATGACTTTTGACTTATTCTTTCCAAGTACTTATGAACATATGGGAGTGAAATCAAGTCAGGCCACAACCTTTGGTACTTATTTAGCATTTTTAGTCTGATTCCAGTGTCTTATCTTGACTTGAAGAGTAAATTATGAGAAGAAAATTGTTATTCCAATCACTGATTACAATGTACTTATTTACTACTTATCAAGTAACTTGCTACTTATTAATTAACTTATGACTTATGGACAGAAAATGTGGGGATGGGGATGTGGTTAGGAGGCACTCCTTATATACCTGGGCACTGGTGCACAGACCATTTGACCATGGGAGCATATTATGTAAAATCACGTGACATCAAAGTGGAAACAACTCGAATCTATAATTATAATTGCCAAAAACAGCTTAGTTCCTGAGATATTTGCAAATTTCATTTTTTAAATGAACTTATTTTGAACTTTTTGGACTTTCCAGGATGTGAGAAAAGGGACTTGGAATTTTTTGGAGGTGAATTCTACTAAAGGCCTTATTTGACTTGTATTTTTGGTCAGGTGTCTTATTTATCCAGTTCAGCAAGGCCAAAAAAGGGCTTCAAATGAAGAAGCCAACAAGGCCAGTGCAATTTTTCCTGATGTTGCTGCCATCATTGACACTCTACACTCTCTCCACAGCAGGGTACCTGTTATGATGACAAGTTGTCATCCAATCTAATCAATGACATAATGCCACAAGGATTGTCTGAGACAATAACAAAGTGAAGTCTGGTGAAATGTGATTGAGTAGACAGTGCTAAGTCTGACAAATGAGGCTCAGGCTTGAGACAAGTGAGGTGGATGAGAGGACATGAACAATGACTTTGACAATCTCACCAGAACTTGTAGTTCCCAGAGATGTTAACTTATGTATTTACAAGCTAAGTCAAATCAAACTTAAGGTTTGACCTAAGACAACTCTAGTATTTATACTAAACCTAATGTCTGTAAAAGGTAAAGAACATGCTAGAGAATGATATCATAGCTATGAGGCCCTAATGTGTCATCAATGATGTCATAGTGATGTCATAGGAATGAAATGAAGATAGGCATGTGGCATAATCATAAATAGTCATGCTTATGTGAGTGGTGACATTGCATAAGCATACAAAATAGGAAGGGATGCATAGACATCCAACAAAAAAAGGTGCTGACATAAGGAAAATGAAAATGTTTGCATAGGTTGTAACAGTACCAAGCTGTGGATTCAAGACTCCACACTTTAATGAGGCAATCAGGCTCATGGCAAGTACTGTTCCCAATGGTGTTCTGAAAACTTCAGAACAGCTTGCAAATAAGCTTAAGGAGGTGCATCTAATGGCCTATTTTTATATGCTTTTGGCTCACTTTTTTCAGTTGAAAGGTAATACTCTGCTATCATCAAGTGGAAGACAAGAAATCTGGGGTTGGTGGCTGGCTTGATGGTGATATGAGATTTCCATTGCCAGTGGATAAGCAGGTCTTCAATGCATATGTTTTGAAAAGCATTAGAAGTGCTGATGTATGTATGTTATGTTTCTCTTTTATGACCACTGTCTGGTGTTGATAAAAAGAGAGTGTACAATGCATATGTTTTGAAAAGCATTAGAAGTGCTGATGTATGTATGTTATGTTTCTCTTTTATGACCACTGTCTGGTGTTGATAAAAAGAGAGTGTACAATGCACTTGCTGGTACCATCTAGCCATACTTTGATCAGCTGCATGACATATATGTGCAAACTGGTGCTCACAGAGCA
The DNA here is from genome assembly GCA_032173475.1 of Amanita phalloides. Classification (NCBI taxonomy): domain Eukaryota; kingdom Fungi; phylum Basidiomycota; class Agaricomycetes; order Agaricales; family Amanitaceae; genus Amanita; species Amanita phalloides. Next base: position 78,120 of record JAENRT010000023.1, on the reverse strand, counting down.
AAAGTACATTGTGGCACAGCACTGCCCCCCCCCCCAAAATTCAAAAACTCAAAGATGAGTCATGTAGAATGAAATGATGTCATAAAGAACATTGTAGAAGGAATAATAATAGATACAACTCAGAATGATCATTTCTAGGTACCAGTGCTATAAATAAGTAGTGTAAACTGTATAGGGTTAGGGTTTCTGAAATGTATATAAGGAGGGCATTCTGAGCATCAAGTCCCTCAGTTTTTTCAAACTAACCAACAGTTTAGTAAGGCAACAGTACTAAGCAATGCAAGTAGTGAAATGCTTACTTAGTCCTGTGCTGCTGTTTGATGTTTCAACAAGACATTTTTTCTAGCAAGTAGCAAAGTCCTTTTAAGCTCCCAAAGTGCACAAGGCCAGGCCAACACTGATGATGTTGTTCTGCCCAGAAAAGTAGCCAACACATAGCTTATATGCCCAGAATCCCAGAAATAAATTCACAAAGTGATTGGGTGGTTGGTTGATTTGATATTTATTTTAAAAGAATATGTGTCAAAAATGCAAAACAAATAAAGAAAATCTTGTAAAAAATGACCATCAATTACAATACATTAACCATTTGAACTAAAGGCAAGTCTTTACAGGCTTGGACCCTTTTTTTTCTTTTTCTTTTTGATTTGTTCTGCCCATGGTCCAGACATGGCACCTGAGCTGCATGTAATATAGAAGATCAATCAGTGCTTAACTACAGTGCATCAATATATGCACCATTTGGACAGCATTACTATGTATAGAAAGTCACCACATGTACAAGCCAGAATTAGCTAGTGACTCACACGGAGCTCTTCTTGATCACACAGCACTTCAATAGATACATATCCACGTCCCTACTATGCGATTGACGATTCGGAGATACTAGGTAGAGAAAAAATAAAAGCGATTAAGATAGCACCGCAGTCATCTCATGTAAGGAAGAAAAGAAAGAAAAGGAGAATTCTTGCGTGGATATCAGAGATGCTCAACAGATCAGAAAATGTGAGAGAATGAGAGTGAGAGAAAAGAAAAGGAGTTGTCATGAATAAAACCGGGAAGTCGGGACAGTCGTAGCAGAGGCAGCCCCACTCGGTGGTGGATAAACAGGCTCGTCTGCCCCCGTCAGCGCGGCGACCGACAACAACCGTCTCCTCGATGATATCACCGACGGCGATGGTGGAGGTGGTGGAGGCGAGGGTGAGGGCGATGGCGAGGGTGAGGGCGGCATCGGGCACTCCACTGGTGGTAGTGGAAGTGGCGGCTTTCTCACTTCCTCTACACGGACGCCCGTCGTCGGAGAACTGTCCTGCACCCCGTCGGGCCGCGACCTCACATCAGACGTCGGCACTTCCCTCTCCCTCTCACTCGACGACGGCCACACCGCGCGCGCTTGCCCATCCAGGGCCGCACTTATCCTCACCGACGCCCCATCTTCACTATCCGAGGGGGAGGGCACAGACTCCAACAGATACCGCCCAAACGAGGACAACGACCTCCGGGGGACATTCGCGTTCTGCAGCGTCGCAGGGATCTGCCGCATCAGCATCGACCTGCGTTTCGCCTCTTCTGCGTACCGCAGTGACCTCTCAAAGCGGGACGAAGACGGCCGGGACTCGTGGGCATACCGCAAGAGCCTCTCGAAGTGAGCAGACAAGGACGAGGATGAGGATGAGGATGGAGGGGGCTTGAGCCACCCCTCTGATGGGATGGGATACATCGGTCGCTGGTTCTCCGCTAGTCTCCCAAAAGTGCTCATGCTCGCGCCCGCGCTCGTCGGCCGTCCGTCTTCTTTGTTCGGCGCGTCTGTGGATACCTCTGGCCTTTCCTCTCCATCACCACCACCTGGCTGCTGTGGTTGTGGTTGCTGCTGCTGCTGCTCCACGGTCAGCGTCGACGCAGAAGACCCCGAACGGCGACTCCGGCTCGAGGCTTTGCCGTTCTTGACTTTGGACAGGGGCACAATCGAATGGAGCGCTTCCACATCGAGATCCGTGACACCCACAGTTTCACCGCCACCGCCACCGCCACTACCACCACTACTACTAGGCTGCCGTTGCTCGACCGTCGGCGTCATAGTCGGCGTCGATGCAGAAGACCCTGACCGGCGACTGAGCCGGGAGATTGAGCTTAATGACAGTAGCTGTGTGCGCGTGTTTGCTAGTCTGGCAAAGGAGGTTCCTGGAATCGGAATTGGAACCGGCTTGTATTTCCAAGGAAAGGCGCCATCCTCTCGACGCTCGGTATCTGTGTACTGCTGGTGTTGATGGTAGTTCGTGTAAAACTGAGTCACTTGTGCCGTCGTCTGTCTCAAAGAATCAGATACGCCGCGTGGTTACGGGCAGGCTACACACCTTGTTCGGCATGGAGGCAGCTATCCGTTTGAAATCGTCCCCGTGCTGCGCTACCAAGCCCGAAAATAGATCTATTCATATATATGAGGGCCGGAAAAAGGCAAAAGGCAATCTCTTACTCTTGTCCGCGTCGGTCCATTGGGAGGTCGCCGACGCCTGGCTGCTCTTCCTTCTCGAAATAGAGCTGGAATTGGATCGGGAGGTGGACACCTCTGGCGGCCTGTCTTGGTTCTTGCCCTCGCTGGTGTCCGTCATGGACGGCTCTTCCGCAACAACGGCTGCGGTAACAATGGCACTGGCGGCAGATTTGGTCGCCTTACGCGACCGTTTTGCGCGTTTTGCAGGCCTCGGATCGGTGTCCTATACACTCATCAATGAGCATCCATCCAGAAAAACATGACAGAAAACAAACGCACAGCTGGATCCTCTTCACCTTCCTTAGTTCCGTTCTGGGACGACTGCCCTCCTCGGCGGCGCCTATTGTTGCTCCTTGACGCCGTCGGTGTCGTAGGTGTCGACACCTCCGGCTCAGGCGTCGGCGTCGACCTAGGGGTGCTCTCCTGCTGCAGCAAAGCAAGCCGTCTCGGGTTAATCGCCGACCTCTTCCCATTCTCCGCCTGCGCTGCAGCTTTTCTGCTTTTGGACACGCGGCTCGGGACCGTCAACAAATCGACAAAACCACCGGCGCCACTCGCATGAGCGCCACTCCCACTCCCACTCCCATTCCCACTAGCACCAGTACTCCCACTAGCACCAGCAACACTGTTACTGACTTCGGCATCGTGCTGCTGAATATCTGCAATGATCCCCTTCTTCTTTCCCGTCCCTCTCCTCCGGCGCTTACTTGGCGCATATTGCGACACCACCTTTCGAAAATCGATCATCTTCTTCTTGTGGAGGTAATAAAACGCAACACACTGCGCCTGGGACTTGTTTGGTAAAAACTCGGCAATGGCGCCAAACTGTTTCGGGTGCTCTGCAAACTTGTCCAGAAACACGCGCTTCTCGTCCTCGGTCCAGTCGTGGATGCCCGTGCGTGGCCCGTAATAGGCGCCCGCGTCCGCCACGCGGTGGTTGCTGTCGTCGTACACGTACTCGACCCGCCCGCGCGTGACGGAGACCATGTCTGGGATCGTCGCCAGGTTCCGCAGAGAGAGGTGCGCAGGGTCCGTGGCCTCGTCGTTCCCAAGGCTCGCGATGATCTGCTCCATCTCGAGGTCGGAGCGGACAGCGTCCCCGAGGGTCGCCGCCGACCGGCGGGTCGTGCGCCCCGCGGGCTGGACCGTCTCAGTCTCAGACACGAGGGCGCGGGACTGCTCGTCGAGCACGGCGCAGTGCTGTATCCACTTGTCGTGCAGAGCAAGATACTCTTTTCGGAGCCGCTGGATTTTGGCGAGGCGGGCCGTTTCCTGCTGCTCAAACTGTCGCTCCAGAGCGCTCTTGAAACCTGCAAAGGATAAAACACGCTCTTTATGCCGTGGGCCATCGCACACTTCGTTCATGAGCTGCTCGACGGTAGTCGATATGCGCGTTTCTAAGGGCTGTGCGATGGAGCAGTTGGCAAGGAGAACGGGGTTTATCCTCTCTGCGCGAGTCTGCCGGTCGCATAAGAGTCGTGTCATGACGACGATGCGCAGAGCTTCTTTGGTGGAAGTTGCCTCGGATAGAGAAGGAATGTCTTGAGGTGTGATTTGCTCCTGGACGGCAGGCCGAGATTCTTCTTCCACAAGAGGCGGCGGGAGCGGTGGAGTAGGGGCTTTTTCCATCTCGACTGGACTCTGGACAACAATGGGAGGAGAGAGGACCCTATGAAAGGGCATTTGCTCAGACAGGACATCCTGTTCAAGAGAAGCGTCTTGTTCTGGGGTGACGGCCGTGACGATGGCTTCGACGAGTTCGATGGACCCTTCTGAGGGAGTTAGAGTAGGAGTTTTATCTGGTGTCAACGGAGCCATGGAAGGAGGAGAGGCGGCCTCTTGAGCCTGAGGTGAGGTTTCGATATCGAACTGGTGAGAAGCTGGAGGCCCTGGCCCCTGTGCCACCGGTGATGGTGGCTTTTCTAATTCGTGTAGAGACTGGACGGTTTCAAGGATTGGTGGGGCAAGGCATAGTTCCTCCAGCAAAGGATGAGTAAAGGCAGGGGACTTTTGAGGAGAGGAAGAAGCATCTACGAGCTGTGGCGGGGGTTGGTGATCCACACGGATCATCTCCTGAGCAGGTTCCGGGGGAGGGGGCGGAGTTTTAAGGTGTTCTTGTTCTTGGACGGAAATACGGGAAGAGGCGATAGAGGACCGTGACAGGGATCGAGATCGAGAATCGCGTCGATAGCGGCCTCGCGAGGAACGGCTAGGGCTGCGGGAATGGTGACGGGAGGAGGAGCGGCGGTGGCGGCGGGTGGGCGAGCAGGAACGAGAAGAAGGACGGCCACGACTGCGAGGGCGGCTGGGACTGCGACTTGAGGTTGGTGGACGATAATGGCGGCGGGAGCGAGAGAGAGAAGTTGAGGGTCTGCGATCATAGCGTGATCTGGAGGGCCCATTGAGGGGGCTGAGGGGCTCTCTTGGGGAGTAGTGCCTGGAGGAGTCGTAAGAGGGCCTGTAGGAGTCGTACGAGGGACGTTCTGGCGGACGATAACTGTCACCAGCGAATTTACGAAAGGGGCGTTCGATTGGGCGAGAGCGGTCAGACATGCGGGATGCGAGCATGATGTCTGGGCGAGGGCGGTAGACATTTGGATAGTCATCGCGGGCAAAGACGATAGGACGAGGCGGGACATGGCGTCGAGGGCGGGGGTCTCTGCGACGGGCGTCGAGGGACATGGTGGTCGGGTTGATGGAGTAGCAGTCAATGAATGTAGTCAAGTCAATGTAATGAATGTAAATGTAGTCAATGTAGTGAGTTGTAACGAATCTAGTCATCAATGTAATGAATCTAGTCAAGTCAATGTAACGAATCTAGTCAAGTCAATGTAACGAATCTAGTCAACCAATGTAATGAAAGTAACAAATCAATTCAACAACCATGATTGTAGTCTCCTTTCTCGCCACCGTCCTGCTCGCTCTCCCTCTCTGGTGGCACACGACGACCATCCCCCGCCTCGCCCTCCCTTCTGCCCGTGTCCGCGCCCATTCTCCTTCTCACTCCATTTCAGACCTCCGTGTCGCCCACTACTCCCCCTCCTACAGACTCGCCTTTAGTCTTCTCAACCAAGACGCAAACGCTGGTCGCCCCATCCTGCGCTGGCACGTCACCCAAGCCATCAACCGCCACTTTACACCCATTCTCACCCAGCTAGCACCGCTGCACAACTTCACCATCGAAAGTCAAGTCCAATTTTACGCCCCGCTCGCCTTCAAACCCGTCCAACTCCCAAACCAAACCCTCTTCCTCACCCACGAGCAGCTCACCGTGTTTATCAACTCGGAAGAATGGTCGCTCTCGTCCAGCGCTTCAAACGACCCTGTTCTTCATTTCGTACTTTTCGTCCCTTCTTCACCCCTCAGCATCCTCAACCCCGACGGCTCCTCCTCCAACGCGTTCCGCCTACCCCAATGGGGCTCCATATTTCTCTACAACACACCCTCCGCATCAGCCGAGCTATCCCTATCTGATCTTGATCCCGTTTTCAGATCCTTCGCCGCCCAACTGCTCTCTCTCCTCGGCGTACCCAACCTGTCTCCTAACACGCCACGTTTGCCATCCGACACCGGCGTACTCACAGACTGGCAACTAGACACCTTGATGCGTCGTCGAGCTCTCGAAAATGCAGAGCGCGCAAAAGACACGCTGCGGAGTATCGTCAACCTCGTCGACGAGATCCAAACCATGCCCGTTGGCAAAGACGTCAGGGACGACGTCGTCAATGCGCTAGACGAGCTAGACGAGGTCTGTCGTCTCTCACCATGTCGTCTCAGCGGCTCAGCGTGCATATGCCTTCTAGATGTATCCTTCCCAAAACGTCTCGCTCAAAGATACTCTACAACACTCGGCTCGAGCGCTGACCCTCGCTTCTCGCGCCTATTTTAATCCTGGCATGCTCCCCCTGTTGTACTTTCCCGCAGAACACAAATATGCTGTGTATACACCTCTTTTCGCGAGTGCGATGATACCCATGATCGTCACCGCCCTTCGCGAGTTGAAATCATGGAGAGCGAGTCGTACGAGTATGTAATGACATGTCATAAAACGAGTTCAAACTGTACGTGCTTGGGAAGGTCTGTCCATTCCCCGTCTGCGAGAAACGGTTCGAGCTCCTTGCATTCCTCCATATGTCTCTCCAAGTGCTCCAGCTCTGAACGCAGCAGATACGGCGGTTTGGCAGCCGCAATGAGCATGTTATGATCGTAGCCGGTGCCTACCGGCAGTAGAGGAATCTTCATCAGAGGCCCTATATAAAGGTATTCCCGCTCAGGATACGGCGAATCTTGTCTCGAACAAAACGCCACGAGCGTGAATTCCACGAACACGGGATGTTCGAGCATATCAGCAGGAAGTGGGCATGTCATATCGAAATCGTGATGCATACAGCGCAGCATGTCGAGATGAGCATCCAAGATGGAGGGAAGTGGCTCGTCCGAGAGAAGGTCGGTGAACCTGGGCTCGCCGAGGTGGACGAGCGACGTCGACTCGTCCGCCGTCGCCTGGCGTGTGCTCGTGCCTTGGTACAGCACCGCGTCCTCGCCCTGCATCACTTTGTACTGTACGGACACGCTTTTGAGCGTCGCGAATGTTTTGATCACTTCCATGTCCTCTTGCACGTAAGCCACGACGAGGTTGAGGGGCATATGTATTTTCAACGAACCCCGTATGTATACACTGCTGCCGTCGATTAGTGATATCAAAATGAAGGGAAAAGAAAAAACTTGCGTGTCGTGTACGACGACTTTACGGTGCACTTTGATGAAGATATGTTGCGAGACGAGGTTTGCCAGTAAATCCATGGATTTCTACCCATGAATGGGATCATTTATAGGATGAAGGCTTGAGGCTGGCAACAAAGGCATAATATGCCTCACGCTTGACGCTTGACAGACATAAAGCTGGATAAAGGATAAAGGCTGGTTTGAATGAGGACACATTACGTAATGATGGCGGCGATGACCAGCAACAAAGTCAATGTGGACGGGACGTTGCTGCTCGAGCAGCCTTTTGCACGGGTACGCCTCCATCTCCCACTCAAACCCAACAGAGCTCGACCCACCGCATCCAGGTGCCATACGAGAACCACCGCAAGATTTTCAGGACATCCCAAAAGTACATCGAAAAGGACTATGCCGCAATCCAAGCCGCCACTTCTGACCTCGCCAAGGGTGGCATGCCCACAGACCCGGACGAGGCGCTCAAAGCCGTCGACAACATTATCGACCGGGTCGAGACACTGAAGTCCAAGGCACGTTCCGGTTGGCCATCACTTTTTAATGATTTTTATGACTACAACGCCGAGTAGCTGTTGGACCTCCAGGAAACAGCTGGAAGACCGACGCTGGATGTCATGCGCGAGCGCTTCACACACCTCGCTGCCGTGGAGAGCTTCCAGGTCACCACCTGCCCCGACTTTTCGCGTTGGGCGGAGACGCGGCTCGACCGGTGGCTCGTCGACTGGTCGCTTCGCCATGGGAAAGAGCGGACGGCGAGGCAGCTCGCCAAAGAAAGGAACATCGAGGTACGCCCCCCCCCTCGTCATCTCACGAATATGAACTCTCATCTCACATTGGCTCTTTCACACACCTTAGACCCTGGTCGATATCGATCTTTTCACCGAGATACGTAGAATAGAGGAAGCCCTTTCACGTCGCAGCTGTGCGGAGGCACTGACGTGGTGCAGTGAGAACAAGGCTTCCCTCCGCAAGATCAAGGTACGAATCCCACCCTCCCCTCTCTGTTCGTTTTACCCACTCCACAGAGCACGCTCGAATTTGAACTACGACTGCAAGAGTACATTGAGCTCGCACGGGCACGCCGATCCTTGGAGGCCATTTCATATGCGAAGAAACATCTCATCCCGTGGCAAGAGACGCATCTAAGCGACATTCTGCACGCCAACACTTTGATCGCATTTAGCCCCAGCACGGCCTGTGCTCCGTACAAGGTACGTCCAGCTTCCACTTTGCCTTGCCGCGTTTTATGACTTGGGGGGTGTGCTTATCCCGCCTACGACAGCGGCTATACGACCCCTCGCGCTGGACCCACCTCGTGCAGTCATTTCGGCTCACGGCCTACACCCTCAACACGCTCCCGACCGAGCCGCTGCTGCACCTTGCGCTGTACGGGGGACTCGCGGCGCTCAAGCTTTCCGCGTGTTTTGACCGGTCGACGGCCAACGTCGACTGCCCCGTGTGCGACAGCGACGCCAAGGGAACGGGGGCGCGTCGTGGGCTGGGCCGGCTCGCGTGGGACGTTCCGCAGAGCCACCATGCGAATTCGACGATAGTGTGTCGGATCAGTGGCAAGATTATGGACGAGGATAACATGCCCATGGTGTTTCCCAACGGCCAGGTGTATTCGCGAGAGGCGCTGGAAGAGATGGCGGCTAAGCATGAGGGAGTCGTGACGTGTCCCAAGACGGGGGCCAAGTGCGAGTTTTCGGCGTTGCGCAAGGTGTTTGTTTCATGACGAGGCGTGCCAGTTGTGTATTTTGCTCTTTTTTCTGTTTTTTTCTTTTTTTAATTTATTGACGGACAAGTCTCGTGGAAGCTTGAATGCATTGTCCGACTTTTCCGGAGACGCTGCGCTCCTGTGTGACCCGGGGGACTCTACGCCCTGCGATTCATTTGATCGATGATGATGGACTTTGGATCCCTGATGCCACTTGCCCTGCGCCGGGCCGCTGCCGGAGTTGGTATTCTAAAAAAGCGCAGTTTCTCTGTCTCTGTCTCTGTCTCTGAGCGGTTTCACAGTCAAACGGCCAACTCGTGCAACGTACGGCAGTGGTTCATATCTATGCGGTGATATATGGGTACCTAATGGTATTGTGACAGCTCACTCTCTGCCTCGCCGCCCAAACCTGGGGATGGTGGGCATTTCTAGGTTTTGATATACGATCTTTGCTTCCTTCCAACCCATCTGCGTTCTCCCGGATACTTTTACCGTAAGTGATGAGTGTGCATGTGTGCGTATGTGCGTATGTACGTACGTGTATCGTTCGACGAATGGGCTCCGTCTTTTCCGGCGCACGCACTCGATCGTGGTTACCGAGCCAGTTCATCGTCCCCGCGTAGATCTTCATAGACACAATCAATTTAATATCTGGCGCGTGATGCACCACCCATGCGAGCGCCGGGAGGCAAGGGGCGCTGCCGGGAACCGAGAAACGCCCGTTGTCCAAGTGTCCCCGCAGCCATTCTCATGAATTGTGTGGCGTCCATGTCGCGGATCCCGTCGACGCCTGCTGCGACGAATGGCAATACGCACAGACCTCCAAAGCTCGTTTGTTAGTCAATGGCTTGTGGGTGGTGGCTATTTGACCTACTGGTGAGTACTTGAGAGGAAAAATGATGCCCTCTAGCCGGATTGAACGACTGACCTCACCATTCCGAGCATAGTACGAGTGGTGCGCTCTACCACTGAGCTAAGAGGGCGCAACACTTATTTCCGGCCATTTATGTAATGAGAAATCGAGCCTGGACCGCTTATACCTCTTCCAAGCGACCAATTCGTGCGGCTGCCACAGGGACAAGGTGCCTTCAGTTCACCTTATTGTATCATCCAAGTAGTGCACCAAACGAGACAGAATGTATACAGGATCCCGATCCTGAGGATGGCAGACAGGCAGCACGCCTATAGCACACTCAAAGAACTATAAAACTATTACACTGGCAGATGAGTGCTTCGGCTCCGCTTTTATTCAATTGCCATAGCCCGTCGGACCGCAAGTGGTCCTTCGATTCTAGACTGCACAAAAGACTGTATTGGCTTTTCAAATAGCTATGGTTCGACATTCCGGTGCTTTGAGCTACCCCAATTGGACCAGAGTCGGGGATTTTGTGAAGCACGAGCTACCCGGCGCGTCATGCAACGAACAGATCACGCAGTTTCCTGCCCAGAGACAACATGTTCCACTCCGACAATTTCCTTGACCATTCACGAGTGCCTGATCGAAAACGCTGTCAGAGGGATGCTCCCTATGTTCACAGGCGTCGCCCGCGTTTCAGGTCGTTCTGTTCAACATCGTCACTGATCTCTGCTTGCCTAAATGCGCCGGGGTTTCGGGGCGGCGCACCGCCTGGATTTTCTCCAACTCGCTCAGGTTCGGCCACTTGCCCATGGGGTCTGCTCTTAAACGGCGTACTAGGTTTTCTACTTAGTACAATATTAGTCAAGAGACGGTATTTCCAACGTGTTATGCAAGGCAAGAAAAAACTAGCAAATGTGAATCCTCGTTGAGCGTTTCAAATTTGATGCTCCACTGTGTTCATGTACCGGGGGTTTTCTTGATTGCTATCCTTTTCTTCCCAGACGGCGGTCAGTCGGCGGCCAAGCACAGCTTGAGTACGAGGTACGTTTACGCAGCTTCTGATGCAACACCGCTAAGCTGTTCATGCAAAGCGATTATTGTTACTCTCAGAGCTTTACGGACTCTATTTGGTCGCGTCTGTGTCGACGACTCTAGTGCTGTGTGAGTCATGCCCCAATTCTGCGGACGTCCCAAAGCAGAGACTCGTTTACATCGTAAATGGTCATCCCGAAATTAATTTTGACTCATTCACATCACAGGCAATTGTATCCACTGTTATTCTCTTACTCTCAGAACCGACCAGTGTCTAAAGCTTAAGATGCTACGACCTCGGACCTTCGGGACCCAAATATAGTATTTCTATCTACCCGTGGGCCGTGGCAGGGTCGGGACCAGCGGCATACTTATTAGAACTCCTCGACCACTCAGACCTGAATAGGGTTAGAGGCGCAACCGACTTGCGATTTTCGTCATGTTCGAGCTATTTCATGAACCACGCTCGACGTGGATCCATTGCTGATCACTTATTCATAGACTACGCAGGTTTCAAAAGAGATTAGGCACTTAATACTAATTAAGAAACATCATACACATCATTACCAGAACAAAGGGCCCGAATGGCTCGGCCAACTCCGGGGTCCTATGTAGCTATTTTTTGCTCAATACACCACGAGGCCGAGCACAGCAAACGGGTTGGGCTTTCGACAGACCATTGTTGATCCCTCACTTTCACCGTGACTCCAGTATAATTGTTGTGGAAGCTTCTTTCCAAGCATCCCCAACAAGTCCGTTAATGCGGTCGACATGAATCAAACCAAGCTTCGGCAACTTGATAAGTCGGATGTCCAAAGACGGGACAGGTCAAGCTTTTGTGTACAGCCCTGACTAAAACCTGGCATTGGTCACTCTCTGGAAGATGCTGCGGACATGCGGGTCAAGTATTTTGCATGCGAAAAAGTACGTCGGGATGAGAGGCACGGGCTTCGAGACTGGGACTGATGAAACATCAGCGGGGCGCGGGCTGTCGGGAATATGAAGATCTGACATTGGTCCATGATGCATGAACTCGCTCAAGCAAGGGCAATGAATCTAGATCAGAGCGTTGATCATACCGTCTGCTGGTCGAACCATCGAAGCAAAGCAGGGGAGCCTCAGCCACGTTGCAGTTGCTGCTCCGTTACCAAAGTCGTGCCCTTCACGGTGCCGGACTCCCGTGTGCTGGGATCTCAAGACGGTGCATTCCGGACTCAGATCCACCTTTTCCAGTTCAGTCCGCTGGAAAGAACACCGCTCCGTCTACGGCACGGCTTGACTTGCTTCCTTTCGAATTCGAGTTCCCCCGACTTATTGATGGCTTGAAGCTGGCATGCGCCATTACTACTTTGGAGCAGCACCCTAGCCGTGCGGTGGTATGTATATAGTTCTTGTCCCCAAGTCTGAAATATTTAATAACGGCTCCCTCGTAGACGTTTCTGTCTAACCCATCCACTCCTTTGTCTTCCCGCTTATGCCTTACGCCGTCGGAATTCAAGCTGCCGCTACCGCATTCCTCTCCGCGGGTTTCCCGATCCAGTTCACGGCGGCCATACTCCTTCTCCTCATCATCCTTCTCCTCATTTCCTTCGAAAAGCCAGAATCTGACGACCCGACTTACCTTCCATGCTGCTCGATATTTACCATTATGCCTTTCTTCCGCACAAGATATGATTTTCTTAATTGGGGTTTTGAGGCCACTGGACAAAATATTTATCAATTCAACCTTTTAAATGTAAGCGCCTTCATGCGCTTATTCATTGGCATCAGTGTTTACCTGGCGGATCCAGAACAAGGTTATCGTCGTCTCTGGTGATAGTGCCCGACATACGTATTTTACAGCCAAAGGACTCGACCTCACCGAAGGCTTCAAAATTCTCTCTGGGGCCGTTCGTCATCACGACATGGTCCAGTGGTTTCTGTGTTGACCCGTATTTCAGATCCCTATAGTCAAGGGAATAACCTCCGATCTACAAACACAGCGTGTCGCGCTTATTCATAAGCGTCTCGCATCAATTCAGCGGCATACCCCGCTCAGTGATCGTGCGTGTTATCCACGTCTATTCCAGTTCCAAGATAATTAATTGCGTATTATGAAAAGTCATTCCCCTGATACTGGAAGATACACGGATGAAAATGCAAGGCTGGGGTGCCGCAGGCACTTTTGATCCTTTTGATAAAATATATGAGGTGATTTAACTTTATTCAGTTACCCGTGCCCGTGATTGGTGCCCTTACGTTACCATCTTGTAGCTCGTTTTTCAAACCACGATTCGATGTCTTTCTAGTCACGAGATTTCCGATGACTCTGCTCTCGTTGCTCGTCTGAAAGTTCTGTACGACAGGCTCGACAATGGGACGACGCCCACGACGGTTCTCTTGCCATGGCTTCCCTTTCCATCTATGATCAAGAAGCTTCTCGCGACTAAGGAAATTTACGAAATAGTTGTCAACGCTATAAATAATAGAGAGAAGAGCCGCGTTTTCCGAAATGATACGCTTCAGATGCTGTTGGATTCAGGGGATGAAAAACTCGTCATTGTTGGAGTATGCTGGATTTCTCGCCCTCTTCCTCTCAGCAGATGCTAATGCGGTGATCCCACAGTTCATCATGGGCCTCATAATCGCTGGGGCTCGTGCGACAGGCACAACGGGTAAGAGTATATATCAAACGCTATACAGGATAAAGTTTGACCGGGTCTTTAGCGTCTTGGCTGATAACGTTTCTCGGGGGCCATCCAGAATGGCGCGACAAGGCGGCGGAAGAAATCCGGTCGTTATTGGGGTCCGATCAGAGGAATGCAGCGACCTCGTCTTCGCTATCCGCCCAATTAGCCACCATACCCCTCGAAGTTTGGGAGTCAGCAACCCCGGTCCTTGACGCCATCATCAAAGAGACGACTCGGGTCGCCCAGCCGCATACAGCGATGCGGCGTAACCTCGGGCCGGAATTTTATATCGACAAGAAAAGGATACCCACAGGGGCTTACGTCGTCTACCCGTTCAGCGACGTCCATCTGAATCCACAGCTATACCCGGACCCATGGAAATTCGACCCTGGAAGAGCAGCTGTTAAGGGCACAAGTTATGGTTATGTTGGCTGGGGAGGAGGTTTGTGAATTCAAAGCTTTCATAGTCATGATTACTGAAAGCGCCGGAACTGTCCAGGAAAGACCAGTTGTTTAGGTACAAGGCTTGCCAAGGTTGAACTCAAACTCATCACGGCCATGTTTGTCCTCGGATTTCGTCATGGGATTGTGAATGAAGCCGGAGAAGTTGCGAACCCGCTGCCTACCCCTGATTGGAACGATATATTGCACTGTAGGCCGCAAGAAGGCACTTGCTGTCTCAAGTATGAGAGAACGACCGTCCCATTGTAGCCTGGAACTTTTTAGTTGTTGACCCTATGGCTTTGGACAGATTCGCCAAGGACTCTATTCCCATGCCAAGTATTTCTCCTGATGACTGGCTCATGGATAATTTTTATTTTATTAGTATTTTATCTCTGTCCCAGGGACGTAAGTAAGTAGGCTAATCATTCATTAATAACATATGTACTGTACGTTGCACGGATTTCGATCATTAGATACTAGTACATGTCTTTCCTTAGTAAGTATATGCTCCTTTTGTAGAACGGAATGTAATATGTCAAGAAGCGCGATGCCCCTCAGAGCAAGATTGACACGGCGTGAGTGTAGATGACAGTCAGGAGACAGATGTGCACAAAGACGTACACCGCCCTTTCAGGCCGTCAATTAAGAGTCAAGCCATCTTTAATCACAACGCGAGTCTCTCTCTTGCCCACTGGAGTCTCGACAGTTCTTTTCAGTTCTTCCACCTCTTGCGCTTCTAACCGCTCCTTCATCCGGCTTAACCTGATCCGTTCCGAGCGCGATTCTCTCTCACGCTCAACCAACTTGATCCTCTTCTCGCGCGACGGCTCCCACTTGCTCTTTAAAATTCGCCTGACCGCCTCGGGGCTAACTCTAAATTTCTCCGCGAGAACGGGAGTGGTAAACGTTTCCGGGTCGAACCGATGGAGCTGGCGAAGGCCATCCATCGCCTCACGGGATAATTTTTTGGGTGGCGACCATCCTGCCGGAAAACGCTTCTGTAGCGTTTCCCGGTGTGTTTTATATTCGTAGGGCGTCGGGCTCAACGGCGGCTTTCGATCGTGAGGAGGAGGCGCGTCCACGCGTGCCCCGTTGACAATGTCGTTGTCTTCCGTGAGATCAACCTGCGCGTCGTCATCCAGAAGAGACTTTGGAGGCGGCAAGCCATCGAGCAACCACTTTGAACGCTTCGGCCTGGTCAGTTTAGTCGAGTACAAGCGCGACAGCGAGTGCCGTGGACAGGCTGAGACGACGGTCCTTAGCCAGTTGCTGACGCTCATAGGATAAGATGAATTCAAAGCCCGCAACTCCGCGCACTATGACAGCCGCGAATTGCCGACGTTGGTATCAGGAGGACCGCATCACCTTCGTTGCTGTCGTCTCCCTTTGCGCGTGCCGTAAGCTAGTTTAGGATGGATACCTCGGACCCTGATATTGGCCAAGGTCGGTCTTCTAAACCTACGCGACGGAACCTGTCGTTCCGGACGCCATTGACTACCCGGGCCTTGGCCACGGCTATGCGCTCCCTGAACCCACCGATATACTTTCAGCTGTTTTACAAAATTGACCTGACGACCCCCTCCTCATTCCAGCTTACTTGGACGTGCGCGATGACAAGTCTGAAACGAACTGGCTGCTTCTGGACTACGAAACCGACACCTCGAATAAGCTCCAGCTCACAAAGACGGGAGCGGGCGGCTTGGCTGAGCTCGCGGAACAGCTTGATGATAGCAAGGGATCCTACGCATATGCGCGTGTTTCCTTTTCGAATGATAAGGAATCGAAACGGGAAAAGTTCATCTTGGTGGTCCGTTCATGTCATTGTTCCTCGTTAGATTCGCAAATAAATCTGACTCGTGACCTGGCCATCTCACAGTCGTGGATAGGACCCAAGTGCAAGATCATGCGGAAAGCCAAAGTGAGCGTTAGCGTCTTGTCCCGATGATAGGCGGGTTCTAAAGAAGATTCGCTATGGAACGATCTATCTCACTTAGATGACGGTTCATCTTGCTGACGTCAAGCGCGTGTTGCATGCATATTCGATTGAGGTCGCCGCGCAAGAAAGAGACGATCTCAAGGAGGATCCGATTATTAAGAGATTGCGCAAGGTGAAGGATCTTCCCCATGCATGCTGCACTGCAAGATCTAATGCTCTTGGAATAGGCAGGCGGTGCCAGCTACGATGGCATTTAACCCGTTGTCATTTGCATCGTGTAACAACTCATCTCGATACCATTCATCGATCCATTGGAAATCTTAAAACAGATGCCGTGTACGGCAAGTACACTTGGCGTTGAGTTTATATGTATAGCATAAGGTAACGCGTCGATTGCCTTGTTCCTATTGCTCTGCAGCCCCATTAGGGAGGAACTGCTTGAGGGTATCAATGCCTCGCTCATCCAGCCTCATGCCTACCCATTCAGACATCATCTTTGCTCCCAGACGCTTCTCGTAAAAATCGATTGATGGTTGATTCCACTACGTCGGAAGTGGTCGATTGCGAAGGCAAAGTCAAAAAGTGAACATCTACCTCATGCCTGATGAAACAGAAACGATTACCTTGAGGACTGACCACTCAAGCCTGCCACACCCCTTCCCGTAAGATGGGTATTCCCCGGATGTCAGTCACTGCCAATCGGCTAACAGCCGAGAGTAAATGGAACAAAGCCCACCTTTTCTTGCGCTATTCTCCCTAAATGACCGAAAAACGCCTTGCCGACTCCATTCGCTCTATGCTCTGGTTTCACGTACAGGTCTTCAAGCTTTAAATGAAAAAAATGGGTCCATGGCTCGATGCAATGAAAAGAAAAAGGGGGAGATTGAAATATCCCTACGTACGTATAGCCCTGGCCTGCCAATCCATGTTGAGTAATTGAAAAAATACAGAGCGAGGCCTATTGCCTCTCCGGGCGCATCGGCGGTCCCGGAGAAGGCGAGCAACGCGTAAGCGTACGGTGTTTCGAACAAGTTCTTGGTTAGCTGATATTCTCGACTCAACTGGGAGATCTAGAAAGTATCAGGCAGGAGGACTGACGAGCTCCGGTGTGGTTTTGACAGAGTCAGGCTCCTTCTCGTAAATTGCCTTTCAGAGATCAGATTAGGCGTGGCCTCTGGCTGACGTTTCGAGCAGCACGGAGGAACGCACAAGACCGATTATCAGTTGCAGGATGGAATCCTTAAAAAACAGAGGGTAAGAAATGTGCTAGATATGCATAACAAATCGTATTTACCACGTCTGCGGGCGTTGCTTGTCTGATATGAAAAGACAGCATCGCAGATCTGATTCAAGCGCGCTTAGTCAGCGGGTGGCTGAACCCCGATCCTTTGTATACACTTGTTTGGCTGAACCTTAATTGCAGTGCGACAAACGCCTGCCATCCTCGACTGTCCGCAAGCGTCTCCATCAAATTCATCCTCATACCATGGATCCAGCAAAATTGGCAAAGCTTCAGGCAGCTGCAGCTGCCAACAGGATTGGTGCGTCTACCTTGGTGCGATGCATTCCCGCGTTGACAATACCATCAGGCGGAAAGGGCACCGTGCGCAGGAAGATCGTGCGGAAAACGAAGCCCTCCGCTGCACAGGATGACAAGAAACTACAGGGCGCACTGAAAAAAATGAATGTCCAACCGATTCCCGGAGTTGAGGAAGTCAACATGTTCAGAGAGGATGGAAACGTTTTGCACTTTACTGCCCCAAAAGGTATGTGGGGAATCTAATTAGAGCTTATTACCCTGAACAAGTCTACATCTGAGCGTCTTGGTTTGCCCGCATGGGAATTGATTTGTTGATGATTTGCGTTTATTATAGTACACGCTGCTGTAGGAGCCAATACATTTGCAATTTACGGGGCGGGTCAGGTCAAGGAGCTCACAGAGCTCGTTCCTGGCATCTTGAACCAACTCGGGCCCGACTCGCTCGCATCACTGCGTAAGCTCGCAGAATCATACCAGGCCATCCAACAGGGCCAACAGAAGCCAAGCGCGGACGAGGAGGATGATGACGAAGTCCCAGATCTCGTGGAGAACTTTGAGGCAGAGGCCGATGTCAAGGCTAGCCTTGACTAAGTGGTAGACGGCTGGTGCTAGACGAGACAGCGAACGAGCGGCAGGAGGAGGTGGTCAGGATCTTATGTCTGTGCGGCTCAAAATGTACCATTAATCCGAGGTCACGTGTGTACTTGACTCCACCATGCCTGTTCCCACAGATCCACCGTCAGAGCAGCAGCAGCAGCAACAGCCAGAAACCCAGAAGAATGTCAGCCAGAAACAAATGACAAAAGCAGAGCGACGCGAGCTCCAGGAGAGACAACGAGCCGCCAAGTTGTTACAGAAACAGCAGAAACCGGGAGACTCAGGATCACCTGCGAAAAGCGCACAGGGTGATCTAGCACCATCCGCCCCGCAGAGAACAGGAAAAGGTACACCCGCTACTCAACACAAAAAATCGGCAAGCGTGCACGACGGAGCAGCAGCGGCCAAGCATGCAGAAGATCCAGCGGGTAAATCTCGCGGGCTCAAGATGTTCTCTCACTTTGGTCTGCCCAAGACCCTCGGCCAGGGCGTCAAGGGTGATGTCCATCCCGCCATCGTACGCGTTGCACTCTTGTTTTCTGAATTCAAAATCTGCGGTGCAAACGCCCGCTGTATCGCCACTCTAACGGCATTCAAGACTGTATGCGCCTTTTCTCATCTCCTTTACTGATTGTTGATGGTGTAGATTGTAACAGGTGATTCAAGATTACACGACGCCCGAATATAGCACTTTATCTAGACATCTCATGACTCATTTATCGCCTCAAATATCTTATCTCGTTTCTGCGCGGCCCATGTCGGTATCTATGGGAAATGCCATCCGGCAACTCAAATTGGAGATCAGTAATACGGATATCGATATGGTTGAGCAGGATGTGAGCGACTTGATTGAGCTGAAGGCCTAATCTCATGTATGTGATCTAGGCTAAGGATTCGCTATGTCAAAATATTGACAACTACATACGCGACCGGATCATTTTGGCGGATGAGGTTATCGAAGAACTTGCCGGACAAAAAATCAAGGACGGCGACGTCATCCTAACATATGCCAAGTGAGTCACGTCTTCAGCTTATTCGTGCCATCATTGAAGGAATGTTTAGATCTTCCGTTGTTCAGAAGGTGCTATTGAATGCATACGAGGAAGGGAAAAGATTTTCTGTCGTCGTCATCGATTCACAGCCATTGCAAGAGGGTAAGTATGTGCCAATTGAGTCGTACTCCTGTTGAGTAACACCATTTCAGGCAAGGCGCTCCTCAGACATTTGACTTCTGCAAATCCTCCCATTCCTTGCAAATACATGCTTCTTCCTGCCATTGCTTCTGTCATGGCAGAGGTGACAACGGTTTTCTTAGGAGCGCATTCCATCTGTGCCAATGGTGCTGTATATTCACGGGCAGGAACTGCACTCGTGGCTATGATCGCAAAGAATCACAGCGTTCCTGTTGTTGTATGCTGCGAGACATACAAATTCAGTGAATCTATTCTTTTGGACGCATTTGGGAAGAATGAGTTGGGTAAGCATCCTTTCACTCGGTCGCGACTACTTTCTAAAGATGATCACAGCGCCAGCGAAGTTTACAAAGAGCCGGAATGACGATAAAGAACAACCTACGTCTACTCCAAATCTTGAGGTGTTGAATCCACTATACGACCTTACACCTCCAAAATGCATAACGGCGGTTGTCACGGAAGTTGGGCTCATTCCGCCGAGTAGTGTCAGCTCAATAGCACTTGGGAGGACGTTAATATAGATTGATAGTATCTTTGATGTTTTCATTTCTGTTCGAAACCCGAAACCATCTTATCTTAACCCGCAGTATAAAGTGTCCCATATCCTACACCACCATTCAATAATAACACCAATTCAATAGTTTCATACCTCGTTCCGAAGCATGAGACTAAAACATGGCTCGCAATAAGGCTTTTCTGCACGTTGAAAGAACGCTGGGTCTTCAAACGGCTTTTGGCAGCTCTGAAAGTCGGGCGACAAATGTCAGCAACGGTCGTCCACACAGCAGTTGTATCGCGTACCTCGCAAATGAAGCATGCCCAACACCATTTACCGCCCAACGCCTCAACGGCACGATCTCCGTCCCTGATACTGTTCTTGCACCGCTTACACTTGGGCAGCCGCAGTCGGACATGGCACGACTCGCAATACGGATGGCCACGGTAGACCGTAAAGCCCACATTGTCCGACTCGAACTCGCCATCACCCGACAGGGCGAGCTCCCCGCTCCGCTTGTCGTCCCTTTCGAAATCGGAGCTCGAGGGCGTGAGGAACGGATTTCCGCACTCTGCACAGAAAAAGTGGGGTTCGTGGTACGTCCGTTTGCCCAGCGCAGGGTCGTCAAGGCTGATGAACCGCTCTTCGATAATCGCCGTTTTGCACTGGTAGCATCGGGGCGCAAAGTTCTGCAAAGAGGAGCGGTACCATCAATATCATGATAACTAATGAAATGGGCGAGCAGGTGGGCGACGGACCTCGTGGTAGTCTAAATGACAATACGGCTTGCCTTGATGCTCGTAAGAGCTTACATGCTCCAACAGCGTGTTGCACGTCGTGCATCTGAAGCATTCGGGGTGCCAGCGCGCCCCCATCGCGTTGACGATGCGACCTATAATGGACCCTCCACACCCTCCGCACGACAAGCCGCGCTGGTTGGGCCGGACGGCCGTGCCGCTTACATTGACGTTCGCCAACGCGAACGCGGGCGCTGAGCGTGCCCGCTGTTGGGGCGTTTGGACTTGAGGCGCAGGCTGAGATCGAGGTCTGGCTTGGACATTGTCATTAGGCCCTGAAATGGAGATAGTCGGTCCATCAGTACCCCCAGCGCCTTCTTCGGGACCCGAGAAGCTGATCCCAGGAATATCAAACACCTGTATCTGTGGAACCACTGTACTCGGAGAACCGCCCTTTTGATGTCTTCCAGTATCTTCCTCCTCTGTCACAAGTACAACCGGCGTCTGTGGTGAAGGAGTCGCCACTGACGACGTCCTGCTGCTCAAACTGTCGCCGCCCTGAGCGTCGATCACAATAGTAGGAGCATCACCGTTTTCGTCATTGAAACTTGTTTCGCTATCTTGTCGACTTGTGCTCCGCAAACTCTCGGCTTCGCTCTCACTTGCACTGATGCTCCCACTACTTCCGTACCCGCTCGTGCCATGAACGACGTTCGCTGCTTTACCCATGCGAGGGATATTGGCTACCTTGTCGCGTCCACCAACAGGCAAAGGCGACTCGAGAGGTAGAGACGGTGATCGGTAGACGTTTTGTTGTGCCTGTGGAGGTTGCTGTACATGCGGCTGTGGTTGAGCACGTGCCGGTGGTCGCTGTGGCGGCGGCTGCTGTTGGTGGGTGGGCGGTTGTGGAAGCGGATGAGGTTGGCGCGGCGGCGGCGGCTGTGAATAGCGTGGTTGTTGAATAAGCGGATGTTGTACGGTGGGAGTTGGTTGAGTAAACTGATGCGGGAGAGAAGGCGGTGGTCTAGTTCCATGCTGGTGTTGTGGAAGGGGGTGCTGAGGTAATGGCTGACGATGTTGAACTGGAGGTGTAAAGTTTGTTGGTGGAGACGTTCCAGGTTGAGCTGTAGGCCGCCATTGCGGAGGCTGTGGTTCCCGTTGTTGTCGTTGCTGATGGTAATGGCTTGGCTGAGGTTGAGGCGGTGATGGACTGTATCCCTGGGACTGTCTTTCCCTCGCTTCCTTCAGAATCTCCTGTGCTCTCTGGAGGCCCTGAGTTGGTTGAGGAGGAAGTTCGCGTCGCCTCGAAGGCGTACTCGGTGTTTGTGGGTCCGGAACATGTGCCAGAGGTGTGGAGGATTGCATATACCTATTTCCATGCACAGTTCCGTAGTTACTCCCTGCGACACCAACAGTCGGACCACTAATTGATGGAAGAGCGCGATGTTGCGGTTGAACCGAAGGATAGGGCTGCTGCTGCACCTGTTGTTGCCAGAAAGTATGAGAAGATTGGAAACTGGAAGAACCCTGGGTATATCTCCGGACCGGTTCTCGTGCTGGGGGTTGAGCCTGATGAGTCTGTGGCTGAGATGGCTCTACGCGCGGCCTAATCTGCTCGTATGCTTTTGACGAGGGCGAGGATGTGGAGGACGTCGGTACTATGCCTGATGTTACGTTTACCCCAATATGGGGTAGTGAACGTGTATGCGAATGCGAGGAAGACGAGTAAGCGGGTGATGGAGTGCGCCGGAGGGACGATGGTGGCGGATCATCTAAATTTACATATTTTCTTTGATGACTTTGATCAGACATGGATGTGTATGAAGTGGCTGGAGTTGAAAAGGTGAGGACAGGTGTGGATGAACTGCTGGATGTTGTTAATGATGACGTCCCAGGATGCGGTGGAGGATGGGGATTGGGTTGCTTATGTCGCTGTTGTTGTGGCTGGTAGTCAAAGTAATCGTCATTCCGTTTTCCGGAGGAGGCGTTGAAAGAAGAATTGGAAGCAGCATGGCTCAAGGCATCGACTGGCGTTCCCGGAGTTCTCGGCAAACGAGGCAAGTCAGCAGGCCATTTACTGGGGGTACTTCCCGGAGTATTGCGAGATGAAGGCGAGAAACTGGACTGCGACTGCCTCGTGAAATCGTCGCTCCTCGAAAAGCGATGCTGCGGGTAACGATCATTGTCTCGATGTTTTACGTGATTATTGTCTATACCAAAGCTTGCGAGCTGAAGAGACATCGACATAGTCTGATTTTTTTTCTTGTCAAGTTTCGGCGAAGTTGGCATCCGTTTCTTGGTCTTTCTCCTTAGCTCCTGCTCTTCCTCGGATTCTTCTTCCTCACTTTCTTCCTCTTCCTCTTCCTCTTCCTCCTCACTCTCCTCGTCCTCCTCAGATTCCTCCTCTCCTCTGGACCTTCGGCTCTTCGCTGACCGTGTCGTCACCTTTGGTTTTCCCTTTGCCTTTGCCTTCTTTCCATTCTTGCCCTTTGCCTTCTTCTTGTCTCCGCTTCTCATCCATGATTTCTTTTTCTTTGGAATAGGCGAACTCTCTTCTTCTTCTTCTTCTTCCTCACTTTCCTCGCTATCTTCTTCATCCTCTGTCTCCTCCTCCCATTTAGGACGCCTCCGACGACCTTTCTTCTGTTCCATGTGGCCATAACGTCCATCTCGATCATATTTTAATGAATATTCATAGGCATATGCGGGAGTATAATCTCCCGTCCGCCGAGAAGTTGGAGTCTGCAGGACAAGCACGGACGGGGGTGTGGGCAGTCCGGGATCCTGATAAATAAATTTCTTACTCTTCAGCTTAACATGTTGCCTTGTAGATGAATCATGGGGTGCAGAGCTAGGCCGTTGAAGATTGCGATGGTTCCGGGACGGAAGATCAAGGATGCCGTATTGAGGGCTGGGTGGAGCGGATGACGGTCCGCCATGTTCTGATTCGTCCTCTTGCGAAGTGTATTCCTCCTCTTCGTCCTCCTCTTCCACGACCCCGCGTTCGTGAATCACAGGTGGACGCGCATGCTGCAATGTTGTTGTCATTGGTTTCCTAGCATGATCAACGTATCCGTTGGCCTTATAGGCGGGACCGGGAGCACCAGGCTGCACAAACGGTGCAGGTTTATTGTTCGGCGATGGTTGATTAAACTGATGAACATGATGGTTATAATTATTATAGTTATAGTTGAAAGTACGACCAGATACACTGCTGGCGGTGATACCGCTTCCACTGCTAGACACTGTAGTGCCGATGTTGCTATTGGTTGTGGTAGAGGTGTTTGAAGTAGTGGTTGTCGTGGTGGTGGAGGGCCGAGCAGTTGGGATGGGCAACGGTATTATTGCAGGACTTATCATGCCCATTTCTGCCTGTGTAAGCCATTTCTTTTTTGCTGGCTGCGGGGCCTGCTGTTGGATGATTTGCTGGGATGTCGGAGCCGAGACGTGCTGCTGGTTGCGCTTCCAGAATGGAACGAACTTGGAACCGTCGGAGGAGGTGGCCAGACGAGGTAGCACGCGATCTGAGTCAATAGGTGCAGTGGGGCCAGCGGGCGCAAACGTTGGCAGAGGCCGCCTGCTGGGGTCGGCGGCGTTGCTGGGAAGCGAGCGCGGCTGGAGATTGGGCTCTCGCTGTTGCTGACGATGAGCGTTCATATTGGTGAAGAGCCACAGCCGAGGCTCTCATGTCCTCCGACGCCCTCCACGCTCTCCTCCGAGACAACTCAACTAGGATCCGGCGCCGTGCTGCGCGCCTTCATCTGAAGGGAAGACGGAGACGTCAAGCCATTCCCTATTCTACTGAGTACGAAAGACAACACTGCGTATATGCGTTTGTTTCGTGTTCGGTTTGGCTCACAGTTATCTGTCTAGGCTGACGAGAATATTGATGTATGTGTATTCTAACATTCAACTCGAGCTGATAATCGGCTCTCACAGTTGCAATCGCATCTGCTCAAAGAGTAAGTAGTGTTGGTGCGCACTTTCCAGGTTACATCATAAAGAGATGAATGCACGGTCTAGTGTATGCAGTAGATAGATACGAGCCAAAAAAGGCAACTCGTTTAGCCACGTCTTTCAATCTTTTACGCGCTCCGCTCACTTGTGCGGGTCGTCTCTCCAGTCATGTCTGTTATGCTCACAAAATTCGAGTCTAAGAGCAACCGCGTCAAGGGTAACTGTCTTCATATCGTATTGCACCTCGCTTTCATCTCATGCCTCGTTTTCTGCAGGGCTTGCTTTTCATCCAACACAAC
Source organism: Amanita phalloides (assembly GCA_032173475.1). Taxonomy (NCBI): domain Eukaryota; kingdom Fungi; phylum Basidiomycota; class Agaricomycetes; order Agaricales; family Amanitaceae; genus Amanita; species Amanita phalloides. The sequence continues at coordinate 53,413 of JAENRT010000023.1, read as the reverse complement.
CTCTGCTCGCTGCGGCGCTGCATAATGGAAGTGTTCAACTGTGGAATTATAGAATGGGCGTATTGGTGGATCGGTTTGAGGAGCACGAAGGTGCGTCCGTCGAATTGATGTCCATCTAAGCGATGCTTACCTGCTTCTTTGGCCTGTGTAGGTCCCGTCCGAGGCGTCGCGATACATCCAAGTCGAGCGCTTTTAGTCACCGGCGGCGACGATTATAAAATCAGAGTATGGGGTCAGCTCCGCCGTTTGTCTGAGGCGGTACCAAGCGCTGATATTGGTTTGCAGATATTCGACCTCAAAATAGGCGTTGTCTTTTTACTCTGCATGGACACTTGGATTACGTCCGTACTGTCCAATTTCATCATGAGATGCCTTGGATCGTGAGTTTCTTACTTGATCCTCTTCGTCATTAATGGCGTCCACCCTTTGCCCAGCTCTCAGCTTCAGATGATCAGACAATACGCATATGGAACAGTACATCGCGTAACTGCATCGCAATCTTGACAGGGCACTCTCACTACGTCATGTCTGCACAATTCCATCCAAAGGATGACCTCGTCGTCTCTGCATCAATGGACCAGACCGTCCGTGTCTGGGACATTTCTGGTTTGCGGAAAGGCTCGCCAAATGCTAGTCGCCCCGGTGGAATGGGAAGCAGTGGACCAGGCAACTTTGAAACCTTCGATTCATTCTCAACCGTCAAGTATGTGTTGGAGGGTCATGATCGTGGTGTCAACTTTGTCATGTTTCACCCCACACTACCTCTCATCATTTCTGCCGCGGACGATCGGGTTATCAAGATTTGGCGTATGAGCGAGACCAAGGCATGGGAGGTCGACTCGTGTCGTGGTCACTTCAACAATGTCTCCAGTGCTCTTTTCCACCCAAAACACGAACTGATCGTCTCTTGCGGTGAAGACAAAACAGTTCGAGTTTGGGATTTAGCAAAGAGAACAGCGATCCAAACCTTTAGGAGGGAGCACGACCGCTTCTGGGTTCTTGCTGCACATCCCAACCTCAACCTCTTCGCAGCTGGACATGACAGTGGTCTTATTGTGTTCAAACTTGAGCGTGAACGTCCGGCGTTCTCAGTTCACCAAGACACGTTATGCTACGTTCGCGACAAGTATGTTCGCGCGTTTGACTTTTCGACAGGCTCGGATATCGGTCTCTTGAGCGTTCGCAAGTTTGGAAGTCCATATATGCCACCTAGAACATTGAGCTTCAACCCCGCAGAGCGGGCCGTTCTTCTAACGATCAGCTCCGATAATGGATTGTACGAACTCACGGCGCTTCCACAAGAGGCACAGGGAGAGGTCAAGGATTCGAGCGTGGATGGGAAAAAAGGGAGTGGTCAGAGTGCAATTTTTGTGGCGAGGAATCGGTTTGCCGTCTTGAACAAGGCGAACCAGGTATGTGTACGCTGTTTGCTTCGCATATAGGCACTAACACGTTTTAACACGCAGATCATTGAAGTTCGCGATTTGGCCAACTCTGTTGTCAAGACGATCAAAGCGCCTGTTCAGACGAACGAGATATTTTACGGCGGCACCGCTTGCCTTATCTTGAGCTCCACTTCAAATGTGGTTTTATATGACATTCAGCAACAGAAGACAATCGCCGAAATCAATAGTCCGCCCGTCAAGTACGTTATCTGGAGTGCCGATGGACAGTTGGTAGCGTTGATGAGCAAGCACAGTAAGTCATGTTTCGTTGGGATGACATCCCTCCTCATCTTTGCCGTATAGCAATTACGGTTGCAAATAAGAATTTCACGCAACATAGTCTAATCCATGAGACGATTCGTATCAAGTCTGGTGCATGGGATGATTCGGGCGTCTTCATCTATTCTACTCTCAATCATGTCAAGTATTGCCTATCACAAGGGTAACGTCAACTCAACGTTTTTGTAGAGTAGATCTGACACTTTGTTCGCATGTAGTGATCACGGTGTCATTTGCACATTAGACAATCCCGTCTACCTCACTCGCGTCAAGGGCAAGACGATCTACTGTCTTGATCGTTCGGCTCGACCGCGCACAATCACGTTCGACCCCACTGAGTATAGGTTCAAGCTGGCTCTCTTGAAGAACAACCACGAAGAGATGCTCTATGTCATTAGGACTTCCACTCTTATGGGCCAGAGCATTATCGCATATCTGCAACAGAAAGGATTCCCGGAGGTCAGATGATTTCTCTTATGCGACGTCCACGAGGTATTGACATGCTATCCTAGATTGCTCTCCATTTCGTTCAAGAAACAAACACCCGCTTTGAGCTGGCGTTGGAATGTGGCAACTTGGATGTTGCAATGGAGACAGCTAAAAAGATTGATCGACCTGAGTGCTGGGATAAACTGGCACAACAGGCCCTCAAACAAGGAAACCATAAGATAGTCGAGAAGGCCTATCAAATGACAAAGAATTTCGACAAGCTGTCATTCCTGTACCTTGCGACAGGAAGCACGGAAAAGCTGTCAAAAATGCAAAAGATCGCTGAAGCCAGAGGAAACCCCATGTCTCGATTCCATAATGCATTGTATACGGGTGACGTGGAGGGCAGAATTGCTGTGTTGAGGGATGTTGGGCTTCGTAAGTTTTCGTTGGGGTGTGAGTTTCGAGTGATTAAATGCACGTGTTCTGCAGACCCTTTAGCGTATCTTACAGCAAAAACGAATGGTCTGGAAGAAGTGGCCGCGGAAATTCTGGAAGCTGCAGGTCTCAATGAGGCGGACATTGATGATATTCCCGACTTCGGTCCCTCAACTCTTAAGCCTCCACCCATCATCACGTCTACAACGAATTTCAATTGGCCAGTTGTTTCTGCTGGAGAAAACTTCTTCGATTATGCTCTTGCGAATGGAACTCTAGAGGGAGTCGAGCCGTCGTCATATATCAATGGCGATGCAGGCGCTGGCGCTGCATCTTCCGCATTGGATGCGTGGGCGAAAGAAGAAGAACCGCAGGAGGTGGTCGATGAGGGTGGATGGGATCTAGAGCCTGAAGGTGAAGAATTCCGGTCTGCGCAAGAAGAAGGGAATCTTGAGGAGGAAGAGGAACTGGGTGCGGGTGCAACACCTGGTGTGGATGAGACTGAATTGTGGGTGAGAAACTCGCCACTTGCCGTTGATCATGTGGCCGCTGGAGCGTTTGAGAGTGCTATGCAGGTGAGTTTTAGTTTGGAAGAGAAAATTCGCTTGATAATGTCTTCAAGCTTCTCAACCGTCAATTTGGCGTGGTCAACTTTAAGCTGCTAAAACCGTTGTTCTTGTCGATATATCGCTCATCACATGTCTACATCTCACCGGTGGCTTCTCTGCCACCGCTCAAGGTCCACGTGAGACGTAACCCGTCTGAGTCGTCCCCCAGTCGTGTTCTCCCTGTCGCTACACGATCACTACAGTCAATTCGCACGGAGATGACGGAAGGACATCGGTTCATGTCTAGCAATAAGTTACCCGAGGCGCAGGATGTCTTCCGTTCCGTGTTGCATGCACTTTTGTTGGTTGTTATATCCTCTGATGACGAGGCGAAACTTGTGAGTTACCCGTCGGATTTCTGCTATAATGATTTACATTAGTTATAGTGGAGAGAAACAGTTACTTCTGGACGTGAATACCTGCTCGGGGTGTCAATTGAATTGGAACGTAGACGAGTGGCTGAGCAAGACGCCAACAACATCAAGCGACAGCTATCGCTTGCGGCATACTTTACGCACTGCCAAATGCAACCCCCTCACTTGCAAATTGCGCTCCGGAGCGCTATCAACTGGTTTTCAAAAGCAAACAACTTAGCACAAGCTGCTCGGTTTGCGAAGCGTCTTTTGGAACTGAAGCCTGATCCCAAGATTGTTGCACAGGTGTGTGTCCTATTTTCGCCGTGGTTCAAGATCAGATTGTATTGATCCAACAGGCGCGCCAACGTATTGCTGCTGGAGATCGCAATCCTCGCAATGCTGTTGACATCGACTACGACGAGAACACGGCATTTGAGATTTGTGGTGCAAGTTATACGCCGATTTACAAGGGTTCGCCGTCTGTGCGGTGCCCATATACCGATGCTATTTTCTTGCCGCAATACCAAGGATCATTAGATCCTCTTACACAACTTACAGAGATTGGCTCCACAGCATCTGGCTTGCCTGCTGCATGGTAATGGTAGTCTACATACATTGCACCTTTGCTTTAAGTAAAGCTGATAGTTTTATTTTGTACAATCAAGTACATTTTCCATCTCGTACTAGTACGCAACAAGCCAATAAGCCAAAAAGATGCTATGTTGATTCCAATACCATTGGCTTGCAGTAGGGTTAGGGTTAGGAGAGTGAATGGACAAAAAAAGATGGCCTCCCCAGCCCATAGAGAGGCGGTGGGAGGGCAGGAAAATATTGAGACGGTGCATGAGCCTAAGCCCATACAAACTGCGGCCATCCCCTGAGGACAGGGTCGCCGTGCTATGGGGGATCTCCACAGCCCGTAAGCACAGACCATGAAGGCACTCACGCCATCAAGGTAAGTATGAAGAGAAGAGTTGTTGGGACACAGCTTATATACCTTTCCTAGATGCGCACGGACCATCATAGTCGTATACTAATTTTGGGTGATGACATAAGTCAGTTTTCCGACGCCGGCAACCGGTCCCGGTTCCGCTAGGTCAACCATTTCACTTGTTTTATTACTATATAATATTATCATGGGCGTGCTGGGACTCACGCCTTTCCTTCAAAGAACTTGGTATGTATGCAATTCGTGTCTTATATCTCTGAATTCAACGCGTCATAGTCCCGAAGCAATCAAGCATCTCCCAGACCGTTTAAAAGGGCTTGCTGGTAGGAGGATCGTCATGTAAGATTTGTTTCTTCATCCTCTTATCTTTGGCATTCCTCCTCTTATTTAGCATTTACCATGAATTGTCAGTGATGGAACTCTCATAACCCAGCGAATGCATTTTGCTCCAGTGCCACACCAGTATCGGCATGTTCTAGGGTGGTACAGACTTGCCAAAGAATTGGAGGAGTCTGGAGTTTCAGCTATATGCGTGTTTGACGGGAAGGAACGTAGCCTTGCCAAAGCTCGTGAGGTGAGACAGCTACAGTAATCAACAACGTCGTTATCTGACGCCGAACAGACTATGAGACGGAGAGAGGCTCGCCAACTAGTCGCGGCACGTAGCTCACTCGAGTTGAAACGGCTTCAACGACTACGGAAGCTGAAGGACGTCTGGCAACAATGGCGAATGCTAGACAGTGCTGATTGCAACCGCATCTCGGACCTAATAAATGTACTCGATTTCCCAAAAGATGCAACGGTTTTGATAGAACCCAAACGTGTCGCGTTCACGGAGCCCAACGTAGAATCTGCTGGTATGCCACTTTGCGCTCATCTTCACTCATGTGCTCATACTCGGTCTAGAATCAATTATTTATGAAACTAACGAGGGTGAAACGCCTATAACAGATCAGGTATCTTGAACGTATCAACTTCCTTGAATTTGTCTGATTTTTGTCAGAATAGAGTGTCATTTATTGAAAGCGAATCAGGAATATTGCCGCAAGATGCACTCCTACCTACTTATGACCGCATACAAGACCAACCTTTTCCTGTGATACCCCCTGTATTGTTAGCTGAACTTGAAAGACGAGAATCACTAGACGTATCTCCCTCAGAAATTGCCAAGACTATCGCCACTCTCTTCTTCGACTACCATAAGAGTAGTTCGCAACTTGCGTCACTGCCGCTGGACATACTTGAGGGCCCAATATCTCAAACTATCGCAGACTCGGACACTCGTGCAGAATTTTTCATGAGCAAAGCGCAATACCAACTCACCGTTGAAGAAGGGCAGCTTTGGTCAAAAATTCTTTCACATCAAGAGCAGCTGGAGCCGACCACTGAAATAGCAGTGAATAGCCTGGCACAGAAAAGTAGCATCATGTCTGCATCATATCTGCGCCGGACGGCTGCACCAACATCAAAGACATACGATGAGAGCAAGGAGATTCTGCAAGCCATGGGAATACCTTGTCTCGAGTCGACTGGACCTTTTGAGGCGGAAGCGCTGGCCTCGGCCATTGTTCACCGGGGCTGGGCGGACTATGTTGCCAGTGAAGATACAGTGGGTATATTTATCCAGTGCACCGCATGGCTTCTCTGAAAACCATAAGGACGTTCTCCTGTATGAAGCTCCTCTACTCAGGAATATTACAAACAGGCGCGAACCTCTTATGGTGTTGTCTGGTCCTGACGTGCGAGCTACGTTAGAACTCAATTACGATTCTTTCATTGACTTTGCCCTTCTCCTTGGAACGGACTTTTCTGAGCGCATAAAAAACGTAGGACCTGCTCGTGCCTTGAAGTTTATCAAGGAGTATGGCTCAATAGAACGTGTCCTTTCATCCGAAGTCAAGTACCCACCTCGATTGCCTGCGGACGCATATCTAGCCCAAGTAGAGCTAGCACGTATGATTTTTCGCACGCTTCCTCCAGTTCCAGACGAAAATCAGGTGACTCCTAGAAGGAGAGATGACGACGAAGTTATCCAACTTTTACAGAGATTTTCGCTCGGCCGCGAGGTTCTACAGCGTGAGGAATGGGACTACGAGGCTGCTTTAGCAGGTAATTATTTTGCCGATGATCCAAAGATGTATTAATGTTTTTTAAAACAATCTAATGACATGAGCGGAAAGTGGGAAAATAGATTAGCAGCAGCATAAGTTTTGCGGCTCCTTCCTTTGTGGGAGCGGTACCTTGGTCCTTGAGAGAGAAAATCCACAGCATCCACAATTTTTTACGGTTGCCGTTGGATTGCCGACTTCCGACACATACGCAGATCAACACATGGTGACATTTGCAACTCTGAAGCGCCCCTTTTTCCGGAACGGAAATTGCAATGGATTAAGAATAGAATAGTTAAGGTTAGTGCCAGCACCGCACTGATCGTGTTTCATGGTGATACTCTATTTGACGAAGTGCGACTGGGCGCAAAAAGTAATGGTTTACATCCAGAAATGCGCGAGTAGCGAGTCGGTCTTCTAATGACAACCCTATAACCGGGTTATTCATTTTCCAGACACAATCCACCTATTCGCCTTCGGCCCCGGTGATCGTAAAGCTGTGTAGTGTAGTATCCGACGATGCCAGCACAAGCCCCTTGGAACCGATCAGGGCCGCAACAGACTGTGAAGATAATCATCCCCATGTGATGCTAGCCTCGAGCTCCAACTTACACTACTTAATGCACGAGATTCCGCGTTTCGGATATGGGGCTACTGCGTTCCCAATCAAATGGGCGAATACGATGCTACTGCTGGTGAGGGTTTTATTATTGACCTCCTGCTGACGAACTGATCTTATTTAGGCACCCTTTTATTAGGCATTATTCGTCAGTTTCGTTTCCTTTATTTGCTCAGCACTTCGTTAAATCGGGGCAGTCAATACATACCTCTTCGGCATCGTCACGTATCAATTTATTTCATATTATAGTTTAAGTGCGTCAGATCCGCTCAGCTCTACCGGCGATAGGAAGTTTAGTATCTGACCTTATCATCACCAGACTTCAACGACACATTATGGATCAAGTCCGTTTATTGTCATTTTGTGATACCGTGAACAACGATATTCACATAGTTCAGAGCGACAGTATTTATCTTGCTCATCGTGGATGTAGCCCATTCAATTTCGTTCGTCATTCTTTCTCACTTGACACTGTCTTTTCTCAGCTGATCGTCCAGGCTCGTTTATATGGCTTGGCTATACCTGTGAGTTCGGGGCCCAAAAATGCAGAACGTGAAAATTCACTTCAAGGCCAACTTAGCGTCTCTAATTTCGACAATCCCTCTGCATTTCTCTGTATGGCTCTCATGATCTTTCAATTTTGAGGGGGTGATCATTGTTTATGGCAGTGGGCTCTTGGCCCTATTGCATCACACCGATATTGACGGCCGTAACCACAATCCTTACCCAGCATTTCATGGCCTATCGGTAGGTGTAAGCTAGTACACGACGTGTGAATGACGTTGACAGCCGGCTCAGTATCTACCAAATGACGAAGAACAGGTATTTGTATGTAGGAATCATGGCATTTTCTTTAGCGGATTTCATCGCGGCTTCAGTGAGTGGAGCACAGTGAGTTCTGGAAATGAATTTGAGTATAATCACATTGACTTGTGATCCCAGAGCATGCCAAATACCAAAGTGAGCATCCTCCTGCTATCACATCCATGTTCTAATGCTGCCTACAGGCAGATAATGCTAGGCGCTATAGATTGCGTGGTTATTATATGGCTCGCAGGCCAGGCGATTCTGGACTTCTTCCTTGCATGTCAATAACTCCCGCGCAACGACCGTCATATGATATACTGAATGCTCTACCTTGCTAGGTTTTACGTCCGTTGGCCTTTATAGACGAAGAACAGATTATTATAGGACAAACAGGATCTTGAATCGATGCATACGCAGTGCAATTCAAATTGGGTTTTTCTCGACCACGTTCGCGATAGCGAACCTAGTCGCCTTCCGTTCGTGTTTTCGAACTTTTTGCGACGTCCACTGACACGGTGCTTGTGTAGTTACTTGGCGACAGGCAAACTTGTACGGAATGTTTGCATTTCCCATCGGACGCATTTACACAAACGTAATTGTTCAGCCAGTTTTGGAAGTGTACGTGAGGTAACTAATGTAATTAATTTAATGGAATGAAGGCGATAATGGACACGCTGATCGTGCGCGCAAGCTTGAGAGATCAGATTGCGGGAGCCCATGAAGTCCTTGATGTAAGTTTGCTTCTCTTGTAATCATTCTGAGATGAACAAATCGACTCTAGACCGACGTTGCTTGTAGTTCTTCACCGAATGGACACCGTTGCCGTGAAGCGAGGGGGGTAGGCCTTTGTAATATTAGCTCAGGAACTGACTAGATATTGTCGTTCATTTTGTTGGAAGATCTTGGTATAAATCGGTGGAAGGCATACGTGGTGCACTCGCGGGGTGCAAGATCTAGACGTATTGGATCGGGGCACCAAATAAATTACGCGCCAATACCATTTTTACTGCTCATACAAAGAGATGAAGCTAAAGAAAGTATTTCATGATCCCGACTTTACTAGACAGAAAATTCAGGTTCTTGGTGTTTTGGGTCGCCAGAAACAAAGCTGGTGTTGGATGGCATTGATTTGACATCATTCAGCACTCCGCCGTTATGCTTTGTTCCATTTGGTGAAAATTTTGATTGGGGTGGCGACTGTGATTCCGATTGCGATTGCGAGAAGGTAAAAAGTGGAGCGGTGTCCTAGAACTACAATGTCAGAGATGAATGTCAGAACAGGCAGAACTGACCACTCTTGACTGGTCTAAAACGCCCCTCAGAGCTGCTCTCGTGTTTAAGGTGTCCATCAAAGTCTAGTTCAAAAAAGTAAAAGTCAAACATAAAATGTAGATCAGTCGACACTCTCACATTAGTGTATATGCGACCAATTGGAAAAGCGAACATGCTAAAAAGATTAGTTTTTGGAACTACGACTGCGTGGAGAGCGACTGTAAGTATTTCTGATGTACGGCATCAAAGACTCACGGAAGGAGATAAGAACTCCCAATGCAAAAATAGAACAGAAAAGGCCCGTTTGAACCGCTCCGCGTATAAGGCGATACAGCACGGCGTTGGTTTGCTTGAAATGCGAACGCGCGGCAAGCAAACGAATTACCAATATGGCTAAATAATATATTCAGGTGGCAATGCATTGAAGCCCTAGAGATACATACGCACAAGTGATGATTGAATCAAGAATTACTTGCAGACAGACCCAAGACGTAACGAGTTTATCCAATGCAATTAGCTTAATAAACCTATGCATTCATTAGAATTCGATTCCGGAGGAAAATTACTCCTCGCAACACACTCATACGTCATCCACGCCCTGGAAGAATTCATCAGACAAAACGTTCGATGACTCACGAAACGGCAATTCTTACTTGATACCAGATGTGACGCCAGTAATAAAAACGGCCACCGCTAAAATGCATATGAAACCATAGAGAACCCTGCTTCCTGTCAGAGAGTATATACTGTGAAGCCATGAAGCAACGAGTAAATTGTTTTAACGATGAGACGAACCGGTACACGAGGAAGAAGTGAGTCAAGACGGCAGTCACTGCATTCGCTATATATGTAAAAGGGCAAGGCCAAAGATTGACTGACGCAGTTTATTAGCAAGTAGTTTGTATCGGATGCACGCCTTACACTGCAGCCTTTCAGGATTTGTGAAATTCGTCACACTTGCCAGGTGCTCAGTGAATGGCGGTCAATGTCAACTTTCTTACTTACCAGTACACCCAGATCATATAAATAAGGCTAGGGCGCAAGGATCAGAAGAATAGATATCGGAACCTATAAAATGATTACGATATGCTGTGGAAAGTGTCGGTAAAGGCCAAGACAGGGACCATGACCCTTGTATTTATACGACATCGTCAATCGTCGCTTTGGCAAATATCGACGGCCGATTCACCTGATATATAGTGGGTCCTTGAATCCTGTCAATGCATGAGTTATTAGTAACAACCTCAGCAAAAAATTGTGTTAAAGACCTACCCGAGGTGTAATATGTTATGAACTGAAAGGTGACTAGGCCAAATAAATATGTATTGACTAGAAATTGTCGTAGAGGGAGGGAGATAATTGTAAGTGAATGACCTACAAAACACGCCGACAAGGAGAAGACCTATTTTTAAGACCGATGTAAATTCTGCATCCAGCAAAGATACGCACGACTTACCGATAGTCAGATCATATGGGCCCATGACAAGAGGTGGAGACGATAGTGCCTCGAAACGGTTCCAATTTATAAGGTTGACTCGGATGGGAAGTGAAGTCTTTCCACATACGAGTCGGAACTTTCCGTTCCAGCACGGCACTCAGTATTCAGGGTTCGCAGTGTTCTGAGCACTGTATATCACCAAGCGGGCAATACATATATTACTTTACCCCATGCAGCTTGAAGGATCCGGAGAGGTTCACTGAATACACGTGATTAATGCCGATCCCTGAATCAACAAAATGAGAAGTGATGTTCTCTTGACAATGTCCTATAACGATCGAAGCGCACAAATATTCAGAGAAGCTACATATCTTCTCTGCAACGAGCCACTAGGTAGCGCAGTTCGTCGGAATGTTCCGTTGATCCTCATCCATCCCGATTAAATTGCTGCGTAGACTCTTCATCGCTTCATTCGTTGTTCCCTGAGCTTCTTCCACGGCAGCGACGCGCGTCGCCATCAGATATCAGTTCGACCCGACAATGAAAGTTTCATTGTCCCTTGCTTCGATAATTACAGCTATTCGTGAAGGAACTTTAGTGGAGAATGCTACCTGCAGTGCGGGTGGATGTTGTCATGCATGCATTAGCAATACGTGCTTCCCTCTTGATTCTGACCTTTGAAGGCTCAACATGCGTATACATATACCTCAGCATAGGCAAATTACAGAGTCGTGGGTACAAAGGTGATTGACAGCTTGATCTCAAGTTCATGAAATCGGGTCGCCCGGAATGTATCACTTCTCGGGTACCTTGGTGCCCCAGCGCCATGTTAAGCCACTTTGGACACCTTCGGACTCAGTATTGGAAAAAAATGGGCATAGCCGCTGGACGTCAGATTAGTAATATATATATGCATACCGAATATAGAATGTTCTTCCTACACATACCGAAAAGATGGACCCTGGACCACACCGAATGCAGAGACGCAATGTCGAGGTGTTTGATTCAGGCGGAGCTGTGATCGCTGGTTATATCCTGTTTTCATCGACTTTGTTTGCGGCGTTGACATCGCGGTCAGGTTTCTGGCAGTATGGCACTCTCCTGTGGGACGAATTTTACAGATACATCATCGCATTCACCGTGACCACGACAACTTGGACGATTTTCCAGTATGACCTAGCGCAGCAGCAGCACGGTGCACCATGTCCGTCCGGGGCTCGGATCGTGCAACCCGGGCAATACATATTGCTCTCCAACAGTAAGTAACGCACCGACCCCTCGCACGCGTCAGAAATCAAAATTAACGACTAGCCGGCGGGCCTACTCGTGTTGGACTCGTGCCAGATCTGCCCCGCCCTCGTATTCCCACCCATTCCAATACCCTTACCCTTACCCGCGTCAGCGAACCTCAAACCTTCATTAATGGACAGTTACTCACTTCTTTCGTCTCTTGCAGGAATCTCATTACCGCACCCGTGGACGTATAAGAGATGGTAAATGCCTCATCACGGGCATGCAAACGCAGACATATAGTCGTCTTAAAATTGCGCACATATTTCCGCGGGCGCATGATGTTGAAGTAAGCCATTCGTATCTATCACATGCTACTTATTGAACTTGTACCGAAACTGTCACAGTGGGTACGCAAAGGTTACCCGAGCATGATCACTGACACAGCAGATGAAGCCTCTATGGGCGGCAGGACAAAGATCGACTCAGTGCAGAACGTGATCACAATGCGAAGCGATTTACACGATGCATGGGACAATTACGAGTTTGGGGTAGATCCGAACGTGTGTTGTATTCCAAATTACATATTGCTCCTCAGGACCCACCTTCTGCGCAGAACAATTACCATATCACTGCATTTACCAACGGCAATGCGGATATCAATGGCTTGAGTCTCCAACTGGATCATATTCAAAATCCAACACTTCGACCTCTCGACGTGCTGTTCACCGATCACTTTATGCAAGGTCTTTTCAAGCATATGAAGGGCGCAGGCGAACCGGCATGGACGTACGAAGACTATGACGATGCTTTTGGCGAAGGCTCCAATCTGTCAAACCCCAAGATATGGGGAACCAGGGAAGGAAAGGAGGGATTCGAACTTGCACTCGCGGATCGACTGTTTGATCATCGGATCTTGCAAAGCCCTTAGTCCCATGCGTAGGTTTTCGCTTGGGCCGGGCGTGACCAGGAATTGGAATCAATACGAAAACTATGAAGCGGACGGGGTTAGGTGTGGGAAACCCATTCATTCATTAGAATCTGATTCCGGAGGAGATTTGCTCCATCCAGGCCTTGGAAGAGTTCATCAGACGCTACATCCGATGACTCACGAAAAGGAGATTCTTACTTGATACCAAACGTGACCCCAGTAATGAAAACTAAAATGCACATGAAACCATAGAGAAACCTGCTCCCTGCCAGACGGTATATGTTGTGGAGTTCTTGCCAAGGGTCAATGAGCAAATAGTTTTGTTAACGATGAGATGAACAGGTGTCCGAGTAAAGGTGAGTCAAGTCACTGAAGTCGTTATCGATAAGGCCAGGCCCTGACTGACGCATTTTACTAGGAAGTGGTCTGTATCGGGCGTACGGCTAGCCTTTCAGATTTGTCATTACTCAGGGATCGCTCAATAGTCCTAGACTACAACGCTGAAACAATCCCTTCAAATGGCAATCAGGAGGAGACCGAACAAAAAGGCAAGGATCGTACAATGCGCGGAATCCGCCGAACAGCTTTGCATTCCAGGTTAAGGGCGAAGTAGAATGCAGTTATGGCTAGTGCCTAGCGCCATGACGACCGGCGTTACATGGATGGAATAGTCCGCGATTCTATTATCTACGACGCGTCCGCGGACTCCAAGATTGCGGTTTTAGTGTCTCCGTTGTGTGCTCAACCCACGGGGATTCGTCGGAATGTTCCGTCAATAACACCGTCGGTGTTGTGGAGTCCGACTGCTCAGTCGGATTTTGCGTTTCTTGTCCGCGACCCTCCTGTTCCAGACGGGGATCCTCCTCCTGTCCTCCCCATCCATCCCGATTAAATTGCTCTGGAGCAAGTGTAGACTTCTCATCTGTTGCCGTTGCTCGCTGAGCTTCTTCCACGGCAGCAACGCCTTCGGATATTAGTTTGGCCCGACTTTCATTGTCCCTTGCTTCGATAATCGCAGCGTTCATGTTCACGCGTTGTTGGCGTGCATAATCTGCGTGTAGTTCCTATTCGTGAAGAACCTTTAGCGAAAATAATAATAATCTATTTGTGGGAATGGATTATACCTCTAATGTGGGTGGATACTGTCGCGTATGCGTCAACCATGAAGACCATTGGACTGTAAAAAATGTTTCATGCTTTATGGTACAAAGCATCTGCAAGTCTCAAGATCTCACCTGGAAGCCTTTTTCCTCCTCCAATGTAGTCCCACACATCATCTGGATAGCTATATTGCACTGCTCGCCTCGTGCGTCGGGTGTCTGTTCGCCACGTAATGCCAGGATAAGATAGTCTTGTTAGGGAGAAGTTGATGACGATCTACATACCTGGAGACGAAACTGAGTACTCGTAGAATCTGTTCCCTGTGGGTGAATGAGGCACAACTCATCCAACCATGCAAATTTGACGCGAACCTTCCAGATCTCGGCCGACGTAAACCCTCTTGTAGAAATAATGAGCCTTGTGCACAAGGGGTTTGAAACGTGCCTTACAGGATTTCTTATGCTTTGCCAGATACGCCTCAGGAAGGACATTTCGGAATAATTGGGTGTGTCGTCACACGAATATTAAATAAATCGGCAATTATCAAATAGGCCTCTTTTTCCCATGAGCCAATGTTTGAGCTTTCCTGTTTTTGACTAGGGGCGGTTCATCGTACCGATTCTATTCAATTGCTGAATCGTCTCATGCTCGCGCCGAATTCATTTGGTGCATTTTTCTGCGTTTCTGAAACCCAGCCTTCGGTTGCCTCATATTGCTCCTTGTTTTTCTTAGATGACGTTTACCATGAGTGGCGGTCACCTGAGATGTTGCAGGATTTACTCCTGATATGTATGCCATGCTACAATTAGGTTGCCTAGAAATCGCCACCGAGATCATCTTCATCTAATTCCCCCTCCTGAATCTCTTTCGCCAACTCCTTCTCTCGTTCTCTCGCACCCTCAGCAGCAGCAAGTTCTTTTCTATGGGCATTAAGGGGATAACGCATGGCCTACAGGTGGTCATTTAAAACCTTCGGACGACTCCTATCATATAGGACACGTACCTTGATACTTTGATTATGCAAATCTAGGCAGAAAGTAATCCGCCTCGCGAACATCTCGCTGACCTCGGGACCGTATCCACTCTTTTGTGTTCCGCATTCCATCCATCCCTTTTCGTGCACAATACGTCCTTCAATAACGCCATCGCGAATAGCCTTCCCGACAATGTACTCTGCGTCCTCTTCGGAGTCAAGGTGAAGCTTAACACAAATATCTCTGAGAGATATGCGGGAGTATGACAGAGATAGGCGACGTATACCAGTCTTGATGACGTTCTGGCGGAGTCTCACAATGAGGGTATATGTCCTGTCTGCCTCAAATTGTGCAGCATGTTTCGTAAGTGTTGTTTGGAATTGTGATAGTGAGCCACTTCGTACAGCTAATGGGATTGAGTAGCGCGCATGTAAGATAAGCGCAAGCCATACCTTTGACTATCTCGAAGTATGCACCGAGAGCTTTTCCCAGCACGGGGTGTCTAAATAGACTTCTTTCGGGAATGTCTCCCATAAGCAATTCTACAACGACGAAAAATTTATGGACAGCCTGGTAGAAACCAGGTGCCGACCTTGGAGAAGGCGCACGTCGGATAGCTTGTTGAAGGTTAGAGTGAGCATCACTGTAGTTAAGCTGCACGGCCTTGATCCGCCCAAGGTAATAGTGGTATCGAGCAAGCTGAGGATTGCCCGCGGACATGGGGAATGTCGTCTTCGACACGAGTTTATCTGCTTGGTCGTATAGGTTGTAGTGGATGTAATTGCGCAAAAGGCAATTAATGAGGGACGCTTGAGTTTCGTCGTCGTGCCTCAGTGCGGCAGTTCTCTGTGCAGCCAAAAATAGCCTAAGAGTAATCAGCTTTATTTCTCAATCCAATTGTAATAAAGCACTGACGGACGAGCATCGGCTAAGCTAGCGCCGAGTTCAAAAGCTCGCTCGACGGCGTACCATGCCTTCGCGGCGATAGGGTCCATTGTCCGGCGGTTCAAGGTTTGAATTTTTTGCACCGTCGTTTGGGCAAGCTCCAGTGCTTTTTCATATGTTTCTGGTGAAGATAATAGACGGTACAATATCAGCAAGCGAAGGTATATTTCACTCTCTGGCGATGGATCCTGTACAGTATTCGTAAAAGCTGGTTTGGCACTAGTGTCGATGTCCATGGAGGGTGGGGGAAGCCATGCCAGTAATGATCTTTTGACCGGATTATCTGCGGATTCGAATATGAGAATGTGCTTCCAGCTACAGATGCGAACAGCGTGCCTCGAAGGTACATTTCTTCGATCGCAGTCCTCAAGATGTTGTCGTCAAGCTTCTTTCTCACCGACGTCAATGTACGAAGGACCCGATGGGCGAAGCGCGGTTCCAACTTGGCCACCGCACGATCTATAAATGCAACGTTCGTCTTCAGTTCCTGCAATGGAGTGAGTGGAACGGGTTTCTCTTCTTCCTTCTTGGTCTCTTCAGCCTTCGCCTTTTCATCTGTCTTCTTCATTTCAACATCCGCCATTGTGTCGTGGATGATAAGAGGTGGGGTGCACAGGCCTGTGTATGCGGTGACGCGTACACTGACGCGCCAGCCTCGAGGTTAGGGTCGGTTATGTAAGATGGAACGTTCGCCGAGTTTGCGCCCGCCTGTCTAATGTGTCAGCACTAGTTTCTGTGACACAACTGAGACACCTCCAATGTCCTCTACATCACCTCACCCTTGCAAGGAACTCAAATATGTACGTTGTGTGGAGATAACTTCTTGTCTCTTATATCTCCTATAGGCAGCAGACTATGACCCCACAGGATGGCATGTTATATATGCCTGTCAAGATTCAACTCCAGATACATCATGGGGGTTTTTCTACAAACAGTGGTGGGGACTAACATCAACTGGGGCTGAAGAACTCAAGCAGACTTGCCATCTGGAGAAACTTGCAATCCAAGTTGGTAGCAATGACAACATAATATTTGGACTTCTTCAAGAGTCAAAGGGCTGGATGATTATGCGACAAGAGTATCATAATATATATGACCGACTTTCCCATGTCTTTGAACGTAGAGGTTCAGGTATCATCCTGACTGGTCAGCCTGGAATAGGTGAGACTCTGTGTTCCATAAAAGCTTGCCCTTGACTTAGTGGAAGTTTTTAAGGCAAGTCTTACTTTGCCATATATGCACTGCTCCGATGCATGATGGAGGGAAGAATGACTCTGTTCACAACATCAGATGGGCTATGTTATTTGTTTGATGAAACTGGGATCAGGGTCAAGAAAGAGGCACAGTTCAATTTTACAGACCTTCCTGAAAGTAACTATCTTGTCCCCACTTCTCGAACATGGTCAATTTTTGACACCCCCAAACATCCTGATGAGTCCCTGTTAGCTCATGGGAAACTCTTTGTCCTTGTTACATGCCCCCCAAAGAGAGCAATGTACAAGGAATGGATGAAGCAAGCAAGAGCTGTACAGTGGGTGATGAATCCATGGTCTGAAGAGGAATTGTGTTTGCTGTAAGTGCATCCACCCTACTCCATGCAACACTGACTTTCTATTAGCATATCAAACCCCAATTACACCAATCTATCAGAGAATGAGAGAAACCAACACGGGTCTCCTGATGGTATTCAGAAGCTTTTATATGATGTTGGTCCTTGTCCTCGTGACATTCTAGACTCAATTCAGACACCAATCAAATTCAATGAGGAAATCAAGTCAGCCTTGATGGAGCTCCATGATGTAGACATGCTTATCACATTGTTCACATCTGCAGATAATCAGCCGAATTCAATTTCGCACAAAGTGACCTTAATCACAAGGTGTGAGCCTAGGGTCCAGGACTCTGACTCTGGGCTGCTAGTGTACGACAGTGACATCTGTCGAGTCGATTTCAAATCACAGAAGATCCGCAAGAGCGCAATGAAGCACTTTGAATTTCTCACCCTCACGGAGCGCAAGTACTTCATCCAGTTCACAAAAAGTTGCCCAGCGGGAAGCCAGCTGGCTAGCTGGGTATTTGAAGGGTTTGCGCATGCATCCATCGAAACTCGACCGTCCGAATTACTGGAAGAATGTGATTCTCAGTGTCCTGGCTGTGAAGTGGAACTTGGTAGAAGAGTGGAAGGAATTGAATGATCGTGGGCTAGTACATGTATTCAATATATGGAATGACCAGCGTCGTCAATACATCCTACTCAGTAGCACACATGGCCAATATCAAGGGCGATAGACATTTTTAGCGCCTGCCTTCCACCATGATAACGTGGTATCCGAAATTCGTCTTTACAAGCGGCGATAGGATAGGCTTGTCAACGGTGGAAGGCGTGAGTGCAAATGCAGCGTCCTGGAATGCGCCGACCATGCTTCCACGTGTCATCCAGCCAAGGCTTCCACCAGCTGAGACGGCGCTCCAAGTTCATCGAGAATAAATAACACAAGGAACAGAATAGTTGACCTTTGGCTTTATCTTCAGAGTACTCTTGTGCAACCTTGTTGAATTTCTTCGATCGCAGTCCTCAAGATGTTGTCTTCAAGCTCCTTTCTCACCGACGTCAATGTATGAAGGACCCGATGGGCAAAGCGCGGCTCCAACTTGGCCACCGCACGATCTATAAATGCAACGTTTGTCTTCAGTTCCTGCAATGAAGTGAGTGGAACAGGTTTCTCTTCTTCCTTCTTGGTCTCTTCAGCCTTCGCCTTTTCATCTGTCTTCTTCATTTCAACATCCGCCATTGTGTCGTGGATGATAAGACGTGGGGTGCACAGGCCTGTGTATGCGGTGACGCATACACTGACGCGCCAACCTTGAGGTTAGGGTCGGTTATGTAAGCGTAGTATGCATGGCCGCATCGTGCGTGCGTCGCTCTGCCAGGGATCGGCCTGACTCCACCATCATCCGAGGCAATTCCTACAGCAATGCCGGCGCGGCCTGGTCGACCAGATATTAATCAAAAGCGGACATAATGAGTATTGTTGGACCTTACCATTTTTAAACTTGTAATTGCCGACAAGCGATATGCCCTTAGTGCCGCCCCATTGCACCGCAAGCTGCCAATCTACAGATGCCCCATCAGGCTGGGGATCGTGACGAACAGTTGCACCCTGAAGAGTGACCTATCTGCTCTCCCTCGTGTTACGCCGTCAACGCTGCCAGCTGGTTCGCATTGTAACACTCCTCCAGAGAAGCGGACAACACCAGGCCCACCCTTCCTTCTAGGCTGTCCAATGCACCTAAATAGGCACACGCCTGCAGGGTCCATGAGTTGTCGTTTGGTAATTGCGAAAGCTGAAAGGCAAACCATTAGCTCATTTCGTGAAAAAGCAGAAAGTGCCTATTAATTTCATGCGGTCGCTGAAACTGGACAGAACGTCAACAGAGGATGTCATTGAAAAGTCTAAGGAGGCGTACTCCTCATAATCTTTGAACGTTGGCAAGCACATCAACCCCCAGAGCCGCCCCATTGACACTGCAGACAATTGCAGAGCGAACTCCCACCTATCATGGATAAGAGTCGTTGCCTATAGCTGCACCTGAGAGTGAGCGATCACGCTACTGCTCCCCCTCGTGTTACACCGTCAACGCTGCTGGATGCTGGTGCCACATGTAACACTCCTCCAGAGAGCGGACAACACCAGTGTCCACCTCCTTCTGGGCCGTGCAATGGCGCCTAGATAGGTGTGTGCTTGCCAATCCCCTATGGTGACGCATCTGATGAACAGCTCAGTCAATGATGGGCGTGTAGATGATGAACAGAACGAACTCGCTAGGCAGGCAACGAGTGTTGGCGAGACAAAAGATGCTCGGCGGGTGGCAGGCGAGCCATGCGACAAGGTGGTGGATAGTGGAAGAGAAGAAAGATGGCTGACAATGTTGGTGAATGGGTTTTTACACGCCTAGAATGCCTCACGTGAAGATTGTCAGCCACTTTCAGCAAGGACTTGGCGTACAGCGAGCACATGGCATGAAGATGGTATCCATCATCTCGGGTTGAAAAGTGGCTAAGAATACGAATATCAGCTCATACAACTGAGCGTGCTGAATGGCATACAAGAAGTATAAATCAGGGCTGTTACGCAAAGAAATTGCTTCGTCCATTGCTAAGCCAAGGTTATATAGGGGCTAGTGATTCATGTGATATCGCATTTGCTCGATCGCGTTCTGTCAAAACAAGTGCAGCCTGACGCGTCGCGGAAAGCCTATAAAAGGGTGCCCGTATTCGCCACTTTCTTTCCAACCGCTCACCTTCTCTTCGGCCTCGCCGCCACTTCTCCCTCATCTACTCGCTCTCCCTTCTGACCTCGACTTGCCTCTGACCTCGGCTCCCCCCTGACGCCCGACTCGCCCTTATCGTTGGCCCGCCCCCGCTCGTCCTTAACGTTGACTCGCCTTCAAACTCGCCCTCAAAACTCGTCCTCAAAACTCATTCTCAAAACTCATCCTCAAGACTCGTCCTCAAGTCTCGCCCTCAACATTGACTCGTCCTCAAGACTCGCTCTCAACATTGACTCGTCCTCAAGACTCGCCCTCAACATTGACTCGCCTCCGCCTTCAGTTCGCCTCCTCTAACTTCGACACCGACACCGACATGACCGTCCTCGACATTACCCCTTCCTTCTCTTCTCTTTCGGATAACCGGGTCCGCCATCCACCTAATCAAGGACCACGCACGCCCCACCCCAGCGACCCGCCAACACCAATGTGTTGTTGGCGATCCGGAGGAATAGTGTCCCTTGGGAGCAGCTCTGTCGAGTTGACATCTTTCAAATACACCCCTCTGGAGCATGTGACGTAACCGCCTTGAGCGAATCGTTCGGCGGGAGGACATGCGGTCTTCGAATTCATCCACCTTCTGCTGGACTGGCTGCAAGAGGATTAGTGTCCCTTGGGAGCACGCACACTCGCGCGTGACATCTTTCAAATACACCCCTCTTTGCCCTCTTGCGTTGTGTCCTACCGGTTGTCGCCAATGAGCGACTTTCTTTTTCTCGTGTCCATGATGGCACGCTCTTCTCTCTTCGTCGACACTCGGATGGTCTGTCAAGACTGGATATGCAAGACCTGGTATGTGCCTCTTATTAATAATATTTTATTTGCCTCTCTTACAAGTTTACTAGTGATGGATCCCACGGAACTGCAAGATGACGCTGCCAGAAATAATCAGAAGAGGATAGGCTCTTTGACTGGAGGCGACGCCGAAGGGGTGGATGAGGTGGTGAATGGGTGGTTTGTGAAAGGTTGTTGAAGGTGACGTCCAGAGGGTAGATGGTGACTTGGGGCGCCTGTAGTACTAGAGTAGATATTGAAGGGATTTGCAAAGTTGTATTCATACTTGTTTTATCGGGGCGTCTTAGAATATTATTTGCATTAGGAAGGTAGACAGACTCCAACTTAACCGTCTCTCGTGGCGTTAACTTGATATACAACTATGACCATGTGGACAAACCATGAGCACGATGAACCCGCTTTCACTTTTGTCTATGTTCAATTTAGCTAAGAATAGTTCATGAACATTGCCCGCAGTGATTATCGAGATTGACGCTAACATAGCCGACATTTTGAAGAAAAGATCCACACACACCTTATGCTCGAATTTGTCCCTGACAAGTACTCAAAAAATTTGCTTGCCAACCAAAGTCCTAATTCGCGTTTACTCGGTCGCGTTCTGTCAAAAGTGCAGCCTGACGCGTCACGGAAAACGCCACTTTCTTTCCAACCGCTCACCTTCTCTTCTCTTCCCTCGCCCTAGTGATTGGACTGTGGAATGTTGCTTGGTGGTACCCGGAGGATTGGTGGTTGACCAAATGCTAATGTTGAAGAGGACGGTTGCTTCGGGCAACTGCAGCGGAACGTATCGCTGATTATTTCAACACAACCAACCAGTTCTGATATAATTGAGTCTAGAGTTGTACGAGTCTCCATAGCTAAGTGGTTATAGCATGCGATTGCAGATCGCAGGGTCCCGTGTTCAAATCACGGTGGGGACTATACATTTTTTCCACACTTAGTCGATTGCCTGTCCTTTTGATCAAGGCAAAAGAGACGGCATAGATTGATCTGAGTGCGGGAGACTAATACGCAACCAGGCCTAGGCGCGGGGTAAACGCGACGGCTTGTGTGTGACAATTGAGGGCAACACGTTACGTGTCAGCTCGCGTCGAAACCGTCAGAGCGCCATGCTCAGCCTTCTCCCAATTTCAGCGCTGCTTCTCGCAGCTACTGTCCAGGGAGCCCTGCTAACCCTACAGTCCCCCCGCGTCATTGTCACGTCCGCAGATTCCCGCAAACCTCTACGCACAGAATCGTATGGCTCTAGCAATAACATACATACACTAACTCATACACATCTTTTTATCCTGCAGGCTATCACTTGAACAAAAATTGACAACCCCCATCACTCTCAATACGAGTGACACCCTCAAACTGACGTTCCAAGTACTGGACAAGGAGACGGACAAGGGTATCCAGCCCCACCAGACCTTCCTCCGCTTTTATGATGTCGAATCAGACGAGGAAGGCATTCAGCCTGTCATGGTCACCAGCTCCGGAAAGGCCAAGTTTGAATTAGTGAGTACGAAAGACATCCAGAACTAAAATATCATATTGACTTTTCTGATGCCCTTACAGAATATGGCCAAACCTCTAATGTCCCTCCCTCCCACCTCAACCGCTCCTCTACAAGTCACCCTCATCATCGGGACACGGGAATACTCTCCCATTTCCGCCCACCTATTTGATCTCTACGTACCGCCCTCAAAACCAGGCCCGGCCCATCCCGACGAAGCCGCCTTCCATCCCCTCCCCGAAATACAGCACACATTTCGCCCAGAAGAGAAACTCCCACCCACGTTCATCTCCGCTTTCTTCGCATTGGCCGTCCTGGCACCTTGGGTCGTCCTGCTCGGACTGGTCAGTTGGCTTTTCCACTTTTTTTTTTTTCGGATTAGAGGACCTGAATTAACTCATATCCCGTCATATCAGTGGTCGCAAAATGCTCCCCGGCCAAAGCACCTCTTCTCGTTAAACATTCTTCCATTCATCGTGACGCTTGGCGCGTTCGAGGGGTTACTCTTTTGGTACTGGGTAGCGCTCAGACTTGGAGATGTGTTGTTGTACGGAGGCATCCTCGGTCTAATCACGTTCTTCACGGGGAAGCACGCTCTCGCGAGTATAGCTAGCCAAAGATTGTCGCGTAAATGATGCATAATTTATGCATGTGGATCACGAAATTGTCTCCTTGAGCGTCTCATCAACTTTCATAATAGGGTTCTACACATGAGAGTTGGACTACACGTATAGACAGTGTTCGAGAATTAGTAAAGAGCGCAATCTAAACGAGGGTAAATAGTATGCGAAGGAAGGAGCATTGTTAAACGACATTCAACACTTGTTGTATGGGTTTGGGTAGGAATTGATTTGGACTGACGGCGGCTGGCGGACTGCTTGTCTTGCTGACTTTGAATAATTCGGTATTACTGTCCAGAATCCTAGCATTATAATTGGCCCGTGACGGGGGTGCCCTAATGGGATGGCATTCGGTGTTGAAGACATCTAGAATATCCTCAAGCTCTGTATCGTAAATCTACAAATTAAAACACGTACGAGTATCGAGACTGATGTTGTTGGGGTCATCGAACGTGAGGTATCTTTCAATTGATAAGAAAACGAAGCTCAGAATATAAAACACTACTCACAGATATTTCAAAACCTCCGCGAACCAGAAGCTAGAAGTGTCATCGATCCTACCTGCAGTCGCATTATTGACATCATTCAGACCAGCTGCTCCGCCGTTCTGCGGATAAATTACATATTTGTTGAAACTCCTGACAGCAGCTTGGGCGCGTTCATAATACTTGGTGTCGCCAGTAACACGCCAAGCATAAAAGTTGGACTCGAGCACTTCAGGCCGCAGGATGTAGTCAGACGCAGCAATGTAGAAGCCATGCTCTTTGTAGAAGGCCAGTTGGGCTGCAGTCGGCGGGTCACCACCGGTGTAGCTTCCGTCCGATGATATGTACGCAAAAACTTCGGGTCCGATACCAGTCCTGAAAGTGGATCAATTCAGTTCTGAACCATATCAGCTCGCCCATACTTACTGTGTGCCCGCATAAGTATTCCAGCAAGCATCAGTGAGCTTGAGAGCAATGTCGACGATGGTTCGATTGTTCAGTAGTTGCCCACCTAACAAAAGCCTTTAAATTTTTCAACATCGCAAATCGAGGAATAGTCACCTAATAGCCAATTTCCGCCATAAAAGCATGCCAAGTGAGAACCAACATGACGAATCTTTCTCGAATCATCATAATCCGCAAGGTATGACCAACCGCCCACTGTTGTGGTCTACAAATGACGCTAGGCTTCGCACTGATATAGAATACTTACTTTAAGTAATGTCTTGATCGAAGAATCAACAGCAGTCGCCCAAGTGTCCATAAGAAGGGTATCTGTGGGGTTGAAAAGTTGCGTATACTTTGCATAGTATTCGAAACAGCTGTCCGATCCTCCTCCCCAAGTCTGACGAACAATATCGAACGAGCAGTAGCGTATACATCTTGCGTACTTACAACGTAGCCACCCACGAATTTTCCTGTTCTAGGATCAATGCCTTGGGCAGCGAGGCCTAAAGTGCATTAGGGTTGGCGATGACGAGAACACAAAATCTACCAACCAGGGAGGGGGGAAGGCTTTGACACCAGAATCAATATGAAAACTCATATAGGAGGAGACCGAGGCTCACGAGATGGGCAATGTGTTGGGCGGAGTTGACGGCTAGATTGACATACTTCGGATTTTTGGTATATTTTGACAAGGTTCCAAATTCAATAGTCAACTAGGTGAGGTTATTCACGAGGTCATTTATACACGTGTTCAACTCACTGTGCCTGCCTCAGCAATATTGGACTACAGTGCAAGTTCATGAATACGACCCGAAAAGAGCGTGATAAGCGTACCGTCGCCACTGTTGGCTTATTGGTCGAGAAATTCAGGTATCCAAATGGAATTTTATTGTTCTAGTTCCATTGAGTCTCAAAACTTCACGGACGAATTAAAAATTGTCTTACGCCAACCCATGCATATGTCAGCTTGTCCGCTATTTGTTGAGCCTTCTGAAGCAGGACCGGGTGTGCATAATTGGTGAGCTCGTGTGCGCTCAGCAAACCACCGACATAACGGATGGTTGTCTCGAATACACTACAAAATTACTCAAAAATCGTGATGTTAGGCAAGTGTTTACCTGACAGTATCACCGGTGTACGATCTGTTGAAGTCCACTCCGGCGATGTGATTGACCCCTTCCTTGACCCAGTCCTTTTAAAGAGGTGAGATGGTGAACGCCACTTCATTTTGGAACGAACATCGAAGCCCATGAGTGCCTACGTAATGCTTTGAGTTTTCAATCGTCCTTCCCAGAAATTGACGAGACGTACCATCGTGCCTAGAGCATCCGCGATAGACGCGCCTATTTCCTGCTTTAGCCAGCTACTTCGCGTTTATGAATTTAGGACGTACCCCACCCATTGCGCGGGTCAGTATAAGCTCCAGCAGTTTCAGTAGTAACACAAAACACGTGGCGAGCATATACTCACTCTGTGACACAGGAGTAACTTCGTCGTGCCCAAACGCGAATTTCCTACGCGATGATCACTCACATGTACACGTTGAAAGGCACGACAACTCACCTGTAAACTGAATAACTCTTAGAGAACAGCTGCTTCACAGCATCGCGGTCGGCAGGAGCGGTGCCGGGCAACCCGAGGTTTGGTTTTTGGACACGGGCACCTTGGGCAAGAAGGACATTAGAGCAGACAGCGAGAGCCGCTGCGACGCGCAATTTCATGGCGGACGGGGGCAGGGAGGGAAGAAAACAACCGAAGTCGTCAGGGAAAGTCTTCTTATATTGGCTAGCTCAATCACAACGTCAGGGACTTGGGAATATTAATTATAATAAGTTAGTAAGACAACTGCCGAAGTTCACAAACGTGACGATGGGACGACTTACTCGCGCCCGCCACATCCACTCCTCTTCTTCTCTCCGCCGTGGTCGGCATTGCCAGCACGGCCATGCCATAAGTAAGCGCCGTGCGTACACTGAACGTTTAGGCATAGTTACGATACTGTCCGTAGCCACAGGTTCCGAGTCGGGGATTGGCGAAAGGCGTTTCACATTATGAGATCACGGTATCTGCGCAAGAACAGCCTGAGGCTGGCGCAGTTCGCGCACGCGCCAAGTTTATGCAAACTTGGCTTGCTATTAAGCTTCTTAGTCCATGCGCAAGACAGTTAACATTACCACCGCAGGCCTCACCGGTCATGGATCATGCATCCCGACTGTGAGTGTGACAACGGATCTATCATGATCGAAAGGCGGATCTAAGCATCAGTCCCTCGGTTATAACATGCTCATGCCTTTCACGGCATCATCAGTCTGGCCAGATATATATAATCAAGGCAGGACACGACCTCAAGATGCCAAGATGATGCCGCTTGGGTTGTGCCTTGAAGGCAATATCAGGCACACTGTTGAAGGGATCTACGCTCCGCCGCCATAATGGTAGGATATAGTCTTGTCGTTCAACACACAGTCCAAATTTGATTCGGAGACATTGGAGCAGCGGGATGCGCGACTTTGGTGATCCGAGGTACGTCCCAATAAGCCTCATCGTCCAAATCAGTGCAATGACAGTGGGAAAATACATATATGGCCGTGTGATAGATGCGTCCTCTCTCACACTCTTGAAATGGTCCTATCTTCGTGGCTAATGCTCAAGTTGAGCTCATGGGCAGGCCGGCTATTGGTCGCTTCTTCAATCCCACTGGCAGCACTGTCATTCGGTGGGACGCTCCAATCGGACGACCATGCACTCTCAGGATCCAAGACTGTCATCGTTGAGATGTTTGAATGGAGTTGGGATAGCGTCGCAAGTGAATGCACGAACTTCGTTGGACCGGCTGGCTACAGATTTGTTCAAGGTTGGTCCAAGTTAAAGGGATGATTTGAAAAATATCTTCTAACTTGAGCAGTTAGCCCTGCTCAGGAACACATTCAGGGACCTCAGTGGTGGACTGACTATCAGCCCGTTTCCTATACAATCACTTCGAAACGAGGGGATCGCGCACAGTACCAAAAGTGAAGTTGTTTGTTTAATCATCGCAGTCCGTCCTTTGACTTTGGGTTACAATAGCATGGTATCGACGTGCCGCGCTGCAGGTGTAGGCGTAATTGCAGGTGTGTGAATGAAGCGACCTCATTTTTGTTGTTGTTCAACGATTTCCGCAGACACGATTTTTAACCACATGTCGGGCGTGAATTCGGGAACTGGCATCGCCGGGAGCCCATTTACGCATTATACCTATCCAGGTATCTACCAGTACAAGGTGATTGAGATCATCGCCACGTACCACCGACGGTCATATGATCATCCCGGGTGTTTTAGGACTTCCACCATTGTGGTCTTGAGCCGAATGACGATATCGTGAATTATGACAATCGACTGGAAGTCCAGACTTGCCAGTTGCTCGGCCTTGCAGAGTAAGTGCAACAGTATGTACTCGATTTGAAGAGGTATTCATTACGCATAGTCTCGCAACGAA
Organism: Amanita phalloides; assembly: GCA_032173475.1. Lineage (NCBI taxonomy): Eukaryota > Fungi > Basidiomycota > Agaricomycetes > Agaricales > Amanitaceae > Amanita > Amanita phalloides. The sequence continues at coordinate 25,835 of JAENRT010000023.1, read as the reverse complement.
TACGACCTACGTTCAACACCGCCTTGCACAATACGCTAATGATTTACTTTCATTGGATGTCGATGGCCTCCGATTAGACGCTGCAAAACGTACGTAGAAATTACTCAAAATAAATGCCATCCAATATCTGGCTATAGATATTTCTGCCAATGAGATCGCAATAATTCTTGGATTGCTTTCTCGTAAGCCGTACATTACGCAAGAGGTTATTTGGGGTGCGGGACAGCCTATTCAGCCCTCTGAGTATGTTGGAAATGGTATGCAAAAACGTATCTTTTCGTGCGCGCCTTATTCCGTTGCTTCCTTAGGTGATGTCCAAGAGTATGTTGAGACAAGCGCGAACGAGTGAGCTGACAAGATATGAAGGTTTCGATATACAACAGCCCTGAAAACTGCGTTCTCTGGTGGAGGAATAGCCAGCCTTCAAAATCTAGATAATCTGGGTTAGGCAGCCTTTGCAGCGCGCGATTTTGAGAACAGTCTAACGACCGCCATAGGTTGGGTAGCTGGAAGCCAGGCAAATGTGTTCGTTGCGAATCACGACACTGAGCGAGTAAGAACCTCCACCTGGATTGAAGAGCTCTAATAAAGTGGCACACACAGAATGGCAATTCCCTGAACACAAACTCCCCGTCAAACACCTACATCCTGGCTACCATTTTCTCTCTGGCACATCCGTATGGGAGGCCCACTGTTCTGTCAAGTTACACCTATTCAAATACAAATGACGGTGCACCGAACGGAGGTCTGCTTACTTGTTCGTCACGTTGAATTTTTTGTTAACGTGGAAAGCTAGGAAACGGTATTTGTTCTGGAGGTTCAGGTGGCTGGCTCTGCCAACACCGCTATATCGCTATTGCTGGTATGGTCGGCTTTCGGAATAACGTAGGATCGGCGCCTATAACCGACTGGGTCTCTCCGAGATCCGATCAAATTGCGTTTGGTCGAGGTAAGTGTCATAAGCGCATCATTCCGGCCGTGTCTGTTCACGCGAATTATGAATAGGTTCACATGGCTTTGTAGCGATAAATAACGCCGACGTTTCTTGGAGCGTAACGTTCTCTACTTCGCTACCTGACGGCACATATTGTGACGTGGTTAGTGGAACCAGCTCTGGCGGTTCCTGCGCAAGCAGAACGTACGTTTGCAACTTGAAATACCGACAAGAATTGAAGTTGAAACAGATTTTCTGTGTCTAAAGGATGCTTCAGCGCGACCATTGGTTCACGAGGCGCACTTGCTATCCATACAGGTGCGAAATCATCGGGTACTACCGTCGCTGTGACGTTTGATGAGACCGCTACAACGAGTTATGGCGAGGTTAGAACCACTTGATACTCCATGGATCACGTTGCTTGATTTTGTTTCTCCTATTTCCAGAACATCTTCATAGTCGGTAGCATTCCCGAACTTGGGAGTTGGTCGCCTGCATCTTCCGTATGTCGATGCCTCTATTTTGAAAGGAGAGACGCATGACGGAATTACCTGCAGGTACCTTTATCAGCAGCCGCTTATCCGATCTGGAGTACGACACTTTACTTTCGGCCCGGGACAACTTTCCAGTACAAATTTATCAGGAAGGAAACGAATGGCACCGTGAGATGAGTTTCTTTCACTTCCGTTTTCCTTGAACTGTTTCGGAATCACAGGTTGTATGGGAGTCTGACCCGAACCGCCAATTGACTGTCGCATCAGCCTCGCAGACTGTTTCGACGTCATGGAGGTGAGTAGAATTTGACAGAGCTAACCTTCTGGTCGACTTTGGCTGGTACATGGGTCAAAATCGCCAATCAGATGGCGGCTTGAAGTACTCTTCTATATAAAACGTGCATGCATTATTTAATGTAGATAGATCCTATATACTTTCATCCTCACCTCCGCCTTGCACCTGCGTTGTAAAGGCAAAGACATCCTCATCTCGAAGCGGCTCAAATTGATGCCTACATGAGTTCATATCGAGACCTGACGACGATGAAAAAAGCTCACTTAGATTTCGCATGCGATCTTGATCCGTTGATTGTCATTTTGCGCTGCTTCGCCAGTAATTCATCCAGGTTACCCCGCGCCCTGCGCCATCATATCTTCAGCTGCGCGAGCAGCCTTCGGGTCTTCGCCTTTCTTTACTTCATGGGCAATATCAATCTTCGAATCTTCGTGACGGTGACGGTGGGCTGCCTATAATATCAGTGTTGCATTTGACCCGGTTCAGAACGGTCAGGGTCAAATCAGCAAAATCTCGCAAACATTGGACCCATCGGTGGTTCTATTCGATGCCACGAGCCAACAAATTTTATCTTACGGAAAGTCACTCAATAGTCACATTTGTAAAAAGATATTAGACGTGGCAAATACTTGCTAGCTAAACTTTCTTAGCTCTGAAGAACGGAGCGTAAGTAAGGATGATCATAGGTTAGAGTCAACGCACACCTGTTCAATGATGTAAGATGGATGCCAGTGGGTTAATATTGCATCGGGATCAGCTCAAGTTTCGCTTGCGGGCGAGTGCAGTCTCCATCGGTGCAAGCACATTTAAAACCTCACCCTGCAACCTGAAATCTTGGATCAATGCGTCTATTTTGATTGATGCCAGTCCGTCACTCGAGCCAAACGCACTAATGGCGTGTGTGACAGACTGTGCCTTTGACTTGAGATCGGGACGCAATGGATAGCCGGCTACAAAGCGGAGGACTTTCTGTTTTTTTATGGCTCTGATGAGTTTCTGGCGTTGACTAGGCAGCTAACACAAGTGCCCTAATGAGCCAAGGAAAGTAACAAAAGTTAACTGCCAGTGACGCACCGACTTCTTGAACCAGTGGTTGGGATGCAGAGAACTGAGAGCGTGACTAAGTGTCTGCGCATTTAGTGATTCTTTGTTACCATCCATGTAAGACTTGAATTGGCCCATCAGAATGACAATCTGAGATACATCGTTTGGTTTCGACGACGATAGCTTGACCCTTAATAAGACATCCGGGCCAAATAAAGTGCCTGGAATAAGTATTGCTGGGGCGGGATCGAGAGTTTCGATCCAGCAAATAACGTCCTCGTTAGTTTCTCCGTAATAGACAACACTAAGACCCGGGTTCTGCGGAGCTCCTCCTATAACGTCCACAGATACATCAGACCCATGGAGACGCGCAACGATGTGAGCCATTTCATCTGCCCAGGTAGGGGTGAGTTCGGGATGAAAGTCGAAGATCGCTTTGAACGGGACTGGATATCGCAACCTTCGGAGCAAGTAGAGAACCATCGCATCCTCGAAAGAATATCCACATGAATTTGCATCACCGGCTCGTAGTTGCAGATCTGCATAAAGATTGGTGTTGTCATGAGTCTGGAGCCATATCATCACTGACAGAAATGCAAGTGGTTCAACTATATGCCCTTTGTGCTCCTCACAGAGGCGAGCTATCCCGTATTCGACAAGTTTTGTAGTCACAGGTCCATATTCTGGAGATTTCCCCTTAATCAAGTGAGATTGGACAATCCTTGCTGCTTCCTGGATTGCATTTGAATCTGCTCCATGTCAGGTGGATGAATCAAAAGTTGAATGACAAAGACGAACCTAACTTGAACCTATCCCATTCGAAACCCCTCATTTGAATGTCAATGAGAAGATCAGGTTCATCCGCAGTAAATGGGTCACCAGTATCACCTGGGAGACAGGTGATATACCTTTCAAGATATTTATTCATCAATCTGTGTGGCGATTGCATCCCGTTCATCAGGAAATATTCTAAGAAGGATGCGGAGAAGCGATATCTATTGCCAGTGAGACTCACATGGTTGAGAACAATAATAACTCACCGACCCACAAAATATTCTCGCATTCGTTGCTGAAGGCGATGACCCGAAGGGGTTTCCAAAATGGAAGATGGGACATAGCGTTGAATGAACAGCCGCAGTTCCCGCCAGGTGTCAAACATCCCAAGCTTATGAAACACTTCGACTTCCTGAGAAGGTTTCCCTACTCCAGAGGCTACAGATTCCTCTAGGTCTGCCAGTGGCAGACCGGTACCTGATACAACGAGCTTGATTGGCGCTTTGGTAAAGACTTTAACTATGTCGCGGATTATTGATCGAAATACTTCGGTCCTGGTGGATGATATGCCGGAATAAGGGTATAATCTAGTGGCCTGCTGCGCCTCGTCGAACTCCAAAATGGGCCGCGAGGTCGGGAAATATCTGTTAATGATGGTATTAAGGCGATTAACCAATATATCGAGGGCTTCATCTGAAGCGTGGCGAAGCTTCTGGATAATCTGGATAAACGGATGCAAGGGTCCACCTTGAGGGTCTAGTGACTCGGACAACTGGAACAACAACCAAATACGTTTATGCTTCTCCTGCAAGCACCCGTCGACCTGGATCGCAAGGTCTAGGAAAAACTAGAAAACCACTATCCGCGCAGCCAAGACTCTCCGGAAGACTCTGGACGCAATTTGACTGTTTACATCACTCTGAGCAGCACGTTTCTCGGGAGAGACGTCATGAAGATCGGACACCCATTCCCAATACTTAGCAACTGAGTCTAAGGCGTCTCGCAAATCTGGAATACCAACGCCGTTCGCATCCGGAGTCGCAACGAGGTAGAAACCCCAGTATTGCGTGAGAGCTTCCATGATGTGCCGGGTTTTGCCTGATCCGGATGTGTTGCAAATACACCTGCAATTGTACGTGAAAAAAGGTTCAAAGGCGTTAAGGATATATACATGTGTGTAACAGCCCCGAATATCTTTTTGATTTCCGTGGCATTGCACGTATTGAGATTATGAAATAGGAGACTTGGTTTGCGATTGCGATAGGTCGGTATTCGAAGGCCTGTGATAAACGTGTGGACGCTTGGCGTAGCATTTTCTGGAGGAACCCAGGTGGGCAACTCAGGATTTTTTAGAAACGCCTCAACCACCGATTGAAGTGACATGAGCTCCGCATGGATCTGACGGTTAATTACGTTAATATCCAAAAATAACTCGGGCGGCGTGATTTTCCTATTCTTGATGGCACCTAAAGGAAAGGAGGTACCAGATGAAGGAGGAATCGGGGAGTTCAATACATAAATGTAAATTAAGGTGACAAATGAGTAATAGTCCTCCTGAACAAAGGCTCTACTCACCAGTCGTATCTAAGTTCCAAGCATCGACTACAGCTAGATCACAAATCTCATCAACATGCATAACCAAGTCCATTCATGGACACAAGCGTACCACGCTCTAAACCAGGATAATCAGCAAGACGTTGGCGTCATAACAATTCAAGCGTACGATATTCGATCGGAACACCCAACGCTACATTGAGCACACCTGACCTTTTGAGCTTTGCTGTGGCAATTAAACGAGGTCCCATCCATCTGGTAGTCGAAAATGTACGTACGATGTTTAATTAGATTATCCCAATTATTTTCTTGCACGCCGTTCCTGACTCCAACCTTCCACTCTTTGAGCTCTCTTGCATTGAAATTTGCTATGATATTTTCGGCGTTTGCTCGCGACATACTTGGAATAACCGAGCCCTTTAAATCTGTCTTCCCCAGTTCCTCCGTGAGCAGCATCAAGATCTGCGCGGCGAGTCGACGCCAGGTTGGAATGTCATCGTCATCTCCAACCCTTTCAAGACGAGCTTGCCAGCCTTCTTCAAACGCATAATTTCTCATATTGTTTTTCACCCCATCTAGGTCAACACCTGAAGTATTTAGCATCGAGGACGAGGCAGAAATGATTTCTGTGTCGTCACCCATCTCATGGTCCATCTTGTTGTGGTTGAAAGTTGGAGGTTGTGACAATCAGATGTCAATTAGCCACATCGCATCATCAATTAGGGACCCGAAACACGTCGAGCGGACTCCTAGAATTTGATCTAACTTCTGGGGTCAAAATTGCCAATGGCAGCTTGATGCACTCTCCTGTCTAATGAACGTGCATGCATTATTTAATATATACGTGTAGTGTAGATATTGCCTCTGCCTTACCCCTATGTTGTAAAGATAAAGACATCCTCATCTCGAATCGGCTCAAATTCATGTCTAAGTAAACATAAGCTCATATCGAGACCTGAGGACGACTAAAAAAGAAAAAAGCTCACTTAGATTTCACATGCGATCTTAATCCGTTGATTGTCATTTTGCGCTGCTTCGCTAGTAATTCCTCCAGGTTATCCTCCTTAAATTTTTCCATTGATTCTAATAGACAACTACGGCATCCACAGTCTTTCAAATCCCGGTCTCGGTTGGTTCGCGCAATTAGCTTCTTCGCAAGGCCACTAGTATGATACAAGTAATGGTCCGCGCCCTGCGACATCATATCTTCAGCTGCGCGAACAGCCTTCGAGCCTTCACCTTTCTTTACTTCTTGGGCAATATCAATCTTCATATCTTCGTGACGGTGACAGTGGGCTGCCTATATGTGCATCATCGCGCTTCATCAACAACGATTATGAAAATCCTCACCATATCGCCCGTCATCAGTTGGGCATAAGGTTGACAAGATAAACATATGATCCAAAGACTGTCAGAAACCGAAGAAGGCTCTTTGCGCGAATCATTAACGCCAACGAGCTCGAGATGCTTCTTTGTAACAGCGATTGCCTGTACATAGAGTCAGAGATAGACCTTCTGAGGGAATGTGACTCTTTCCTTCTCATCCTTTATGAAATCCGACGCGTTCCATGGTTTATTTCGATACCTCGACTTATCTCCCTTGGGAATTCTGCATTCGTGCATACACGCATCCCGAAAACGAAGGGGTTTAATCTCGTTTCCATACCGGACAGCTCGGTCAGTGCAGTGCTTGCACAGGAACCATGCTGAATATCGATCAACTGGGTGCACCTCTTCCCCGCTCAATGACTTCTGATCAAAATCCGGAAGGCCAAGTATTGCTGTCATCTGCCTCCGCGCATCGTCCTCCCATTTCTTCGTCTGAGCCTTCACAACCTCTACACCAGTCTTCTCCAAGATATCCTGAATGGATTTACTCGTCTCTGCGCCTGCAAAGGCGAGCAAAGACGCGAACATTGGGAGTCGTCGGAAAGTAGGAAAGGGAGGTACGATGAGGTCGCGATTTTGACTGCGTAACATTTTATGGTGCTTCTGGATTGCTTTGAGTATAGTCCGCTTTGAGGCCTCCCTTTCGCTCCGCTTGCGCCTCTCTAGCACAGCTTGTAACTCTGATTCCACCTTTGACTCCATGACCTTGAAGTCTATCATTTGGTCTAGTGAAATAAGAAGAAATTATGACACACACTTACCTTGCCACGTGAGCTCTTCAAAGCATCTATTACGAAGGTCATAAAGTCGACCATAACTAGTGTCGTGTAGTAGGTTATAAACGTTTATGCGTTTTACCTCCGCAATTTCTTTACATCTATGACTAATGTTAACCAAGCACGCCATACCAGAGTTTCGACGCACAGTCGAAAATTCTTCTGTTGATTGAGACTGCGTCCTGACTTGTATGCCATCCTCCACTTGGAAAGCGCAACACAGAACTGCATAATAAGTAGCTTTAGTATCGGCGACGATGGATCATGCAATGCCTACCTCCATCCACTCTTTGTTTTTCTCGATAGCCTCTTGATTCTTCTACAGACATACCATGCGTTCACTGGACACGAGTACAGTTCAGGAAGAGGAAACGTACCCTCTGGAACTCTTCAACATTTCCAGTAGTTTGTGATTTGGCATCTTCCGCCTTGTACTTCACCAGCACCTTGGTCATTTCCAGAGTTCTACACCACAAGCCAGCGTTAGGCCCTTGACTGTTCATCGCATCATGCCAACCATTTCGCAAAAAAAAGTGACTTACAGTATTCAATTGCCGCGCTGTCCAGTGCTATGAACGATTACGAGTACGTTCGTATTACTAGCATAAGATGGACTTACGATTACTAAATAAGCTGCGTTCGATCGTTGGTATTCGTTCCCATATCTGACTGTCGGGGATATTCGCTTTTTGCATCTGGTAGAGTGTACTGCGCACCAAAGACCGTCAGACAAGCATTGACTGTGACAATGAACAGAGCTTACTTGTGGACAGGGTACGCCCGGGCGCATGATCTCTGCAGAATCTAGCGTCTCAGCATCGAACCGCAGTAAATTCTGATACACACTACCTTGCAAATTCTGAGCCTCAAAGAAAATGATGCATACATCTCCTTTGTGTAGCTTTTGCAAAACTAGTTGTGCAGATTAAGCCAGACATGACTCCAGTGTTGTTACGCACTCACCTCACACTTTCCGGTGCTAAACACCATTGAAGCGTAGGCCCGTTCAGAGAGTGTGCTGGGTGGGTCTGGCATTGGCTGTGGGTTAGCGAACTCCCTCGTCCTTTTCCATATAAACGTCGCAGAAGGCGACGTCAAAGTCTTCCATAAATGTTTACTGCATCTTGCCACTTGAAGGACTTCGTTTGTTGAACGCGTGTTGACCAGTACTTCCCCTAAGAGTTCGAGGGGAAGAGATGCCAGGACGTCAACTTTGGGGAATATGGGGCCGGTGGCAGTATCAAGAGAGGGATTTGAGTCGGGGATCGTTGTCTTCTCAGAAGCCTGGGGAGAAGAATCCCGTTGTTCGTTCACATCTTTGGATGCAGATGATTTTAAATCCTTTGTATTCTTTGTCTGGATCGGACAGTCCAGCCGTGGTCTCTTGATGGATTGTCCCCTTCCTCCAACTATGCGCGATGGCTCCCCGGACTCCTCACTGCCAGATGCGGCGGGAGTAGACATCGACTTTGTCGGCTTCGGACTTCTGCTGCTTTGATGTTGAACGTTGAACGTTGAACGCGTGCAGCGAGGGCATCAAAAGACCATAATGTTACGTAATACATTTACAGCTCGACACGCGCCTCCTGCGCAGACCAGGTATCTACAGTAATGCTAGCGGTCTCCGTCGTGTCGACGGATACGACGGATGCAAGTAAGCTAGACTCCATAGGAGGAGGCAACGAACTTGAAGGAGTTTCGCTTGCTGAAGAGGACGAAATTGTCGCTGCAGCAAGGGAACTCGAAACCGCAGATGACAATATAGAAGCGCTCGAAACCACACCTGATGGTATTGCGTTTGGAGGTTTCTCGGTCAAGTCTGGCAAAAACCGCGTCCACCAGAACGCAATCCGCAGACCCCGGCCGATGATGCGTTGCTGGACGATGAACAAGACAACAAGAAGGAAAAAGACGAATGCAGATATAATAAGCATACGGTCCAGCCAATCTGCCTTTTCGAGCGCTTTCACCAGCTGTTTCGAGGTGCCCATAAGATCCGTCAACCTGTCGTGTGCCGATGAGGTAGACTTCAGAGAAGTACTTGATGCGTCTAGAAATAGTCAGCATGGTGATATAATATGCCAAGCGAGCGATGACGTGCCTAGCATTTGCGTCGAAAGAACAGAACGTTTAAGTTCCTCTTGCATGAGGTTCACGGTTCGGTGCAGCGCGTTCGTTACATCATCATGCACCTTCATCAAGGCATCGTCCCTTCGCGGACGCTACGTCAATACTCCGGCTTCGAAGTACATATCTGACGTACGTTACTTTCTCGTTCGTCTTTGTTTGCTCCTTTACCGCCGACGACTTGAAAAGTTCATCCCTCCTCGATTTGCTCTGCGAGTCGATGGCCTTCTTCGAAGCTAACAAAGCAGCTCGTGATTCCTGGCGCAGCCTACCTCCTCTCCAAGTCAGACATTTCTATACACTCAAAAACCCATTAACCTCACTGAACCAGTGCATCTCTAAAGTTGTCCACAATAACCCTCAGCTCCTTCCGATTCTTCTCGCCTTTCTGGTCCAAAACTAACAGGTCCAGCGACTTGCCTGCGTAAGTACAACTATACAACACACTCAACTCGCCACGTACCTCCACCCTCCGCGTCAACGTGTCAATGTCTTCCCTGATTTCAGTAACATATGGCTGCTGCTGCACCAACGGGCCAGTACATGTGCGCAGGCGAGGGAGCTGAACTTCTATCAAGTCCCTGTGAAGTCTGGTGGTAAACTCGATGAGATCCGTTGTCTCTTGGTCAAATGTGGCAGGCAGAGGCGGCATGGAGGTTTGTTTGCCTTTGCTTGGCCACCCCCCACGGCATGATCATTGTTTGTCCGAAAGTGCCTTACCAAACAAAGGATCGAGATTCAGTTACGACTGCGACAGTGGCCCTTTCAATTCCACAGGCACTTTCATCATGTCCGCAGACCCATACCATACTGTACAGCAAGAAGTTCAATCTTCGCTACAAACTGGATCGCAGTTGTTGTCTTCGTATGTGCGAATCCGGAGTACTGCCAAGGACGACAGCGAAGAGCTCACATGGGCACGGAATGAGGTTCGTGTTTTGTCAGCAGACGCCGTTGCCGATCATCCGCTCATGAACGTTCTCAGCTGAAAGCAACGTTAGCAGCGCTAGAAGCAGATTTAGATGCATTAGACGAGAGTGTCAAGTGCGTTTCGCTTCACCGTGTTACTTTGAGGACTTACATATTCCGGGTATTATAGAGCCGCAGAGTTAGCAGGACCCAGGGCGTTTGGCTTGGATGCTGCTGAGGTGCTCGAACGTCGAAGATATGTCAGTCATGTTCAAAAAGAAGTCGAGGTTCGTCGCTCTCGACACTCTCAGTGTAGGAACATTCAACCCCCTCTGCAAAGTTAGAACATGAGAGCCGAACTTTCCGTTCGAAAACGCCATCCACTCCAATCTCATAAACAACAAACGCGGCAGCCTTCTCGGCCAGGCTCGGTCGTAGGCTCAAGTTCAGGAAGCGGAACGGCTTCTCCCGCTGGGCGTTACCTTGACAAATCGTCGTATCCCATGTCTGATCTCGAGCTCGGCGCGAAAGAGGACGATCAGGCTGCGTGGGCCCAAGAGGAGCAACAATTGATGATTCGCGAGCAAGAGCAGACCATGGAGTCAATAGCAGGCACACTAAGCACGCTGGCTCAACAAGCCGGTCTTATGGGACAAGAGCTTGGCGAGCATAACGAGTCGGTCTCTCCTCAAGCGTCTTTTCTGACGCTGATATCACCTTGTGTAGGCTTCTAACTGACCTAGAACGGAACGTCGACCGGACAGACACAAAGCTCAGTGATGCCACGCGTCGAATGCGCAAGTTCCTTCGGGATGCGGAAGAGAAAGGAAGCGGATACTGCATTATCTTCCTCATCATCATTCTGGCGGCATTGCTTTTGGTCGTTATTCTCGTTTAAACTCTGCTATTTATTGGGTTGATATTTTCACTCCCCTACACTGCACGCAGTATATCCTATCCACTTGGATCTTTGTCATTATTCCTACTCAATTTAATATAGAAACCAGGAGCATGCTAAAACGCGCTTCATTATTTATGCTACGATTTTACAATTAAGTTATTCTATACATATGCGACAAATACGACGTGGATTAGCATGATTCAGCATATAATATCAGTAAAATAGCAAATCTGGAAAATGCAGCATACCATTGTCTTTCAATTATTAGGGCGACTCAACTTTAGTTGATGGTGAGCCTTTTACGATCACACGATCACCAAGGTTCTCCGGCCTCGGGAAGCCTCCCAACGGCACCTTTACCCCAGGTGGATCCGTAAACGCCAGGACGTACTCCCACCCCGCCTCGACCGCCTCCTTCAACAACACGGGGGCAGACGTATCGAGCCCCAAGTCCTCTGCTCGACACGCCTCCTCGAAATCCTCAATTAATCGTTGTGGGTCCGGTATGGCATCGATCGACTCCCAAGTAGCGTCATGGACAGGATATCTACAACGTTCCTGATCAAAAGGAAAATTAACATGGGGCGCACAACGCACCTTTCCCATTTGATGAGGTAAAACACTTTGACATTATCATCTTCGTCATACCTCAACTTCCTACCCGCTATACCTGCGACAAAATACTCCCCTTTCGTAACTTGGTTCCGACAACACCTAGGACGGCTGCATGTCATTTTATTTTTAATCTTGTCTGCAAAAGAAAATGGTTTCAATTCATCCAAGAAGCCTCGTGAGGTGCTTACTTTCCCTGGGTAGCGGCAACGTTAATTACGTCGAAGGAAATGAAGACGAGACGCACCCATTCGTGATACACACAGGGCATATATATATTTCTGTACTTTGCAGCCTCATATCACCTGGAGTGATGCCGGCGCAGCCGTAGTGATACCAGCATGAACATCTGCAGAGGTAACAATGAAATTGGCTCCAAACTGAACAAGGCACTCACAAGTCACACTCAATTAACTTATCCAGTGTACGCCACAGCACACGCTCAGCGTTCTACTCTCGTGTGAAAAGGTGAACTCACTTTGTGATAAAACTCTTCTTCATCGTCACCTTTATATATCCTCGGCCAGGTGATTCTCTTGCCTTTTACCCCTTTCACGTTGTTCCTCATCGCACCGTTCGCTGCCCTGATCCTGGCTCTCGCCCTGGCTACTGCCACTTTGGCCAACGAATCGTTCTGTAACGCCTCAAGTTTCTTGCTCCTCCTCCTCTCTCGCTGCATGAATCGCTTCCTCTCCCGTCTCTGGTCCAGTTCCAACTGTTTGGCCGTGACAGCACTGATACTCGTCGGGTTCGCCGTCACCCTCTCCCATTCCCGTCTCTTAATAATTGCTTCTGAAAGCGGGTCCAACCCAGAATCGAAATCGTCTTCTCCCTCGTCCTCTTCCTTCAAGGACGGAGTGTTGCCCGTGGTTATCCCAACCCCCGTTGTGGTCTCAGTACTCCAACTACTCTCCGTCAACAAGGATAGAGGCGATAAATCTCTTGTCAGATCATCGAAAGAGTCTTGGTCCTGGACCTCAGGCAGCGGAATCTGGGGATGAGGCTCTAGAGAGAGAAATACGTCACATAGGGGTATTGATTGCAGGGACGTTCACGTACCTGATGTCCAGCCCTGTGGTCCACAGGTTGAGATAGGCGATGGAAGCGGCGTGGGCGACAGGGGTGGTAAAGATGGCGTTGTCGTTGGATGGGAATGAGGCAAAGAGCAATTTTCTGATGGTGAAGGAAGATGTGAGATATGCGTGCGCGGAGTGTCGTTACAAGTCGACATTTCCATTTCAAAGTTGTGGGAGGACGGTGGGAAAGGTCCAGTGGGGGTCGAAGGGTTATCATCAATGAATAACTGCATGGCAACGATTTCCTCATCCTCGGAGGAGTCTTGATCGTAATTCTCTGGTGCTGTGATGTCATTCATGTCCACGTCGCGAGTGTTGGAGTCGATAGCCGATATGGAAGGTATCTGTGTGTGTGATGAACCTGGACTGGAATTATGTATACTGCCGTCATCGGACTCGGGACTGAGGTACAGTCCGTTATTCGACATAGCCCAGGTCGCAGAAGTGATTGTACCCGAGACGTTGGGAAGAGTCCCAAAATTGCGCACTGTGCTCGCTGTTGCATGAAATGCATCGGCCTCATTTGCGATATTCAGACCGGGACTGGCACTGGACTGTGGAAAAGAGGGAGATGGTTTTCTTATTCTCGGCTGAGTCTGGCTTGAGCTACTGATCATAACGCCGTCGTTCGCTTGTGATTCCGATATACACATACTCAGCATAGAACTGTCGGCGTAGTCAGAACTCCGGTGCACATTTTGAACACTCGATTTGCCTAGAGCAATCACATCCTCCTGTTTCTCACTGATTATAAGCCATGGAGCTCACCAGAATGGGAAGGTATCGCGCCATCCAGGAGCTCACCAGAATGGGAAGGTATCGCGCCATCCAGCTTTTTTGCCAGAGCCAAAACGTTACAACGCGTGTTCTCTACAACCAGGTTAATCTTCGCAAATCCCCTGTCTCTTTTGTGCTGGCGATCCTTAAGCTGTTCCAGAGACGTCTCCAAATGAGTTTCCATCTCATAAACGTATCTGAACAAGTGAGCATGGTGAGCCGAGAGGAGATCCTGCAAAGATCGCGCTTGGTCACTTGTAAAGAATTGGTGTAGTACGGCTGCGTGGTCGGCTAAGAAGTGGTCATGAGCTGCGGCGTTTTGGTGTTCTGAGCCCGCCATGTGGTGAAGCAGCGTTTGTGAGGCAAGCCTCGACGCGAGGGAGAATCGCGTACACTGTCGCAAACAACGGGGTTTCAAGTGAAAATCATTGCATCAGGAAATAATCTAATCGCGCTAAAAGCACCCATTGGAGGCTTGCAGAGACCATTAGACTGCGTCCCTAGCGCATGTACCTTGTTGAAATGAGGAACCTTTGTGATGTCTGTTACATAAATGACAGCAAAATTCTGGACTTTCTCCGCGATTGCGTGACCATTGTGGCACTGCCACAGATCGACAGATTTCCCAACATCCGCCCACAGCGATGGATAAGGACATATGATACATGACATTCTAATAATCTGATAACGACCGTCACTGGTCACCCTCTGCGAGGATAAAGTCAACTTCATCCTTTACGAAAGCCAACATATCTGGAGTCTTCAATTTCGGATCCCAGCCAGTCGATAATGATCGTCTCGCAGTGCATCGAGAGTTGCACCCAAGAAAGCGGGCGACAGGCTAAGTCATGTCTTGTTAGTATGACTTTTTTATTCAAGCGATCAACTCACTCCAAGAGCTGGATGTACGCCAAAATATTCTATAAGCTCTTCGGGAGTGAATTCCGTAGGCTCAGAACTGTGACCCTTGCCAACGTCATACAAGGCTTGCGCAACGGCCTTGGACATGTCTTTCCACATGTAGTCATCGGCGCGGGCAAAGTAGAAGCCCTCGCGACCATGGCCAGCGTTGGGGTTGTTGACAGCGGCATCATAAACTCTTGCATAGAGCAAACCGACTAAACGGATATGTTAATGCTCAAAACCATGTGAAAAAACATTGAAAATACGAACGCTCGTCACTGTTAACATTGTCCCAGATATTTAAACCCTTTCCAATGATGCCACCATTGCCACGTCTGAGGGATGCATTAATGAGGAGGGGAAGTTGGTGGGAGTGGCGATGCGTGATGCCAGTCTTGGCAACCTTGTGTGTTGGGTAACCCCAGATGGTCGCAGGAGTGACAATATAGCTTTTGACATAGCCTACAACCATTAATTATTGTCCCTTGGTATGGCCATAACGAACTTGCCTTCCTTATCAGCATCAATGAACATCAAATCGATGTCCCTGTGAACTGCGTCGGCAGGAAGAGTCTCAAGCTGATCGGGGTCATCATCATGATAGATGTAATCGCTGGTGAAGGCGCCCATGGCGTTATCAGCAATTACACCTTTTCTATCTTGAGCAACAATTCCATCAATGCGTTTGCTGATCGCTTACCAGTCCCTGACTAACACAAACATTGAATGAACGCGCATGAAATCAATAGGGAAGAACTTACGGTATGGATAATGATGGGTGGAATGCCTGTTTTTTCGAAGCGCTTTTTCAATCCCCTTAGTGCAAATGTTGCAGCGTCAGTGCTATCCGAATCAGCCTAATGAGATCGTTGGATTGAGTTGGTAACGTGTCGCCCCGCCAGTACATACACAAGCAATAAGAACGTCGGTTTCGGAGGCTAGTTTTTCAAACAGAGGACCATCTAGATGCGATCCGATGATAGGGTTGATACCGAATTGCTTGAGCTTTTCCCCCTTCTCAGCGCTACGAACGAGAGCAGTAATCTCAAAGGTGTCTCGCTTGGGGTGGTCCAGGAACGCAGAAACGGCAGAACTGCCGATATATCCTGTTTAGCTACGTGTCAAGAAGGGTTCGGAGGTACATATAATGACGAGTACCAGTTGCGCCAGTGAAGAGGATTTTGACCATTGCGATGTAGATTTCAGAAGGAGTGAGAAGCAAAGCGTACGATTTCTACCCCTGCCAATACAACAACTTTATATAGGGATTTATACAAAGGCCCGATGGTTTAGGCGACAACTTACTCAGCGGAAGACGTGTTTACTCTTTGGGCCATAGGAAGTCCCCAATGATAAAAAATAATTGACGTCAGTATTCAATTATTCATACGTGACAAATGTAATACTAACCGAGCGTTTGTGCACACTGCATACACATATGATACCGCTGCATGTTATCAGAAGCACAGTTATACCAAGCTCCCTAAGTCAGCGTCGCCTTCGGCAGATCGCTTGGGACGGCTCCGCAGGTAGTCGCTTGAACGTTCATTACGGATACTCGCGGCATTTGCTATCCCATTCGCTCGCTTCATTATTCATGATGTTGTGATCCGATCCGAACGCATTTGCACAATGTATCAAATCTAGACAGATGGGCCAGGCTCATACCACGTTATTGTGTGAGATAAATACCTACATTTATCGGTCGCGTCGCAC
This sequence comes from Amanita phalloides, assembly GCA_032173475.1. NCBI lineage: Eukaryota > Fungi > Basidiomycota > Agaricomycetes > Agaricales > Amanitaceae > Amanita > Amanita phalloides. The sequence goes on along the minus strand of JAENRT010000023.1, from coordinate 9,554 downwards.
GATTCGATCCATTCGGGCCCGATGATCAAATCCTGAGACTTGAGTAAGAGACAACTTGCCGTTCGTGGCTAGTGTGGTTTGGGCACGATGGTGCAACACCGCGAACTCGATTCTGTAAGAATGCATATGGCATAGGTTGGACTGTTGGGTTAACTTGAAGCTCTTCTGAAGGAGTCGGGAAGAATAAATCCATTCTTAAGCCACAGGTCCAGTCAGCTAGTCACCAGTCACCAGCCACCACCGCTCATGTTCTAAGGCGAAAAAGACATCAGAGGACATCCAATGCCAAGCGTTCAATTGGGCTGGTGAGGATGAGAGACAGCAATGATCAACTTGATACAGTAATTTTCACACATGTACAAACACTCGGCCATGAGCATTTCAGATCAGTACGTGTTCATGACATCCCTATCATCGTTCCGAGCTAACAGTCAGACGTGGTAGATACTCCGTTAAGAATATCTGCATAATCGGTGCTGGTGCTGCAGGTCTGGCTACTCTTAAGGTCCTGAAAGAGTCACGACAATATCGAGACGGGTTATGGGTACCCTTTGTGTTTGAGGCTAGGGAGAATGTTGGAGGTGTATGGTAAGTTTTCATCCCAGCCTCTGACTATCATACTCATCGTTGCGATGGTCACAACAGGCTGCCTGCACCGCCGGTAGACGATCCTCCACTAACGCCGATATATGATTCTCTGACGACTAATTTGCCACATTCTGTCATGGCATATAGCGATTACTCCTTCCCACCTTCTACCCCGGTATACCCACGTGCCTCTGTCGTTCTGACCTATCTCCAAAGCTACGCAGAGCACTTTGGCTTGATACCCCACATCCAGTTCAACACCACTGTTTCGTCAGTTGAACACAAACCCGAGCTAGATAAATGGGAAGTCAAGGTAAATACGGGAGAGACGTTTACCTTTGACATGATCGTCGTGTGCAATGGCCATTATAGGGTCCCGCGTTATCCGAATGCACCAGGTCTAGATGATTGGTTACGGAGAGGAAAAGCGAGCCACTCGGTATGGTACAGGCACCCTGAACGCTTCGGAAATACAGTTCTTGTCGTCGGGGCCGGTCCCAGCGGAGAAGATATCTCTGCTGACCTACTCTTGGCTGATGGCTCGTGCATTATTATTCGTTCCATAACAGGAGCGGTTAACAAAGACAAGGGAAATCTCAAAATAAGAGGAAGACTAACAAGATTCGAAGACGTTAGCCTGGGCCAAGTCGTGTTCGAGGATGGAACTGTCGAAAATGGGATCAGCTACTGTATAATGGCAACGGGATATAAAGCGTCCTTCCCATTCCTGTCGAAAAAACTCATTCAGGAGGGGACTCCTGCCCTCGTACCACCACTTCCATCTGACCCATTCAATACCACATACGGCGTGTTCCCACTTGCAAAGCATATTTTCCCATTGAAGAATACGACGATAGCATTCGTGGCACTCTCATTGAATATCATACCCTTCCCTTTAGCCGAATGTCAAGCATGTGCCGTTTTCCACGCCTTTTCGAATCCAGATGCGCTGGACCTTTTGAAAGAGAGTGCGGAAATTATTACTCGGTACAAACTTCTACGCGAGTCTCTCGGCGACGATCCATTTCGTGTCGCAAAAGGATGGGATGTAATGGGAATGACTCAATTTGATTATCGAGACCAATTGTGTGACTTTGCAATGCCGTCATATGGACTCGCCAAAGTAGAAAAGTGGGTTAAAGTGATGTATGCAAACACATTCGTGTTAAGGCAGGTATGGAGAATGTTAGAACACAGCGGGGAGGCAGAAAAATGGGTTGACAGTGTTTCAGAAAAGCAAGAATGGGTGCAGCTGCTGGAACGGCTGTTGGACAAGGTGAGGGAGCTAGGGCTACCTGTGATCAATGTGAATGCAATGGCATATACTTCTACCATCGTCTAGTATCAGTTACAATCCCACTATTTGTCTGTTGCTTCCTTCACCATTATGTGGATAAGGTAGCACATATTAAGGGTCAAAACTCATCAGCAAAATATCAACTTCTGCTTTGGCAGCTTTTGCTTTCAGGTAGCCTGCTATGGAAGCTTTACTTATAATGTAATATTACATTTCACAGTGTACTACAGCTGCAAAGAGGTGGTGGAAAGACAAGTATGCATAGAACAATATATTAAAAAATTGTTTTGTGAGTGTGATAGTCAATGAACTTGTTCACAAAATATTGGTTGAATGCATTGAGTGTATCCATGTGCTTGAAGCCTCTCAGCAGGTACTGAAATAGATCCAGCTCTGGACACATGCCCTCAATACAATCCTCCCCTTCATGATTAGATCTCAGCTTGAGCCATGTCAATGGAGCCAACACATGCCAAGGATCCTCTCCAGCAATCCCAATAAGATGGGCAGGATGCAGAATAGCATCAATGTGAATGATGGATGTTGAGTGCTCACCTGGTCTGAGAAAATCTGGTTTGACATGCCACATCCCTGTGTCTGCATAGGGTTCATTCCCAACAGCCAAGTACCAAGCTAACCAAGCACACAAGTAGATATTGCTGTTATACTTGATCCTAAAGAAGGGTAGGACTTGTATGACATGTAAACTATGGAATCTGGGTAAATTCTGATCATGAACAACATAAATGCAATCATGGCATTCAGCACCCTTGTGCCATGAAGCAATTGACAGTATGCATTTGTGGTACATACCACCTGTCCCAGAAATGTCTCTAGGTGTGTGATATATTGCAATTGCTGAGGGATAGACAAAGATCTTCCCTGCATATGTTGGACATCATTCAAGTGGTACATCCTTGAGTGGAATCTGCAAGTCTTGATGGTCACATTCATAAAGGAATTGAGAGACATTTTCACAAAGCAAAGGTATTCCCAAGTAGTCAATGAGCTTGTTGAAGTCATGCAGATATGAATGAACTAGTAGTACTCTGAGTAGTGTACAAAATATCATTGGTCACATCATCTCACCTGCTGTCTGGGCCAGTAAAACATCCCCAGCAATGTCTTGATGCTCCACTGCTCCACCTTCATCATCTTCATCATGAATGTTTTGAATTTCAGCAGCCACATGTCATGGAAAAAATTTCCATGTGACCTTGGAAGATTGAATTGCATAACACCCCACATGCAGTGAAGTCAACACAAGCAGCTGCCATCTCATCATTATGTTGGTTGATTAACAGAATCTGGGACAATGGCTCATTTCAATTGCTGTGCCAATATGGGTCCTTCACAGCATCTATATGCTTTGACTCTGTAATGGATGAGCAAAGGCCATTGGGTGCACCAAATGCAATTATGAGATTGTGGTAATGGGTGAGTGCATGTTGGTGGGGCAGGTTGAAACTGGTGGGTCATATGCCCTCTTTTCATAATACTTCCCACTCCTCATGGAATTTTTCCAGGAGCTCATCTAATTTGTCCAAATTGTCATTGTCAATGACATCTCATCAGACATAATAACAGAATTCTAAAAAGTAGTGAACCACTTGAACCATCTGGCTTGGTATGAGCCCATGTATGGCCAGTAAATAGACCTGAAATTTTAATACTTGATCTTCACACTAAGTTGTTTGATTCAAGTATGCACCTTCATGAGTGCTTTAGAGTCCTTGCCCATCCATTGCTTGAAGCCATGCCCTTCTTTGAACCTCCTAAGATCATGAAAGAGAGGCACAGCTGCAAGACTAGTAGTATCATCAGCATATTTATTCATAGATGGCACAGCTACTCATTGCCAGTCAATCTCAGCCAGGACTTTATCTGATTTACCTTCATGGTTCTTTCATACATAGTCTTCAACCCAGGTCATGAGATGGTCTTTAAAAACTCCTTTGATGAGATGTCTGGGGAAAGTTGTTCATGTATATTACCATGAGGGAAATTGGTGGTGAATGGCTATCATTAACAATGAGTATTGGACTTCAGAAGAATGATCAAAATGGTACCAAAATCCCATCTACAATCCCATAGTTGTCCCACAGTTGTTTTGTTGAGAGGGTTAGTTCCAAATGCCCTGTCAATTCATGCATTTGATGACCATGCAGACCATCCAATTCATCTCTCTTCACTGTGCACCTAGTACATTATTTAGACCTGAACTGGTGTGATGCTAATGGGTATATAAACTTTGAGCACCATCCCTGAACAATGCAGGAGAGCAAGACCTGCTCTGGGTAGTCTCCTATATAAGGTCCAAGGCTGAATATTACTTGACAGTAATGACCATCAGCAAACTGTCTAACTTGATAAGTTTACATTGCTGGTTGGAATGACTTGAAAATCTCTCTGAGAGATGCATGAAAGAGAGTGTGTCAAAAGCACCTAAACTCTTCACTATCATCATTTTCTTGATCTGCTGAGATAATCATTTCAAAGTTGAATTCTCATAAATAATGAAAGCTCACCTTTCACAATTGTCAGAAAAGCACAAAGCATTATACCATTGTGATGAGCATGACAAACATTGTTATGGATGAGTCTGTTTGAAACATACAATGGATAATATTTGTTTTGGCCAGTAGTGATGGATACTGTAGTTTTATTGCTTCCAGATATAACTGGACATAATGTTATCCCATCATTGTTCTCATTCTCCACAAGTATATCCTGTTGAATTGAATGTAAATGCAGGTAATACTGCACTCATGGCCTGCCACCAAGCCCAAGTTCCCAACATGAAATCTTTATAACACTGCTTGCCTGTTTGATGATCATACACCTGCTTTGGTGTGAAATCCATCTGGCTCACAAAATCCTTATTTGATAGCTGATATTTTACAATTTCGAGTGGATCTCTGAACTGAATGTTGTAAGTAGCACATTTCCATGTTATTTCCTCATCTTCAGCTATCTCCATCATATGATACAGCAAAGGATTGCCAGGGGACATCTGCAGCAGATCAGCATCAGACTGACTTGCCAGGAGTTTCATTAGCTCAGTAATGTGTGACTGGGGCATCTGCATTTGCTTGTAAAGGAGTTCTTCAAGCTCAAAATGATATCAAGACTGAAATGGAGAATAATCATCTGGTGGTGGATGGTCCCATGGTGGTGGAAGGGAACCATCTGGAAGGAAAGTATCATCATGATCACAAGGACAGCCTAATTAAAGTGAGCAGAATCCATCAATAAATTGTTTTTCAAAGCTCACCATTAACTTTTGGATGAACTATGGTATCTTCATGTTCAACATGTGCCAATAACTCAGGAGAAGTAGGCCTTGATAGTGTCATGGTAGACCTTGATTCTCCAGTCTTTGTCTTCATCATTGTCTGCATTTACAACACTGTCACCATGGCAGTTCAATGGTGATAATGAGTGGTGCACTGAAGGAGAGTGTGCATGCAAGTCTGGGATGCAAGGAGAGGGTGAATGGTGCACACAGCCACACTGCAACCTCAAATGATCCTCTCAGTAATGTGTATGCATATGACATTCAATTCCTGTTGTATTCACAAAAGTCTTGCCACATTTCTGTGGACAGGGAAGGTAGTGTGGTTTAAATATTTGATGGATGTGCCAGAAGTTTGGAGCCATTGTCTAGGCCTTGGATTGACTTAGGGAAGGGAATTGAAGTGACTGACACAATGTGATGAGTGAGGGGATTTATGCACATATATTCAAGAATTATTGAAGCAATTCTTCATTGTCCAAGTCTGACTCTTCCCTCAGTCCCTCAATCATGCCTCCCAAAATGCCCTTCCTCCCCTTGCCCTCCTGCATCACTACTCGAGCCAACAACAAGGACAAGTGGCCAGGGCTTGTCAACCTTCCAGAACATCAGTGGTGTAGTAGTGCCAATCAGGTGGTGCTGTCTTGTCAAGAACAGGCTCAACAAGAAGAAAAAGAATCCACCAAGAACTTGCAAATTGCTGCCAATCTTGAAGACAGGTATGTTTGTGAAGATAGGTGACAAGAAGAGCAGTGCCAAGTGACTGTGGCTGAAACACATAAGGCAGTGGACTCTATTGTATACCTGCCAAAAAAGGTTTATTGATATCTATATGTGCATCTAATTTTCAAACTCACCCAACAGGACCTGTGGATGATGTTGAGTGCATGGAGGGTGCCAACCCCTACTATATCTGTAAGTATCTACTTGTCACCAAAAAGTGCAATACTCATGCTGGGTTATCACAGCTGAAACACAGACAAAGCCTTGTCTGAGAGCAAGAAAAGATGACCTGAATGAGGATAATGAGGAAGAATGGCCTAGGAGGAAAGTAAAGCACACCAACTTGATTGACTCCAAAGAATCAGGTGCTGAATCTCAGTGAGCACTGAAGAAGGGGAAAATGGATAAGTGTATGTATCAAATGTTGACTTGTCTTAACTCACCAGTGACATGTACTGGAGGTAACAATGGTCAAGGATTGGAATACAAACACTTGGAGGAAGTGGTGGAAGTGGATGACAGCCTGAGCATTGATGAAGATGAAGGGGAGAAAAGGATGCCAAAGGAAAAGACTCAGAAGAAGTGCCTTAGGCAAGCTGACATAGACCATCTCAGGCAAACCTCCCCTGCATTAGGGATGCCCACAATCAGCAAAAAATGGAAATCCAATGATAGTGATGATAAGACAGAAAAGTAAGTATTTCATGTCAATTTTGCTTTGTGATGCTTATCATGCCTGAACCTGGAATACTAGAAAGAAAAAAAAGGACATGAAACTGGTAGCCTTACACCAAGGATGGGACAAAGATAAAAAGAGGGAAACAGTATATAAGGATGCCAACAATAACAGCAATTCACAAGATAATGGTATCATTAATGAATGCATGGGGTAGTTGGTGATGATGAGAGTGATGATGTGGAATGGAAAGTGGTGAGAAAGGAGGGGCTGAAATGCAAAGACAATGATAAAGTTCAGTCATTGTACTCTTTTCTGACAGAAATTAACACCTCATGTAGCTTGTCAAAGTTACTCCCAATCCTGCAGCATCTGGAAAGCCAAGAGAAAAGGGCAAGAAATACACATCGAAAATCTACCTGCAGAAGTGCAAAAACCATTTGAGAACACCATCACTCCCCTTGCTCACCTCAAAGCTGGGACACTCAATGACCCTTGGCAAATGCTCAATGTTGAAGAGGTGCAAGCTATTGTAGATGAGGTATATGGCATTGGAAAGTATATGATTGTGGAAGATAGTGCCTTGTACAGGCTGGTAAGCATTATTCATGTTCAAAAACTTTTCTTATATTCTTGACTCAAAGATTGGCACTGTTACAACCTATGTGAACATTTTCATTTTCCTTATGTCAGCACCTATGCACTGCCACTACTTTTCTATGATTATGCAATGTCACTACTCACATAAGCATGACTCTTTTCATCTATGACATATGCTTACCTTTGTTTTGTTTCTATGATGTCACTATGATATCATTCTCTAGCACATTCCTTACCTTTTACAGACAGTAGGTTTAGGCATAAATACTAGAGTTTGTCTTAGGTCAAACCTTAAGTTTGACTTAGCTTGTAATACACAAGTTAAACATCTCTGGGAACTACAAGTTCTGGTGAGATTGTCAAAGTTGTTGTTCAAGCGCTCTCATCTGCCTCATTTGTCTCAAGCCTGAGTCTCATTCATTGGACTTAGCACTGTCTACTCAATTGCATTTTGCCAGACTCTATCTTGTTATTGTCTCAGACAATCCTCATGGCATTATGTCATTGATTAGATTGAACAATGACTTGTCATCATAACAGGCACCTGCTTACAATCATGGTGTCACAGATTTTCTGAAGCTGCTGAGAAGAGCATCTTCTCATTTGTGAAGGGCAATGACAATCACTTGACTGACAAGGAGTTAATTGGTGATACCATGAAATACCTCCTGCCACAGGCAAGTGATGGATGAATGATGGTATACCATTGGGGACAGATGAGCCCAACATGGGAAAGAGAAAGGTAACATATTTGCTCTTCAAATATGTATCATATTAATTGTCCAAGCTACAGAAATTTTTATGTAACACTTTGATCACTCAAACACTTGGGGAGGCACACATAAGCAAATTTTCAGAAGTATTGACTGACTTTGAGGAAGAGTGGCCAGCAGCAAGTCACTCTCTCAAATCTAATCAAACCTATTCAGTCTGCATAGGTTGAACATGTTCTCAGGAATGGATGACAGGTGAATACAAAAAAACTGACAAAGAGTTCTCTAGTAAGAACTATGGTAACCAAGTGCAGTACTTTACACTCCCCCCCCCTTCTGGTAGGAGTCCAATAGGATTCCAACAGAATTCTGGGAGTATGAAATAAAATGTTGGAAAACATGTTGTGCCAAATATTTATGTTTGCTTGTTCATATGTATGTTTGTCTGAAAGGTTATTTAATAATATGTATCATGTTTATGCAGCCATTTACAAGCTACTACTCTCACTACTATTGTTATTACCAAGAACCTCAGCCTTTGTGTGCTTCTTGCACACTTGACTTGTATGATATGTCAGCATTGTGTGCAAAAGCCAATTGAAGTTCCCAGNGATTAATGGGTATAGCGGAGGATGTGGATCCTTCTGGTCATCCTGTTGCAAGAGGGGTCCTCGTCATAAGTGGCACAGTAGAGTCAAGTTCAGCAAGAGTCTGAACTACTACTTGCGTTTCATTTCCATTGAGGATAGTGCGTGGCGTGGCAATCGGTCTGGGTGGGAATTTATCGTTGACTAAACTGGATGCAGCCAGGGTCTTGTTTTTCGCTTCTTCAATTTGTCCAAGGATGTCGCCAATCTGATCTTGAATTTCATCTGAGATGTCGATGATCTCATGTCGGTTAGGAACGCAGTAAATAGGATTGAACCAGGAATTGATCTTGATCAAGTTCCTGACATCATTGATTTGGGGGAGGATGCGTATTCGGTTAGCTCGGATGAGCTTGATGGTGCTAATGATGTATCGTTCAATGTCGGTTATTAATAGATGGCGGAGGAGATCCAGGGCAAGCTGATCGAGATTGATCTGGATAGACTCGGTGAGTTCCCACACTAGGTGGTTGATGTTGATGAAAGTTTCGATGAGGTGAGTACAGTTGAAGTTTGTATACTTGATGGCGATCTGTCTGATGGTGATGGTGTGTGGTTCACTGGAAAGTATTCTCCAGACTTGTGCAAGACGAACAATGATTGCTTGATCCAATTTGATCCGGGCGAAAGCGCAGGTTCTCCTAATTCGACCAAGTATTTGTGGATAGGTAGAACAAGAGATAAACACTCCTGAAAATCCATGAGTTCCTCGAGTTGGAATGGTTCGTGGTCCTCTAGCTTCCGTCTGATGTAAAATATTCATTCTGCCACTGCTGGTAGCTTGGCTGCCATCTTCGGTATCCATCGGAGTGTCTGATGGAATGTGTCCCTGATTACTCTCAGGTACCACATGACTAGAATCTGATCTCGTAGCTCCTGCTGGTACATCTTCTTGCATGGGCGAGGAGGAGATTTGGGTGGTGGTGGTCGAGGTGGGTGTCGGTGTAATGGGACTACGAGGGTCATTGGTCTGTGGGATATGTGACTCCGGCACAATGTCGTTAGGGTCGAAGTC
>JAENRT010000022.1:169361-181091 GCA_032173475.1 Amanita phalloides | reverse complement strand
ACATTCCATGAATCAAGGAAACTAGCACCAAAACGAGAGGGACCCTTCGTAATTGAACAAGTCATGGGACCAGTGACATACAAACTGAAACTCCTGAAACAATGGCGAATTCACCCCATGTTTCATGCCTTGCTTCTCATGCCCTACAAGGAAATGGATATACATGGACCAAACTATGTGAAACTGCCTCCTGAGGTCATAAACGGACAAGAAGAATTTGAAGTAGAAGCAATTCTCACGCACTGATGATGTGGCGCAGGGTACCATTACCTAGTGAAATGGAAGGGGTATGGACCAAATGACAACTCGTGGGAACCCGAGCGCAACCTAAGCAATGCTGCAGAAATCCTTCTACAATATAAGAAGAGAAGACGGTTGTAAAACACCTTCATGACATGATATTTCAACCACACATACTTGAAGCAAACCCATCTCATAAACAAACAACATGCCGCCCCCCATTCTCGCTACGCTATCAACCGAAAGACCTGTGGGAATCTGCATCATGTATTTTTCCTGGACCCACATTCTCATCATTCCCTTCGAAGACAATGTTCTCATCCTACTAGAATGCCATCAACTCATCATATTGTTTGTATCAGACACAGACCCAAATATCCACATGCCCTAAGAAACGCCATCAACTAAACACTCCACCCATCTGGTTGACCCTGGTTCGAAACCAGAAACACGACGAGATCTGGCGAATACTGAATGCTGCTATTACCGTTGATAACTGGTTAAGTTATCAAAACTTTGCAAGAAGTGAAGACGACGTCTTCAAGGCCAGATACCTCTATTACCTGTTTCCTCAAAAGGTCGTCTTCAGGAACCCGTCAATTCCCACACATCAGGAAACCCTCAGGTCAATGATCCTGGATGCGGAATTACTCCATACCCTCACTAAGGAACTAGAGGAAGCAGCGATGGATGACAGATCAGATCCCGATCCATGGGAGGATTTCCTATTCATGTAAAATCGAATTCTCAGTGTCCGACACCAAGACCTGAGTCAACTGCTATAAAACAATACCCAATCTCAGCTCAGTCCTAACAAATTCATCACAAAGAAAAATGTTGTCCTTCATCACCATCCTCTACATCCTCACTGTCGTCTTCCTCACCAGCACCCACTGGCGTGTCAACCCTTCCCTCACCGCCTATGATGAGGACTGACCTCTTGAGGTCTTCGTGACCACCACCACCATCAAGGATGCGGATCTCCATGTCCACCCCACCAAACTTGCCACCCCCATCACCCAGCTCACCCACCCCATCGTCATCCACCCTCGGAACACCGCCCTCGAAAACGTCAGCAAATCCCTCGCCCTCCTCATCCTCCAATATCATTTATTTGCCGAACCCCTCGATGTTTACACCGCCTTGACACTCCACACCAACCCTCACCTCCTCTCCTATGACGAACGAGATGCCACACTCGAACAAGCGCAGCAGTTAAAAAGAACAATCGAAACCCTTCAATGGCGGGTCAAAACGGTGGCCAAAGACATTGACAACATCACCAAATGGCTAGAGTCTCGACAGGACCATGGATGGACATCCTCCAGTTGGTAGAAGTCAGTGACTTCTTGCATACGAAGGGGGTAATGTTACGATTGCAACATAATCTTGTAGTGGACAATTCTTACTTTATCTTATTACTCATATCTACTGTGCATGGACAGCCTCTCTTTCTGTAACTACCTTCATATTTCCTTTCTCAGGTCATTACAGCTTCTCTTCCTTTTCTGTCTTTATTATTCTCTAAAAAGGTATATAAACCCTCATGTATCATCCTTTTCTTTAGTTCCAATTTAATCAAATCTTGCCCTCGTCATTCTGAATGATCTTGAGCGCTCCTCTCCTCATCGTCATGCTCACTCTCTTCTCAACCTTTGTCATCATCAGACTAGATGTCAGAGCTCTTGTCCAGTAGACTGGGAACAGACCGAGACTCTGTTTGTCACTGTCGACTTAGAATGGATCATGTCAAGGACATTGATCTTAACAGAGGCCAGTGCAGGGGATGATGTAGTTGAATAAAGAAGCCATTGTTGCTTCCACGGTTGTCACCTTAGACCTTTTAAGTAAAAAGGTTTGGATACATAATTGGTGTCTCAAGACTGTTCTCCTTGCTACACAGCACACTAATAGATTGCTTTCACTCGTTCCTGAGCTTTTTCCAAAACAAATGGTATAGCCTGTTGACCAGTGCCTGCCTGCACTTTCAATCACACAGGACTATTCTCATCCAAATGTCCTTTGTCAACAGTAACCTTTTGGTAGTAGTCCCTGACAATGGTCAAGGAGTCTATCTGTGGTCAATGTTGATGGTGTTCCTCAAGAGCTGCTCATTGTCACACCAACAGAGTGTGGACAGAGGTCAGATGGGCAAATTTGAAGGAACTTGTTGAGAGCATGCACAGCAACAAGCAAATGATGCTCAGTGTGGTATGAAAGACTCTAGATTATGTTAGGACTAATCCCACCACAACCACAGGTCTCATACAAAGAGAGATAGAGAGTGGAGATGAGTTTATTGGCACAGTAGAAAAGTAAGCTGGGTGAGAGCAAACTATCTAGAGTCTTAGGACTCCTACCTACAGACACACCTCCTTATATACCCCAGCCCGTGGTCTGTGCACACAGACTGCACTGCCCCGAAGGCTATGCACATGCAGCAACAGCCTAGACCCCTCCATAGCCAGACTACTCTGGACCCTTATGCCTAGACCTTCATACAGCCACCCATGGCTTACCTAACTGGTCCTTCCATAATGGATCCCCTAAGCCCCTATGTGTATTGGTATGTTGTCCTATGTCCATAGGCCTCCAGATAAAATATAGAAAAATACAGAAAAATAGATAGAGTCATAACAAACAGTGCTCACCAGTGGGGTGCTGGAACCTTCCAGGGCTCACAACCCAAAACCCCTGGTCCTACCATAGGCTGGGGTGATGCTCAACAGCAGACTGCCCAATCCTTTTGACAACTTCCAAAGGTCCCACAAATTTGCCATCCAACTTTTTTGTGGCATGGAGCATAGGGAGGTTCATGGTGCTGAGGTAAACCTTATCACTGGGTTGATATTGACATGCTGGTGCTTTAGACTCGTCATATTTTTGCTTCATAGTTTCCATGGCCTTTTCAAGTGCTGCAGTGGTATTGGCATGGATTCCTTCAACCTGTTTGGCCAAATCCTCAATGGCTACAACCTTTGGCATGTAAGTCAGATTAAGACCCTTGTAGGGATGCTGTCTGTAGTTCATAAAGAATGGAGAGTATCTGGTGGTGGAATGCATGCAGTTGTTGTGACAAAATTGTGCCACAGCTAACCAATCACTCCAGTTATTCTGCTGATGATTAACAAACATGGTGAGAAACTCTTTAACCATCTGATTGACGTGTTCTGTTTGTCCATCAGTCTGTGGATGATATGCCGTTGAGCAGTTGGCCTTAATCCCCAACATTCCATATAGGTCATCCATGAATTTGGATACAAATTGAGGGCCTCTGTTGCAGATAATTTTCTTTGGCAACCCATGTTCTCTGAATATGTTATCATGGAATAGAGTAGCAATTCCTTCTGACGTGATAGTAGATGTTGTGGGCAAGAAATAAGATTTCTTCATAAATTGATCCACAATTACCAGAATCATATCATTTCCCTTGGACTTGGGAAGTGGGCCAATTAAATCCATGGAGATGATCTCCCATGGCACCTCCAGTACCTCGTTTGGATGTAGGGGTGCCACTCAAGCCTGTCTCTGTCTGGTTTTGCCTCTTGGCAGGTTTCACATCCAGTAATGTAATTCTGGATGTCTTTCCTCATCTGTGGCCACCAGAAGTCCCTTGTTACTAGTTCAACTGTTTTGTCTATTCCTGGATGTCCCCAAGAGTGATATATTGCCAATAGTGATTCCCAAGTATTTATGTTTGCTGGGACATAAACCCTGCCTTTCCATTCCACCAGCCCCTTGACTACCTTGAAGTCTCCATTGTTGTTGTCCAGTCCCTTTCAAACCTGGGTCTCCCATTGCCTTTTTGGAATTTGTCTGATATCATTGATGATGTCTTCAATGGCTCTGTCATCATCATAGACCCTCACAAACAAATTGTCTTTGAGCAAGACAACTCCTTCATTATCTGGACCTCCTGGATGATGATCTGTCCTTTGTGACAGAATATCTGCCTTGGAATTTGACTTGCCTGACCAATGTTTGATGATGAAGTTGTACTCCTGTAAGCCTGTGACCCAACATGCTTGTCACCAATTGAGATTTTGCTGTTTCCTGAAGTATGTCAGGTTTTGATGATCTGTTAATACCTTGACAATTTCTTTCATGCTTTTGAGGTAGTGTGACCATTTGTAAAAGGCGTGCATTACTGCCAACATTTCTTTGTTGTAAATTTTGTAGTTCCACTCAGCATTGTTCAAGGCTTTAGAAAGAAATGCCACTGGCCACCAGGATTTGTCCTTTCCTTGCTGAGACAAGATTCCACCAATTGCAAAATCAGATGCATCCACTTTGATTTGAAATTGTCCCTCATCATTGGGAATCTTGAGTACAACCTCCCTCACCACAAGGTCTTTCAGTCCCTGAAAGGCTGAGTCTTGCAATTCAGTCCAGAGCCACTTGTCCTTCCCCATCAATTTGGTTAGTGGTTTTGCTATAGATGCAAATCCCTCCACAAAGCATCAAAAAAAATTAACAAAACCCAGAAACTGCCGAAGTTCCCTTTTACATGTGGGGGTTGGCCATTCTGCAAAAGCTTTGACTTTGCTGGTCTCCATTTGGATGGAATCTTTGCTAATTACTAGACTTAGAAAATCAATTTCTGGGCAATCAAACCAACATTTTTCCAGTTTGAGTGACAGCTTATGGTTTTCCAGCTTCACCAAGATATGGTTAACATGTTTTGTGTGCTCATCCTGCATAGACAAGAATACTAATATGTCATCCATATAGATGACCACCCATCCTTCAGTGACCTCCTGGCAAAAGATATCATTCATCATAGTTTGGAATGTGGCTGGTGAGTTTGTCAAACCAAAGAACATAACCAGTGGTTCAAAGAGCCCCCTGTTCATTCAGAAAGCTGCTTTCCATTTGTCCCCTTGTTTAATCCAGACATTGTTGTATCCCCAGCAGATATCCATTTTTGAAAATATCTTGGCCCTGGACAGTTTGTCCACTAGTTCACCAATGAGAGGTAACAGGTACTGGTTTTTGATAGTCATTTCATTTAACTGCCAATAGTCCTGCACAGGTCATAGCTTACCATCCTTTTTCTTAACAAAGAAGAAAGGTGATGCCATTGGTGATTTGCTGGGTTGAATGTGTCCCAACTCTAAGTTTTCTTTGAGAAACTCATCCAACTGGGCCTGTTCATCATGATTGAGTGGATAGATTTTACAATCTACTGGTTTTGTTCCTGGGATTAACTTGATCATGTGATCCCATGGCTGTCATGGTGGCAATTCATCAAAGGTTTCTTTCTCAAAAACCTTGCAATGTCCCAAATAGTGTTTTGGCACTACTTCCTCCAAAGTACATGTTTGAGTGGCCTCTGATTCTTTTGCTGCAATGTTGGTTGCTACCAAGTGTAACCACAGCTCCAGTTCCCCAATCTCAATAGCTAATAAATGTTCACCTTCTTGCAGCTTTTCCAAAGGGTCAACTTCGTCCTCTGGTTCCTCTACTTGCAATGCTGTCCAGCAAGTTCCTGGGCATTGCATAAATCAGACTTCTTTTCACTTCCAGTTGATAGCTGGATTATGGTGTTTGAGCCAGTCATGACCTAGGAATAAGTCTGTTTTGCCCAAATGTGCCACACTGCATTCTATTATTTCTTCATGATCCCCAATTTGCAGTTTAAATTGTGTCATGTATTTGATGCTTCCCATAGTGTTCCAGGATCCATCTGTGTTATAGACAGGTAATGGTTTTATTAGCTGTCATTTATTTGATTTGTGTTGTTCCACAAATTCTTCATTGATGCAAGAACCTGTACACCCTAAGTTGACTAGTGCTAGTATGTTGATAGTTTCACCAGTGTCCATAGTGGTAAGTACACAGTGTAAGTCAATTTCCTGTTTGCCTGTAGCATGAACCAGTTGCTGTCACAATTGTGTCAGGTTCCACAACACTTCTTGTTCTGATAATTTGTTGAGGTCATGTATTAATTTAATATTGACCTTGTTGACTCATTTAGTTGGTACCCATTCCTGTAGACATTGGATTGCAGTTTCTTCAGATTCCTGCCATATCTGTCTTAGTACCCATTCAGGAGTCCATGAGTTTAACTGTTTAGTTTTGACACTCACACTTAAGTTTTGTATCTGGTGTATGAGAGGGGAACATTCATATAATAATTCTGGTACTTTTACACAAGAATCATTGTCCAAAACAGAAACTTTATTAGCCAGCAGTGTGGAGCATGTGCCTACTGGCTGTCACCAAAACCCTTTTCCTTTCCAAACTCCCTCCACTGCTCCTCAGTGAGCTCAGAGTCCTCAGACTGCTGATTTTTTGGGTATTTTGGGGGTATTTTTCCACATTTATCTGATATTTTTTCAATCATAAGCAAAATCAACCAATGAAAAGTGCTGTACATACCATGAATCAAACTCTCAGTCACGCATAAGTGTGACATGAGCCAAATAAACTGCTGTGCCAATTGGTGTCACATTTCCCATGGTTTCAAAAAGTGAAAATTGTCACATGACCTATTAACAAAAAATGTAGAAGAGTGAAGTTGACTAGAATATTGAAAACCAAATAAGTGTAAACATGCTATTCACTGAGATAAATGCAAAATACTACAAGGATTTCGCATTTTTAGCACAGCCACTGCACTCTGACACACCAAGTCAGATTCATGACATGCTCTATTAATGAAATGTAGAGGGTTAAATCTAATGCTAGTGATAGTATACAAATATGTGTAAACAAATTTGTTCCTGAGATATAACCATTTCTTTTCTGTTTGTGTGTGACAATGCTGATATGCCACATTAAAGTCAGATTTATGATATGCTCTATCAATGAAATTTGTAGAGGGTTAAATTCTGATGCTAGTGATGGTATGCAAACATCTGTAAACAATGAACTGCTGAGATACAACCCTTTCTTTTCTGTTTGTGTGTGACAATCCTGATATGCCACATAACAATCCTCTGTTTGTGATGAAAGTAGCTTTCCATTCATCACCTTCTTTGATCCAGACATTGTTGTATCCCCATCTGAGATCAAGCTTCATAAAGTAATGTGCATCTTTAAGCTTGATCATGAGATCAGAGATCAGGGGTAAAGGATATGAATTTGGTTTAGTCCATTTGTTTAGGTACTGATAATCTTGACACAGTCTCAGGGTTTTACCATCCTTTTTTAGGAACAAAGAAGAAGGGTGATGCTTGTGGTGATTTTGATTGTTTGATATATCCTTTTGCATATTGAAGAACAGACAACAGCCTTTTTACTTAAAAGGTCTAAGGCAACAACCATGGAAGCAACAATGGCTTCTTTATTCAACTACATCATCCCCCATGCTGGCCTCACTCTTGTGCAGGCTGGTAAACATTTTGGAATCGAGTGGGCACAGGAGTGCATGGAAGAAATCACTTGGTTGGTCACCATCATCACTGATAACTGACAACATGATGCCCATGTTTGGGCATATTACCAATGGTGCAAGGCGCAGTACAAGGAGCATCGTCTCCAGCAATGACAACATGCGTTGCAATGATGGCAGCATGTTATGACTATATCTATTTTTCCTTATTTTTCTATATTTTATCTGGAGGCCTATGGACACAGGACGACATACCAATATGCATAGGGGCTTAGGGGATCCATTATGGAAGGACTGGTTAGGTAAGCCATGGGTGGCTATATGAAGGTCTAGGCATAGGGGTCTGGAGTAGTCTGGCTATGGAGGGGCCTAGGCTGTTGCTGTGTGTGCATAGCCTTTGGGGCAGTGCAGTCTGTGCACACAGACCATGGGCTGAGGTATATAAGGAGGAGTGTCTGTAGGTAGGAGTCCTAAGACTCTAGATAGTTTGCTCTTACCCAGCTTACTGGTCTACTGTATCAATAAATCTTGTCTCTGTTATCATTCTCTCTGAGACCTGTGGTTGTGGTGGGATCTGTCCTAACATAATCTAGAGTCTTTATACCACACCTCTCACTGTCGTTGGCAACCATGCCAAGCATCATTTGCTTGTCACTGTGCATGCTCTCAACGAGTTCCCTCAACCTTGCCTGTCTGACCTCTGTCCACACTCTGTTGGTGTGACGATGAGCAGCTCTTGAGGAATGCCCCCAACATCGACTGCAGATAGACTCCTTGATCATCATCAGGGACTACTACCGTGAGGTTACTGTCGACACAAGACATTTGGATGAGAATAGCCCTGTGTGATTGAAAGTGCAGGCAGGCACTGGTCAGCAGGCTATACCATTTGTTTTGGAAAAGCTCAGGAACGAGCGAAAGCAATCTATTAGCATGCTGTGTAGCAAGGAGAACAGTCTCAAGACACGAATTACATATCAGATCTAATCAATCTGAGCACGAGGACACTCAAGTGAAACCCCAGGCACCACGTTTTTAGGTCAGTTGGTGGAATTAAATCCAAGAATTGAGTGTGGGTGCATTATTGACCACATCAAAGAATATCTATGTTAGGAAGTGTGGATATTGAAGAACAGACAACAGCCTTTTTACTTAAAAGGTCTAAGGCAACAACTAGGGACGCAAACATGGCATCTCTATTCAACTATATCATCCCCCGCGCTGGCCTCACTCTCGTGCAGGCTGGTAAACAATTCGAAATTGAATGGGCACAGGAGTGCGTGGAAGAAATCACTCAGTCAGTCACCATTGTCACCAACAACTGACAACGTGACACCCATGTTCGGGCATATTATCAATGGCACAAGGCGCAGTACAAGGAGCGCCACCACCAACAGTGACAACTCGTGCTGCAACGATGGCAGCATGCACAGGAGGTCCTCCACGAACAAGAGGATACTTGGGAAGATCTCTGACAAAGGAAAAGGGTGGAGAAAGAACTCGCCCAAACAGAACAAGACCAGCAGACCCTGGAGGGGCTGCTAAACAATATGGATCTGGAGTCCGAAATCTGGCAATGACTGTTTGACACACCGTCAAACATCCAGCTCTTATTGATGGGCTGGAACATCATCACATTGCAACATAACAGCTTGGTCTTGTTGCCCAAGGAACGGAATTGGCTGATGCATGCCGAAAACGGGAATATTAAAACCTGTAGGTATAACAGGGGAATGGCCAAGATCGCTAATCAGGAATGATTGGATGGGAAATGACCCGATCCATACATGAAGGCACATATCAAACAAAAAGAGTATCAAAGTACACACCACAATACGCCATTCCTGTGCTCGCCCCTTATTATGAAATCAGACCCTGGCACATCTCCTTTGGTAGGACTGGCCAATTTCCTCAAACTCATTGGGGAGGACATCACATACATGGACAATTGGGTCAAAGCATTGACTTGCCCAAAACTGCCAAGCACATACATCACGGACATCCCCGAGGATCAGCCCTGGTGACGAAGTGGGTACTGCTACATGTACCTGTTTAAAAGGGAGTTTTACAATAAATTTGATTGGCCTGCCTGGCCCACCATCACCCAGATCTTGTCTTGGGAACCCGAAATGCGTGATGAGACCATCAAGTTTGGTCTCCAGGATCATCACAAGGCTGATATGTATCATGTCATCGAGAAAGCCACACTGCACCCACATGAGGACGATTCCTATACTTGAAGGGACCTGAAACACATGGAGGGTCCTAGCAAATATAACAAGTTTGCCCGATTTGGCAGACACAAGGAATCCCAAAAGGGAAAAGGCCGTGCCTCAACAATTCAATCCTGGGTAGCAGGACAATCATCAATGGTGCACTCAATGCCAGCACCCATGTCATATGCGCAAGCGGTAACTGCTCACTCTGGACCTAGCAAATTGCTAACCAGGACTACAGGCGCAGATGCCACCTGGTGGCACAGCAAAATCCCATGTGTCACAGATTGGCTATCCACAGATACTGAACCCAGGCAGGGGTTCAATGAGGAAAAACAACGGACAATCAATAACTGGAAAAGGGAGGTCAAAAAGGAGATAGACATCCCTTACCTGTATCCACGACCAGCCCATACAAAAAATGTATTACATCCGGATGTACCGGGATATTGTTATTTAATTTTGATTCAAAGTCAATTCTGGGACATGTATGAATGGCTGGTGTTTCCTCAAATTCAGGAAATCAACTCATGGGATCACAACCTTAGGAATCCTAATGGACGGGTACAGATCAGACCCACTTATGGGTATAACAACTGTTACCATATTGAGTGAACACCCACTGGACCTAGAGGCTGGGACATGATTAAATCACTAGTACGATCAGGTCATGACTGTAAACACATGGGTGCCCTGGATTGGGACGATGGTTCGGACTGATACATGAAGAGACCTCAAGTAGCCTTGTTGCACAACCGAGTCCCTGGCTACTGTTATCTCATCCTGATCAAACAATGCTATTGGGACTTATTCAATTGGCCCGCATTTCCCACAGTCAATAAGATTCTGTCATGGCAATATCCTTATCGCGAAAGTATGGCGATCATTAAATCTATGATCATGCCAGAGCTTGAACAAATTCATGTGTCCACCATGGATCACGGAATGCATGGATGGGAGGAAATGTACAGACTGAAAGGCCGTGGGTATGGCAAATATACAGTGGGAGCATCTAGGAACAATAACCTAACATGATTCCTGAGTTGGGAAATCCGTCGAATAAGGTTCAACTTACCTGGCAACCACCCAAATAGGCGATTCCAACAACAAGTCCAAAGCATGGTCAAAATCTTTGATCAGATGACACCAGATATTCCCAGATATTGCTATTTAGCCTTGTTCAAAGAGGAGCTATGGAACCAGTTCGAATGGCCAGCATTCCCATCAGTACATACCATGAACCAGTTCAATCTGGAGTACAGATCAAACCAACTTGTAAAATTCAAGGTGGTTTGCCAAAATAAATGGGTCAGTTTCCATGTACGAATCAGCTCCAATGGAACAAATGGATGGCCCATGATTCAAGCTATTGTTGATGGAGATCTTGGACATGTCAAAATGGGATTTGAATGGATGGAATGCATGACGGAATTACTACACACCACCATCAACCAATTCAAATTCTACTTTGGACCTCGAGCCAATTTGCGACCCAAATCCCGAGTGGGAGAACTGGGAGTCACCAAACAGCAAATAGCCGATCCAGTAGTTCAGAGACAAAGATGGGATTGAGGTACTACCCAAATGGCCATGGATATGGGAACTTTGGTGCAACATGTAATTAATGAATATCGAGATACATGACCAGCACAACCCACCCGATCCTTGGTTAAATTAGAGTTACCCGATTATTTCGAAGGAGATGCTGCGCACGTAGACGCATGGTGCAGGGGAATGGATGTCTATTTCCATTTGGCACATGAGTTGGACAATCATCAAAAAATATACATTGCTCTACAACGCATTCATAAAGGCAAAGGAGACCAAGCAGGGACATGGGCCACTGTCAAAATGAAAGAACAAATTGACAGTGATGTGGAATATGAAGAAAGAGTCCTGACTCAGGGCTGGGACAATGACCTATCCTACCAGGAATGA
>JAENRT010000022.1:138377-160575 GCA_032173475.1 Amanita phalloides | reverse complement strand
AGGATCAACCCTGGTGACGAAGCAGGTACTGTTACATGTACCTGTTCAAAAAGGAGTTCTATAACAAGTTTGATTGGCCAGCCTGGCCAACTGTTACTCAGATCCTGTCTTGGGAACCCAAAATGCATGACGAAACCATCAAGTTTGGTCTCCAGGATCATCACAAGGCAGACATGTATCATGTCATTGAAAAGGCTGCATTATGTCCACATGAGAATGATTCCTATACATGGAAAGATCTGAGACGTATGGAGGGACACAGCAAGTACAATAAGTTCACCTGATTTGGTGGACAAAAGGAGTCTTGAAAAGGAAAAGGCCATGCCTCCACCATTCAGTTGTGGGTAGTTGGACAGTCATCAACAGCATGCTCAACACCAGCACCCATGTCATATGCCCAAGTGGTAACTGCTTGTACTGGACCTAGCAAGTCGCTAACCAGAACTGTAGGAGCAGATGCCACTTGGTGGCATGGTGAAGTCCCATGTGTGGCAGATTGGCTATCCACAGATACTGAACCCAGGCAAGGGTTCAATGAGGACCATCAACAACTGGAAAAGGGAGGTTGAAAAGGAGATAGATATCCCTTACCCATATCCACACCCCACTCATACCAAGCATGTACTACATCTGGATGTACCAGGTTATTGTTATTTGATTTTAATTAAAAATCAATTCTGGGACATGTATGAATGGCCAGTGTTTCCCCAAATTCAGGAAATCAACTTGTGGGATCATAACCTTAGGAACACCAACAGACATGTGAACATCCAACACACATATGGATACAATGACTGCTACCATATTGAGTGAACCTAGGGGCTGGGATATGATCAGATCACTAGTACAATCAGGACATGATTGTAAACACATGGGTTCCCTGGATTGGGATGATGGCTTGGACTGATATATGAAAAGACCCCAAATAGCCTTGCTGCATAACCAGATTCCTGGTTACTGCTACCTTATCCTGATCAAACAAAAGTATTGGGATCAGTTCAATTGGCCTGCATTTCCCACAGTCAATAAAATCCTCTCATGGCAGTATCCCTATCGCAAAAGTATGGCAATTATCAAAACTACCATCATGCCTGAACTAGAATGAGTTCATGTTACCACCATGTCACATGGAATGCATGGCTGGGAAGAGATGTACCAGCTAAAAGGCAATGGCTTCAGTGAATATACTGTGGGAGCATCTAGGAACGATAACCTGACACGATTCCTGAGTTGGGAAATCCATCAAATAAGGTTCAACTTGCCTGGCAACCACCCCAACAGGCGATTCCAGCAACAAGTCCAAAGCATGGTCAAGATCTTTGATCGTATGACACCTGATATCCCTGGATATTGTTATTTGGCCTTGTTTAAGGAGGAGTTATGGAACCAGTTCAAATGGCCTGCATTCCCATCAGTACACACAGTAAACCAGTTCAACCCCAAGTACTGATCAAATCAACTTGTTAAGTTCAAGGTTTTTTGCCAGAACAAATGGGTTGGTTTCCATGTGCGAATCAGTTTGGATGGAACAAATGGATGGCCAATGATCCAGGCTATCATTAATGGAGATCTTGGACATGTCAAAATGGGGTTTGAATGAACAGACCATATGACAGAATTACTGCACACAGCAATCAAACAATTTGAATTTTACTTTGGACCTCAAGCCAATTTATGACCTGAATCCCAAGTGGGGGAGCTGGGAGTAACTGAACAGCAAATAGCAGATCGAGTAATCCAGAGGCAATGATGGGATCGTGGAACAACCCAAATGGCTAACAACATGGACCTTGGTGCAACAAGTAATTAACAAATACAGGGACACTTGCCCACCACCAGCCAATAGATCTCTGGTAAAATTAGAATTGCCTGATCACTTCGAAGGAAATGCCTCTCAAGTGGATGCCTGGTGTAGATGAATGGATGTGTATTTCCAACTAGCCCATGAAACAGATAACTACCAGAAGATATACATTGTGCTACAACATATTCAAAAGGGAAAAGGAGACTGCACCAGAATGTGGGCTGCTGTCAAAATGAAAGAGCAGATTGACAGCAATGCAGAATATGAGGATAAAATTGCAAATCATGGCTGGGACAACAATTTAACCTACCAAGAATGACAGGATGGATGATATGTCACAGCAGTCAGAACAACAATGGCATATTACACCAGACCTCCTCAAACTCATAAGCCACCATATCTTGGATGGATGGACCTTAAACAGCAGATGCATGATTTCTTTATGTCAAAGGAAACAAGGGAGCATGCAGTCAAACAGATCCAAAAGCTGCAACAGGGAAGTAGGGCTGTGGAAGATTACATCATTGAGTTCAAGGCATTATTACCATTGACAGGATGGAACTCCAGTGCGGCAAAGGATCACTTCAAGAAAGGGCTTAATCCTAATTTGGGTTACAAGCTAATCAAGATCAGAGATCTAGACGAAGGCAACAATCTGGATCGCATAATGGAAAGGGTCATGGAGCTGGCACATGCTTACCGAAGGGCCAGGGAAGCGTATGGTGATTGACAGAAAAAGACTCCCTTCAGGGAAGAACAACCTAAATCACAATCAACTACCCAAACCTATAAACCAGCTCAGGCATCATCTTCAACTCATGATCCTAATGCCATGGATGTAGACAAAGTCAAATGCGCACCAGGTGCATGTTATAATTGTGGGAAAACAGGTCACTTTGCCAGGGATTGTAAAGAACCAAAGAAATACACATGGAATGAACAAGGAAAGGGCCGTGTCAGGGAAGTTAAAATAGAGGAGCTCACAGAGGAGCAATGGAGGGAGATGGGAAAAGAAAAGGGTTTTGGCAACAGCCAGTAGGCATGCACTCCACGCTGCTGGCTGATAGAGTTTCTATCTCGGACAATGATTCTTGTGTAAATGTACCAGAATTGTTATATGAATGTTCCCCTCTCATTCATCAGATATGAAACTTAAGTGTGAGTGTCAAAACAAATCAGTTAACCCCTTGGACCCTGGCATGGGTATTAAGATGAATTTTGCAGGAAAATAATGAAACTGCAGTTCATTGCTTAAAAGAATGGGTACTGACAAAGCAGGTCAATGAGGTCAATACTAAGTTAGTACATGATCTCAACAAACTATCAGAACAAGAGGCACTGTGGAACCTAGTTCAACTATGGCAACAAGTCATGTATGCCACAGGTAAACAAGAAATTGATTTATGCTGTGTGCTTACAACTATGGACACTGGTGAAACAATCAATGTATTAGCACTAGTTGATTCAGGGTGTACAGGCTCTTGTATTAATGAGGAATTTGTGGAATGACACAAATTAAATAAATGACAGCTAATAAAGCCATTACCAGTCTACAATGCAGATGGGTCCTGGAATGTGATGGGAAGCATTGAATACATGACACAATTTAAACTGTGAATTGGGGATCATGAAGAAATAATAGAATGCAGTGTGGCATGATTAGGGAAAACGGACTTGTTCTTAGGTCACAACTGGCTTAAGCATCACAATCCAGCTATCAACTGGAAGCAAAAGGAAGTACAGTTTACCTGATGTCCAGGAACTTGCTGGACAATGTCCCCAGTGGAGGAACCTGAAGATGAAGTGGATCTGCTAGAAGAGCTGCAGGAGGGTGAACAATTGTTGGCTATTGAAATCGGAGAACCAGAACTTAGGTTATGATCAGTGGCAACCAACATTGCTGCAAGGGAATCTGAGACTGCTTGAAAGCACACCTTGGAAGAAGTAGTGCCTAAACATTATTTAGGACACTGGAAGGTCTTCGAAAAAGAAACCTTTGATGAGTTACCACCATGATGACCTTGGAACCATGCAATTGAATTAATCCCAGGAGCAAAACCAGTGGATTGTAAAATATATCCTCTAAACTGGGACAAACAGGTGCAGCTTGATGATTTCCTTGAAGAAAACCTGGAGTCAGGACAAATCCAGCCCAGTAAATCACCAATGGCATCTCCTTTCTTCTTTGTCAAGAAAAAGGATGGAAAGTTATGACCAGTACAGGATTATAGATGGCTAAACAAAATGACCATCAAAAATCGGTACCCACTACCTCTTATTGGCAAACTTGTGGACAAATTATCCAAGGCTAAGATATTCTCAAAAATGGATATCTGCTGGGGGTACAACAATGTTCACATCAAGCAGGGTGATGAGTGGAAAGTGGCATTCTGAACAAATAGAGGGCTCTTTGAGCCACTAGTATGTTCTTTGGTCTAACCAATTCACCAGCAACTTTTCAGACAATGATGAACAACATTTTCTGACAAGAAGTTGCAGAGGGATGGGTTGTCATTTATATGGATGACATACTAGTGTTTTCATTTACACAGGATGAACACACAAAACATGTTAATCATATCCTGGCAAAATTGGAAAATCACAAGTTGTTGCTCAAACTGGAGAAATGTTGGTTCAACCACCTGGAAATCGATTTCTTAGGCCTGGTAATTAGTGAGGATTCCATTCAAATGGAGAATGGCAAGGTTAAAGCAATTGCGGAATGGCCAACTCCCACATGTAAAAGGGAACTTCAACAGTTTTTGGACTTTGTAAACTTTTATCAATGATTTGTGGAAGGATTTGCATCTATAGTGAAACTGCTAACCAAGTTGACCAGGAAGGATGAATGGCTCTGGACTGAACTACAGGACTCAGCCTTTCAGGGACTGAAAGACCTTGTGGTGAGGGAGGTTGTACTCAAGATTCCAGACAATGAGGGACAATTTTGAATTGAAGTGGATGCTTCAGATTTTGCAATTGGTGGAATCTTGTCTCAGCAGGGCAAGGATGAATCCTGGTGACCAGTAGCATTTATTTCCAAAGCCTTAAATGACGCTGAGTGAAATTATGAAATTAATGGACTAGTAGAATGGAAGGGCAGAGTCTATGTTCCAGCAAACATACACACCTGCGAATCACTGTTGGCAATATACCACTCTTGGGGACATCCAGGAATTGATAAAACAGTTGAACTAGTGATGAGGGACTTCTGGTGGCCACAGATGCATAAAGACATTCAGAATTACATTGCCAGATGTGAAACCTGCCAAAAGGTGAAACCAGATAGACAGGCTCGGGTAGTGCCACTCCACCCTAACGAAATTCTGGATGTGCCTTGGGAGATAATCTCAATGGATCTAATTGGTCCACTTCCCAAATCAAAAGGAAACAACATGATCTTGGTAATAGTAGATCAGTTTATGAAGAAATCCTATTTCTTGCCCACAACATCCACTATTATGTCACAAGGAGTTGCCACTCTATTCCACGACAATGTATTCAGGGAACACGGACTACCCAAGAAAATCATCAGTGACCAAGGACCACAATTTGTCTCCGAATTCATGGATGACTTATATGGCATGTTGGGAATTAAAGCAAATCACTCAACCACGTATCACCCATAGACTGATGGACAAACAGAATGCGTTAATCAGACAGTCAAGGAATTCCTTACCATGTTTGTAAACCACTGGCAGAATAACTGGAGTGATTGGCTTGCAGTACCACTTAAAACCACTGCTAGGCAGCTAAAGATGACTGTGATGAAAGCTGTAGTGAAGAAGAAAAGGCCACTTCTTGGTGAGGAACATCAGAAGGAGAGGTTGGGCTGGGCATTGGCACATAGGACTGGACTGTGGAGGACTGGAACAGGGTTATATGGTCAGACAGACAAAATCAATAGGTTAGGGTCAGATGGGAAGAAGTGGACATGAAAAAAGCAGGGGAGGGGCTCAGTGACAGGATGGTAGAAGGAACACTGAAGTTTGGAGGAGGTTCTGGGATGTTATGGGAATGTATGACATGGATGGTGTGGGGAATGCATGCAAGATTGATGGAGGATGGATGGGACCTTTATGTTTCCATTTTGGAGGATGAACTACAGGAACCATGGAATATCATGTAAAACCCCAAATGATATCAGCTTTCAACATGATAATGACCCCAAGCACAAAGTGTCACAAGGCCACCAACTGGTTTAGGAGATTCTTCCATGGCCAGCAGAATCTCCAAACATGAATCCCATTGAACATCTCTGGAGTCACCTCAAGAGAAGGCTGGGAGAGCATGAAAAGATACCTGGTAGGATGTTGGAGCTTTGGGAGATAATACAAGAATGGGAGGACATTCCAAAGGAAGTGTGTCAGAATCTCATAGAAAGTATGCCTAGGAGGGTTGAAGCTTTGTTAAAAGCCAATGGAGGATTATGAACATTACTGTCTGAGCTATTGGCAGATTAGTGCAAAAGTTTAAAACATTGCAACAGTTTTGTCCCTCACTGTATATTAGTCATATAGAATGTTCTAGATTATTCTATAATCTAGAACATCTATTAATATATTATGACTTGACATAACTGCACATTGCTGTGCAAGGCTGCACATTACTGTACATGATGTCATATAGAATAATCTAGAAGGATTATTATTAGAATAGACTCAGAATGACTCATTTAAGGTACTGAACCATTAGTAATATGTCTAGAATAGGTAATTACATTGTGTAAGGTTAGGGTTTCTGAAATAGTCTGATCAGAGTCCAATAGGATATGTGGGGGAGTGTAAAGTACTGCATTTTATGGCCTCTAAACCAGACAGTTCCCTCATTGTCCCAGTTAAAAAAGAATTCCTCAACCTTTGCAAAAAGCTCACCACTTTGTCTACCCTCTCATCATTTTCTGGCCACAGTTTCCAAATAGGTGGAACTGTTGAACTCCTCCTTTCAGGAGTCTCTCCCAAAGTTGTCACTTCTCTTGGCAAATGGTTTTCTATGGCATTCCTACTCTATTGGTGCAAAATTGATGACATTTTCCCTCAGCACATCTTCAAAGCTTATGACTGTAACAAGCTCATTGCAGTTGCTACTGAACTAGAAGCATTCTGCATTATAAATAACATACCCACTCAAACATCAAATGATACATAACTTGTACCTATCTCACTCTCCTTATTGTTTTAGCTAAAAGGCTTTTTTTTGGGCAGCAAGCCTGTGCTGCAGCACTTATCCCTTTATTAGCATGGGTTTGCCCTGACTTCTGAGCTGTTTGGGGCCTTACTGCTTGAGGCATTCCTCCATCATGCCACTACCACTTTCAAACCTCCCAGTTGGGCATGATTTCCTGATCTGGGCCTTC
Source organism: Amanita phalloides (assembly GCA_032173475.1). Lineage (NCBI taxonomy): Eukaryota > Fungi > Basidiomycota > Agaricomycetes > Agaricales > Amanitaceae > Amanita > Amanita phalloides. The sequence continues at coordinate 153,415 of JAENRT010000022.1, read as the reverse complement.
CTCAAAATGGAAATGCCACATGAACACATGCAGCCCCCAGCTCACCCCCCAAACCAAAGTATTGAGCACTTTACTCTCCCCCCCCCTCAAATCTCAGAATCCTCGTATTCTGATCAGATTCTGAGCTTGTATTCCAAGCTCAGAATGTTGGCAGGGAATGCCCTCAAAATGGAACTCAGACTATGAATGCAGTCTGAGCCCATTCTGAGCCCATTCCAAGCTCAACCAGTCCTAGGACTGGCCAAGCTCAGAATGTGCTTGGACTACTAGTAGTCTGAGCACATTCTGAGGGAGCTGGTACAAAAGCCCCAGGTATATATGTTGATCATGACATGATGATGTGTGACCAGTAGCAGATGGACTGTGCACACCAGACAGGTATATAAAGACAGCTGGCAGCACCCTGTTTCTATTCCCCCTCTTCGAAATTTGATTAGTAAGCCAATGTATTTAGATTAATTACATAAGCAGATTAGTTTTAGTAATGTAGATAAGATTGAAAATACATTGATTACATAAATCAGATAAGATATGGATTTTCCCACAGTACTAAGAACACTTGAGTGTCACATATCTGTCACATTTCCCACACTTTCAAAAGTGAGAATTGTGACATGACCTATTAACAAAAATTGTAGAGGGAGTGAATTTGACCCTGGATATGAGATCCAAATATTTGTAAACCCATTATTCATTGAGATAATTGCAAAATACTATCATAACTTCGCATTTTTTTGCACAGCCACAACCCTCTGTGGTACAAAAGTCACATTTGTGACACATTCTATTAACAAAAGTTGTAGAGGGGTTAAATCTGATGCTAGTGATGTCATACAAACATTGGTAAACAATGAATTTCCTGAGATACAAGCCATTCTTTCAAGTTTTTGTGTGACAATGCTGACATGCCACACCAAAGTCAGATTCAGGACATGTTCTATTAATGCAAATTGCAGAGAAAGTAAATTTACCCCCAGTGGCAGTATTCAAACATCTGTAAACAAAGAATGTGCTGAGATATCTGTTATTTCTTAATTTTTGACACAATGCTGGTGTTACAATCAGCTCTGGTTCAGCTTAGCTGCCAGAGCTGCTCTGAGCTGGCTTCAGCATTTAGATATATTTATTTATATTATTACAGTTTTGAAATAATGGTAGCTGTGGTGAGCTGACTCAGGCTTGCTCATCCTATATGTATACCTGCTATGAGGATGATATGGACATCATAGCAGGTTTTGTGTGACAACAGTGAAGGGTAGAGCAACAGCAAAACAAGGAGCAAACAAAGGCTGGCAAGTGAGTAGGTGGCAGGGACTTGGCAGAGAAGGGCAAGCAGGCAGGTGGGCAGGCAAGTGGCACTGATGACAGTGGAGGAGTGGGGCAAGGGCAAGTGTGAGGGCAAGGGCAACTGGACAAGGGCAACAGTCAGGGTGAGGGCAAGCTGCAAGGGAGTGGGAGGGACCCATCTCACGCTCTCACCACCACCACTCCCTTATCGACCTGCAATCTACACCACATCCAGACCAATTGGCCATGCCTGCAGTTAAGGGCACAGCCCCTAGTCCTCATATGAGGATATCCTACCTCACTGGTGATGATCCGACCTGCACAATGGTCAATCAAATTGTGGCACTACTCAAGAGGGCAGACATGCTCTTATACAGTATCCCTCCTACCTCCTATGAGAACCTCCAACCTATTGAAGACTTCTTTAGCCAGTCTAAGGTTGATTGGCCCTCATACCTCCCAGGAGATTCTGCACCAGCACCCAAGGAAGATGCTGCCACCTCTGGACCCCCCCCTCGCTCTGCGGAGCTTCGGACCCTGTCCAAACAGGTGCAGGCCATCAACTCCAAGCTTGGTGCGATCCAGGCTTCCCTCAGAACACCCACCAAATTGTATGCCTCTGTGGCCACCACCTTGCCTATCCGCGACTCGCCAGCCCCCCCGAAACCCACCTGCGAAATCAAAACACGTGCTTGGTTGGTATTGGTACCCCAGGTACCGCTGCCTGCCGACTTCAATGCTGACACTACCTGCCATGCCATCAACCCTCTCCTTGTCGATCCATCCNCAAACCACATGTAGCACATTATGCAATTACTACTTTCACTTCTATCATCCACCATGTCTTGTAAATCCACTCATGAACAACAAGCAACAGAAAAAGGAGCAGCCCTACAACAAACTTTACACAAGGGTTCTCGGCCTCGGGAACCAAAGGCAAAAAGCAGAAAAGGAAAGAAGCAAGCATTAACATCTAGCAGTGGAGAATTGGACTCCAGCTCTACAGGTGACAAAATTGAAGTACATACCTACAGAAATCTGGAAGGAAGTGCGCCCGTAGGCATGCAATGTCAGAGCGAGAAGGATCAATCATAGATGAAGAGGTACCCTTACTGAGACCTAGTGATGACAAAGCTGTTGAGGTATCATCTCATGCAGCAAGTGAATTGGATGCTGCCACAGGTCGTCAAAGTTCAGCTGAGCATGAGAATAATGTGAATGAGGGTTCAGGTAGCGAGGTATGCTTGCTTTGACTTGGAGTGAATATCTGTGGGTGATTCCAGAGAAGCTGGAATCAAAAGATGAGCAAACAGCGGATTTGCATACCATTTTTTCAGGTCAAGTGACAGTCAAGTTCTGCCACTCAAATGGCAAGGCTGAAACTCTTGTAGGGCGCTGGTGTACACTTTGCAGGTCAGTAAGCTGTGTAGAGAAGAACATTATCTTACCATCTTGAAGGGACAATGAGGAATTTGTGGTGAAGAAGGGGGAACAATGGGCATTTCATGTTGGTGGTAACTCCTTGTGTTGGCAACATATCCGCAGCCACTTTGATGTATATGAGGAAAGGTGTGAAGAGAAAGGGATACCCATAAATCATCATGCAATACTGTGGGGGCTGGTGAAGAAACAAGCCAAGAGGGGTACACAGCAGACACTGGAAGATGCATTTCAGAAAGTGGCAGTGAAGGAATTCTCAAGGGATGAAGTGCTGAAAGCTGTGGCTGAGTTTGTCGTTTGTGATAACCAGGTGAATGGAGCTGCATTGTGTGCGAACTGAGCTGATACTGGCTTCCCAGAGCCTTGCCATTGCGGACAAAGCCACATTTCGAAATTGCCTCGTGTCCATGCGCCCAAACTCTATCAAGGCTGATATTCCCACAACCCACACCATTACATTGTATATACACAATCAATTCGTCAAATTTATTGATAGGCTGAAGGAAACAATTTGTGTGAGTAGCATATATATCAGTTAATATGTATAATATTGATGAAAGCAAGGATCCTACAACTGGGCAAGCATCAATAATGACAGATCTCTGGTCTGTCAATCAGACCAAAGAGTCCTTCATGGGCATCACCATTCATTGGATCAAGATTGATGCCATGACCCGCATATGGTCTCTGTCATCTCAGGTCATTGCTTTTCACTCAGTTGCCAGTTCACATGACAGATATAATCTTGGACAATATCTTGTTGGACTGTGTGAGCGCATTGGGATTATTGGCAAGAGTGAGAGTAAGGTATGTTGTTAATAATCACATTCTTATGATTTATCACTTCTGATCGTGATCGATCTCTAGCTTTTCTGCATCACAGCTGACAATACAAGCAACAATGATACAACTTGCGAAACAATCAAGTCAATCCTTGAACAGCACTGTATCTATTCTTTCAACTCTGTTCAACATCGTCTGCCATGCCTAGCCCATGTACTGAATCTCACTATTGTTGACATCATGGCTGAGATCACTCGGATCGATCACATTGTGACGACAGCAGCAATCTGGGAATTTGATCCAATGCTTCTGACGAACCGCATGATGAATAATTCCCTGGATGTTGTTGCTGCCATTCACACTCTCACTATCAAAATTCAGGCATCCGGTCAATGAATCGCATACTTTGAACAGCTTCAGAGAGAATGCGGCATTTCAACCCCACTTGTGATCCCTCTTCAGAACAATACTCGCTGGGGAACAGTGGATGGAATGCTGGGACGCTCCCATCAATTACGCCAGGTATAATTAGATATCTATTCATCAGAACTAATCTAACTTGTCTTCTTTCAGGTGACCAACCTTTTCATATCCTCAGCTGACAAGTTGTTCAGCCCAATCACTGTTGTTCACCATGCTCCAGGGCTACCACCACAGAAAATTCCCTGGACAGCCTTCCAACTTGAAACAAGGGATTGGGAACGCATCAACAACATCTGTAGCATCATCAGTGATGCAAACTCTCTTCAACAGTACTTTTCCCATGAGAAGAAGCCAAGCCTCTGGCACGCTATTCCAGTGCTCAAAGAGCTTCAGACGGCCTGGGAATCAAAGCGTGATTTGGGAAGATTCATGGCCTATGAAACTGCTATTGATCATGGCTTACAGAAGATTAACAAGTACTACAACAAATTTGACAACAAACCAGTGTATATCCTTTCCCTTGGTATGTGATAATCAATCTGAAGATTTCATTCTGATCCTTTCTACAGTCCTTCATCCCTACTATAAATTAGCATATATCAAAATGGTGTGGGGAGGTCCTGAAGACCACTTGTTGTTGGAACCACACTGTGAACATGTTAGAGCCATCTTCCAGGAACTTCTGCCATAGTACCATTCCACCATATTTCCGCCAACCATCACATCCACACCATAGTACTGTTCTGCCATATTTCTGCCAACCATCACATCTGCACCATAGTACCATTCCGCCACGCTTCCACAACCCGGGTTTTCCCACAATTGATATAGTGTTACCAGGCTTAGTTCCACTGTGGGTTTCATGGGGATAGATGGGAACTCTTCTACAAACTCATGCTCCCTCCCCTGTCACCAGATAGTGGAGTAGGATATTAATGCATATTGTGAAAGAAGCACTCTGGTTGCACTCATTGGTCTCTCAAGGCTTCAATGACGAGGGTGGCACCCTACCACTTCATTCTGATAATCACTCAGCCATAGCTCTTTCTAAAGATCACCAATACCATGCTCGAACCAAACATATCAATGTATGTAAGGTTCCACTTTATTCGCTGGATCATTGAGGAAGGCTTGATCATGTTGGTCTATTGTCCAATGGATGACATGGTCACAGACATCTTGACGAAGGCATTACCAAGCTTGAAGACAAAACATTTCGCCACAGCGCTGGGACTTGCGTGGACTTGAGGGGGAGTGTTGGAGTTCAACCCCACTTATGGAATGTGTGCATGATCCATGTGATGGATGCATTTGATGGGGCCTGATGTCCATCAATCTATTTATGGTACAATCTCTATTTATATCAATAGCCATCGAAACATCAACAGGCTTTATCTCTCTCTGCTTAGTCCTATCTGGGCTGTGTACTGGTTCATATATATATAGTACTGAATAGCTCTCATGTCCCTCAGTCGTTATTGCCCTATGACTGAGGTGAGCTAATTGATTACCTTATGTTTTACTTTTATTGATATAGTGTAGTCTTGTAATTACTACAGGGGGTCAGTAAGAAGACAGGGTGAATATTGATATAAGACCACACTCTGTTGGTCACCTTATCTCCCCCCTACTTTTCCTATAATACCCACCATGCCTGTCTGGCTCTGCCTTTGGTCACTTCTGTTCACCCCACTTGCCAATGGGAAAGAAGTCTCATGGCTCTATGATGATCTGACAGCTAATGAGAAACTTGGTATCAAGTGCTGCACAGGGACTTGCAGCCATGATGACTGTCCAATCTTTGTCAAGACATCAGATATTGAGGCCTTCCAATCATACATGTCAACTCTCAGCAACACATCTGATAAGGAGCTCAAGGATGACATGTCACTTGGGACATTGATAGGCTCCTCTGGACACTGCCTGGAAATACAGCTATGCCAGCAAACTAAACCCTAAACAACAAGGGGACCTGTGCAAAGCACCACTTCAGTGCTAACAGAGGTGTGTCATAGTCTGTGATAGTGTATGATTGTGACCAAGGGCTTGTGAGGGGTGGAGAGTCCTCCTGAACTGGACTAGATGGCTAGAAAAGCTAGCAAATGCTAAAAGAGTGAAGGGGGGTGTGCAATACTGAGAGGACAAGGGCTACTGTGGCTGGATAAGGGTCTTGAGGATGCTTGATGAGGCAATGCAAGGCTTGAAGCTGCTGGGACAAAGGCTGGGGACACTACCAGGGTTCTATAAATGCCTAAGGGATGCAGGGAAGCGAAGGATGACACTTAGAACATGACTCTGAGGGGGGCCACAATGGGGGGTCTCTTTATTTTTTTTATACAGGAGAAGTTCCTACATATTTATGAGGCAAAATGCGATAAGGAAGTGATGAAAAGGGGTGGAAACCAAAGGTTAAACTTTTAGGATGAACCAAGAATAACAAATAGTGGAGCAACTGAAACATATCCTGTGCAGTCCACATGACAATACTTTTCTGGGAAACCTGGGCCTCTGAAACGTTCTAGAAGGTGTCTGGAGTCATTAGGTAACTGGGGGGACCTAGGGCGACCAATGGGGAGCTGCCAATAACAAAACAAGTCCTAAACGAGAGGATTGAGGGGCTAGATAAACAAAAGTGCCAAGTGCTCAGGCATGCTCTGGGTCTGGGGAGTACTCTTCAATGGAACAGTATGTGTCATAATGCTGTCCAAGGGTGGGACTGACTGTTCTGGGCCTATATGAGGGGCTCAAGGGGCTTTGATAGTCTCAATTAGCTTCAATTGGCTTTGGACAAGTCTTGTAGCTTCTTGCTGCTTCTCTATAGTGCTTGAAAATGATTGTATTGCATAGCTAGCTCATCAACGTCGTGCAGGATTGCTGTGTGGAAGGCCTTCACAAAGAAGGTGTCAGTGAATCTCAATGTGATGGTAGAGGAACAAATGGACAATGCTGGCATGGATGAGTGGGCAGTGGGTTGGACCAGCATATATGGCAGTAGAGTTGCAAACTGCTGCATGAGTGAGTTACTGGGTGACTGGTGGACACTGACCCTGGCAGGAATGACAGTGACACTCCTCTTGCAATTGTATGTGGCATTAAATTGTGATCATGTTAGGAGCTACACTCAGACTAAACACAACACTCAAGCTCACTGCAAGTGAGTGAAGAGAAAGAGAAGTGAAAGAGAATGGAATTGAAGTAAATGGTAGTTGCCTGAGCAAGACAAACTATCTCGAGTCTTAGAGTAGCTACTAACTACTAGACCCCCTTATATACCCCTCTAATCCTAACCCAACTACCACCTGCCAACTCCCTCATTCCCTACTGTGCACTGCTGTGCCTCTGCCTCTCTGCCTCCTCATGCTCATCCTCATGGTCAATTCATGGTCCGCTTATGTAATCTTCCAGATAAGATCTTGATAAGATCTTCGATAACCCGATAAGGGTTTCCATCCTGATGTGATAACGATAAGATAAGATAAGATCTTGAGATAAGATCGAATCTTCATCGATCCTTGATCCTTGTCATCCAAGTCCATGATCCTATGGTGCGGGCCAACTAGCCACCACTACTTTTGTACAGGAAGAATAACTGAGCAAAAACTGGCCCAAAACCTTAACAGTTTCACCAAACACATTCTTTTGATGAGCAGGAAAGATTTGTCAAAGGGATTTGTGAAAAGATAAAAACTGATCAAGTTATTAAATTCTACATCAGAAAAATATGGCCACCTGTCCAAAAAAGGAAATTAAGGGTCCCCGATTATCAACAGATAATTGACTGCCCCTCTATGCATCGAATTGATGAGCCAGCATCTCTGGAACACATCTGTGGGATGTGTAGACACAAGAACTGAACTTCTTTACATTTATCTGAGCATCCTTTGCCCCCATACCTGATCTATAAGCATCCATCCACCTTATCATCTGGTGTTCCCAGAGCCAAATTGTCTTGCATTCGACTGATGCAAGAGCCTTCAGTAAATTTTCCTTGAGTGTGTTGAAAGTGTTATCACAATGATTGTGAAGGTGCTGTTTGACAGCACCCCAGAAGAACTCAATGAAATTGAGCTCACAATGGAATTTTGGCAAGAAAATGCAAAGGTGGCCAGCTGCTTCAACAACCTCCTGAATGAGGGATTTTTGTGCTTGAAAGTCAGGTTGAAGACTCAGAATGTGCAATCCACAGCAAGTTTTTGCATCTGGCAGGTATTTTGGCTCCTTGCACTCCATCCATAAGTCTTTTGTTTCAATCCCACGCTCCCTGAGAACTTCCTTCATGCCCTTCAGCATGTTGGGAAACTCAGGATGATCTGGTGGAAAGATCATTGGTTGGGTGATTCTTTCACCACCTCACATGAACCAACCATGCCTGCTTACCTCCAGGTCACATATTCATGTGTGAAACCAGGAGTGCATCAGTTGAGTAAGCTGAATGTCCTTGTGAGTTGTCAACCATGATTAGAGCCTGATATTCTGGCCCATGGAGTTCCTCAAATGCAGGAATGATTTTGTCAACTAACTGTGGCATATAATTAAAACATGGCCATCCTTGAAGAGTTATAAGACAACAAACCTGTTTGACAAACAATTCACCTGTCCAATACCCCTTGTAATTTTTTTTGTACTCAAGACTCTGGCTTGCCTTCTCAATCCAACCATATGTTGAGCAAATGACATCACTTTGATGCATGTTCCCCTTCCAAGACCCAACTCCATTTTACGCCATCATTTGCCTGGGATGTCATCTTGTCATGGGCACACAACACAAGTTTCCACTCACCTGGCTTGCATGGCTTTATCTGTTCCTTTTCCACATCCCCAACCATGTATTCAACAAGGTGCTTGCAATACTCAGCCATGACAGGCAAGAATATCTTCTGGTGGTAATGGACAACATCAGGCCAATCATGGCCATCATAATAGAGTGCTTTCTTGTGTTCTGTGTATTTGAATCCTTCGCAATGTAACCAATGACATGCAGTTCAAAGTGAAATCCCTTGTGCCACCTTCAACTGAATTCTCAGGAACAACTCCAGGTCAAGATACATCTTCAAACTGCATGGCATCTCATTTTGTATAATGTCATGAAGGTACTCTTCTGCAACCTTTGTCACCATGTTGTTCTTGCCAAATTCTGCAAGCTTCTCAGGGTTCATTGACCATTTGTTCAATTGCACAAATGATCGCAATTCAGCACACACCAATGGGTCATCAAGGAGTGTGAATACTTTGACATGTTGACCTGACAATGATATGGGGAGCTCGCGCCACTCTATCCACCTTTGGACCCATTTCTGGACAAGCTGACCTCCCCATTTCCATGCAAAACCCTGGCTCTCAGCGGCAATTTCAGAAGCTTCAATAGCTTTGTGACCATTATTCAGAACCATCCATAAGTGGCTTTGTATTGCATTTGCATGATAAGCTTGCATGCCACTCTGGCCAGCAGCAAACTTAGTTTTCTTTGACTTGATAAGCCTCTCGATTGCTTCAAGACCATTTGGAGAGCAGCCTGATGTGCTTCCTGTGCCTTCTCATGCACAACACGCACTGGGATGACAAGGTTTGTGCATATTTATTTGGCTGGTGGGTTATCATCATGATTGGACTCATCAGATTTGCTGAGAGGTGGCTGATCATCTGATATATCTGACAGGTATCCTGTGAAGATGTCCTTGATTTGCTCTGATGGCACCTCCAAATCAAACAATGGCTCAAATTTGGGGGTATCATGAATGGATGACAGATCTTCAGTCTGGGCTGCATTTGAAAAATATGCCTTGAATGCAATTGTGGTCTTACTGCCATGTTCAGGTGAGTAAAACCATGGAATCAATGTTAAAGAATTGCATACTGACAATTTCTGTGTCTCTTCATCCCTGCATTCTTTATCTTTCATGTCCTTCCTTTTTCAATGCTTTGATCTTGCCAACTGTCCATTGTATCCAAGTGCTCAGTTCTTCTTGGCCTGTTCCCATTCCTTCAATGAGATTGATCACATCAGCTTTTGATACAGAGCTGTATCTGAATTCTGAAGAACTTCAGCTTCTCGAGCCATTTCAGCCTCCAAACTATCCCAAAGCTCATCTCCCTCAAGCTCTTCAAGCTCATCATTTGACTCAGCATCCATGGCAGACAGATCCGAGTCAATCCAATCCTCTGGATTGTCTTCAAGATGATTATTGACACTGCCCATCCAACTGCAAACCTCCTCATCACTCTCAGGCTCAGAATCTGAGTTGAGAATGATGGGACTGGCCAATGGGGTTAAAATCGGCTCCAGGCTTCCAGGCATGATTTCTGCAGGTCTGACATAACAATGTCCTGCATGAGCTAGGGCAGCAGATTTGACATATTTCTTGTACTTTTTTGAATGGCATGGCATTTTGACTCTAGCTCATTTTATGGGCTATTTTTCACTGTTTAGCTACATTATTATTGTGGCATTGAACCATGTCCATGCCAACCCCATCATCTCCAACATCAGTCCAATTTCAATTTTTTTTTTCACACCAATTTGGCTGCTGCCAAGACCCTGTACAAAAGTAGTGGTGGCTAGTTGGCCCACACCATACTCTGATAGAGTCTTACTGTCTGCCTTCACCTGTGTGTATGCGAGTCTTCATCCTAGCTGCCTCTACGACTTAAGAGATCCAATGGTGTTATCATAACACCCTTCATGCTAAGTGACTGCTGTCTGCTATCACCTTGACTATTCCCCTTCTTGATAGATCCACTAGGCCTATATGTTGGCTCTTTCTCTGGCTACTATCCTTGGGTTGCAACTGACTTCCCACTCTGGCCTATACATCAGCTCGACTGTGGTGGCTTTGCAAATGCTCTGTCCCTCCTCTGTACAACTTGATAAGGCAGCTGTACTCCTGCCATTGTTGGTGAGTATATGCCCTATGCCTTGCATTATAGATAAAAAGTGAGACACATCAGATAAGGCATCAAAAGTGTTGAAACATTGAACTCAGGGGTTGGTTTGTAACAGATCAGCTACAGCACATTTTTGGGCAAACTTCAAAACATGGCAGCAAGGCTGCCAAAGAATTGATGACAATCTTCACTGGTATGTGATAAGTCATTGGTGTAATGATTGTAATAATGGGAGAGATAGGACTCAAAGGGAGAAAGCCAATCAAGTTCACTGATCTTCAAGACATGATGTGGGTGTTAAAGAGTTTCAAGAAAGTGACAGCTCTATTACCTAACCTGGTTGAGCAAGCATTTGAAGCAGAGGAATTTGTGCAATCAGCAATGCTGGGATTGGGTTTGAAGTGGGATCCAGAAGCTCTGGACATACATGAGGAGGATGCAGGGAAAGGTAAGATAATCACATTCCACGGAACTTGGTATTCACACAGCAGCAGTTGAAAATCTTTGGTGGTGTGCCAGAGCCAATCTGGATCCAAATGACCTCATGGATGCAGAAGCAGTCAAACAAACACTCAATATGTATGTTGAGTATTTCAGCCAGGGTGAAGAGGAACAATTTGAGTTGGACATTGTACAGGCTGGGACATTGTGGGACAAAGCAATGGAAGGATATATGGGGGTTGAGGAAATGAGCAAGAAGAGCATGGAGGAGCTGAGTGGAGTGCTGAGCTTTCAAGAGGTGAGAATCATAGGTGTCCAAGAAGGATGGCTTGTAACAGCTGCCTACAGGATTGGCCATTCATATGGAACCATTTCAAGCAGATGGATAATGTGAGTAATGTGTGGGAGGCTGCCAGAGCAGATGGCGAACTATATGTGCAAGGTGGAGAGGGGATGGAGCTGGTTTGGCTCCTGTGGCACCAGCTGGCTGGGGTAGTGGTGATGGTGAGCAAGGTTTGGGTGGCAGAGGGGAAGAAGATGTTCAGGGCAATGTTGGCTGATGATGTTGGTGTGGGGAAGACAGTGCAGGTGATGGCAATGATTGCCTTTACACAGCTCATGTATGAATGTGAGCAGCAGAAGCAGCTGAGACCTGTGCTGATCAGTAAGTGATTGATTCTGTAATGAAAGTGTCAAGTTGAGAGGACCTGCCATTGTTCATGGGAAAAGGGGGTGTACCAAATGTACCTCACGTGATTATAATGCTGAATTCACTTGTTGGGCAATGGCAGTGGGAGTTGAAGATGTTCTTCAAGCCCAACATCATTGATATATTCATCTTGCCAACCCAAAAGGTGAAGCTGCCTCAGTATTTTGAGGCAAGCAACAAAGGTGCTTGGATGAAGTCCAAGCACAAGATGATATGTTGAATTGTCCTTGTGCCCCATTTGTTGAGTCAGAGAGTCAATTGAAGCACAATGGCTGAAAATGTTTTCAGGTTTTCACTTTGCTCTCCATGATGTCATTCATGTCAGTGCAAGAAGGCAGAGTATCTGCATGTGTTGATGACAGATGTGTGCTGCAATCAGACAGGGTGGGTTCTTCAAGATGAATTGGTGTTTGGCATGGATTGATGAGGCACATGAATTCTGGACTATTGGGTGACTCTTCAACAGGGCAGTGCAGCTGCATCACAATACACACATGATGAATGTGTGTACTGTGATGCCATTATTTATGAAGCCAGAGGTGAGCCTGCATCTGTTACAACCCATGCGAACATTTGCATTTTCTTATGTCAGCACCTTCCTTCTTTGAATGCCTATGCATCCCCACCTCATTTCTATGATTATGCAATGTCACCACTCACATAAGCGTGACCCTTTTCATCCATGACATATGCTTACCTTCATTTTGTTTCTATGACATCACTATGATATCACTAATGACACATTATGATCTCATAGCTATGATATCATTCTCTAGTACATTCTTTACCTTTTACAGACAGTAGGTTCATGTATAAATACTAGAGTTTGTCTTAGGTTGAACCTTAAGTTCGACTTAGCTTGTAATACACAAGTTACATCTCTGGGAACTCCTAGTTCTGGTGAGATTGTCAAAGTTGTTGTTCAAGCACTCTCATCCACCTCACTTGTCTCAAGCCTGAGTCTCCATTGTCAGACTTAGCACTGTCTACTCAAATGCATTTTGCCAGACTTCACTTTGTTATTGTCTTGGACAATCCTCATGGCATAATATCATTGATTAGATTGGATGACGACTTGTCATCATAACAATTTAAGTCAAACTTACCAAGACAGCTCGAGTACCAGCTTGTTAGTGCACAACTGTCAAACTTCCCAGACCGGTTGGTAACCAGACCCTATTCAAGATTTCAGGAGTATTCACCTGGGAGAGATATCATAGATGGGGGCATATTGATGTTAGAATAGCGCATTCGTGCTTTATCTCTCTTCCTTGTGATAATATAGGAAGTTGGAGTTAACGACTTAAGCAGTGTCAATAGTGTGGCAAAATAGTGTGCTTTTCAAGAGGATGGGACGGGGTATGTTCGGTTGGGCGCTCACAAGATTTTTCAGTTGTCTGTTTGCATAAAAGGTAGAGAAAGCTGAGGTTGGGTAGAGGTGATGCGTGGGTCATCATATATTAGAGTATGTTTGTTAGAGCACATAGTAGGATCTGGCATCTGTTTGAGATCGGACTCTTTGCTTGGTATGTGTCTGTTTGGGGATTAACAAGAGTATCGCTGCGTGTGATGAAGGAGTTCTTCTTCTTCCGTGCATTGTCGGTCATCGTGGTCATGTATGGATATAGGTGTGCCCGCTTAAAAGAGTTGATAGGCCTGCTTATTGGTGTTTGCTAGGTAATGTGGACTGTGTCATACCATCGCTGTAGATTGTGAGTGATTTCTGATCAAATCTGATGGACACAGTTCAGGGGGAAGGTCCTTCTGAAATAGAGGTTTCGTTTTTCTCGTAATTTAGATTCGTTGATCATTCTTGAACTTTATAGTATACACGATAGAAATAGGCATCTTCTTCCCAATTTTCGCAATATTTTGTACAACTTCTGTCATTGCTCTCTCAGAGGGCTGTCCTATTTTTTTTAGGACTGCTGTCCTTTGAGGAAAGAGCGCTATCAGTCATCTTGATTTTGTGTAAGGAGTCGTGCTCGAGGTTTGTAGCGTTCATTAGAGCTGGCGAGTTGCCTGGGTTGGTGGTTCATGGATATGTGAAGATGAATTTCCTTTGTGATTGTGTTGTAGTTCAGTGTTCGAAATACAAAGAAAGATTTTGCAATCATTTTATAAATGAGCTGGGGCTGGCTAAAGCTGTGGCTTGATTAGCCTTTGCAATTCTAAGTAGTGACGTCATAGTGGGCCGCTTATCCGATGCTTGTCTGAGCGAGCATGCTTGCTGTGCTCAGTCGATCAGCATGTCTACATCTGTGCGTCACTGGTGTAATGGTGTCGTGGGATGGTGGTTTGTATGAGGGATGCTGGTCGGTCTCGGAGTTGGTTCTTTTTGGCAGTGTATGTGGGCTAGTTCCGTGTTTTGGCAAGTAGCTGTGGAAATGGATGTTGTGTGAGGTCTAAATGATAGAAGGAGGGGTTTCGCGTGACCCATTGTGTTGTCCCTCCCATGAGGATATGAACCTGTAATAAGGGACTTAGCTGTGTATTGTTTTCTGGAGTCCTGTGTGCAAAGCTGATTTAAATGGGGCGCAGTCTGCAATACAGGTCATGTGGAGTTCTCTCTAGATCTGCTCCTTTGAGTGAGTCCCTGAATCAACAGTCACTGGCCGTGGGCGTAGAATTTCCGGCCTTTTCTGCCTGGAAGATTTCTCTGGCCAGATATTGCGTTTCCTAGGCTGCCAGGGACATTATTTGATCCCATGCCTAGAGTACAATAGTAGGGTCCTCAGCGAATGGCTTCGTCCTCTCTATGATAGGTTTCCTTTGTCCTGTTCAGAATTTAATAGGTCCAATGGCGATTTTGGATTATGTTGAATGTTGAACTTCTAGCTCCTTTGAGATATAATGGGTTCTGGAATGTTATGAGATCCATTGGGGTGCCGGTGATTCTGTTTTTGTCGGCTGTCCAGATAAGACTAACTGGGGTGCGAATGAAAGAATTGTCTGACTCTGTATTTTCAGATCTGGATCACGGTAGGTGTCCTTGTAGATTCTAAGTCCATTAAAGAATGTATTGTCCTCGTTGATCCTCTAGTAGCTTTATTTGGGTGGTAGGAGCTCTCAG
>JAENRT010000022.1:117052-138352 GCA_032173475.1 Amanita phalloides | reverse complement strand
CTTGCGAATGAGCTTGGAGACTACTTGGAATCTGAGTACTTTCTGTGATAATTTGGAATGGACTTGGAATGGACTCGGATTCTGCTTGGAATCCTTGTAATGAACTCAGAATCCACTCAGAACAGGGGGGGAGTGTAAACTGCTGCCACTGTGTGACATCATGTACTATTTGACTAGAGCGTCATCATATTCTGCCACATCTTGTAGATCCATCTGGACCCAAAGACTCCATATTTGTGCACAGATACTGTCTTTTTCAGAATTATGGAATTCCAGAGTCTTCTCATGCCAATCTATTATTGGGTTATGCTCCTCGAGCCAAGGCAGCCCCAAGATAAGGTTCTGATCTCCTAATGATGTCACCCAGAACCAGTGTGTCATTACTTTGTTGTTTATGTTGAAGGTGACCAGACACCTTTCTGTGATCTCTCCTGCTTCGTTTTCTGATCCATCAATGTTCCTGACTTTGATGGATGTACACACTTCTATTTATGGGCAATGGATGCACAATGAACAGGCCTTCTGCTCTGCAGTTCAACCAAGTGTTTCAGTGGGTTTATCCAGACTTTGATGGATATGGGGATGGAAATCTTCTTATTGGTCAAAAGATTTACTGTTACCACCACAAATATAGATAGAGTAGATGAATAGGATCAACATCCACTAGCTTGTTGCACCCTTGTTAAAAATCCTGTTCAGCTAAGCAGATTGAGATATCTTCGTGGAGACAAATGTGCCATCAAGACTCGGAATGCCATCATTGTGCGTCCTCATTCGCATCTTCTAACCATCTCTCATTCCCCAGCCTCATCACCCTTTCCAGTTCTGTAAAGGCAGCATCGATTGTGATGAAGACGGTCGTGACTCCTTTACTCCTTTCTTAAATCGTTTCCTTTTGGTTCCCTTGCTGTGCGTTCCTCATGGGCATTTAGACTGACTTGATTGACCCCACCTTAGTGAATATGAAACACAGTCCTTCTCTATGTGCTTGCTCTCTTTCCTATCTTTTGAAAGAAGCACCACATGATGACCACATTTAACAATCCATGGCATCTGGATACTTCTGTAGTCTGATGAAGAATCTTCCATTCTCTGCCTGTAGATAAGTCCGCATAAATGCCTCAGCCTGCTATTGTTCTTGCATAGTGTAATGGGCCTAGATAGTCAATACCAATCCCTGAATAGAAATTCGAGCACGGGCTTCTGCCATCAAATCTCACAATGGACACATTCAGGGGGACAAGTCCTATCTAAGAAATAAGGTGTGATGGCAGATTCCTTCTCTCAATTTAATAAACTTCGATCAGTTACACTTGAACCATTACTCCATATCATAATAATAGGCATCTCTACATATCCACATTCGCCACAAATTTATGATACACTTCTGTCATTCTCTCCAAGGGCGTCCACTTGTTACCAATTGCATAGCGAATGCTTCCTTGAAAAGAGCACCCATCAGTCAACTTTGTTAGTTTAAGCCCTCTCGATTTTAGTGAGCTTCACCATGAGCTGGCATTGCCTGTTTATTCGCATGAATGTGAAAATGATCTTCTTTCATGCGTGTATGTTAATTCAGTTTCAAAACAAAGAACATATTTTGCAATCATTTATAAATAGCTGGATAAAGGGGTGATAGCCTGCAACAGTTTCTAAGTTGCTTGAACTTCTAGTGAGATGGACCCTATCAGCAATGTGTCTAGCATGTGTCCATGCTTGTGCTCAGACCATATGTCTACATCTGGCGTCCTGCGGTGAATGTTGTGGTTGGGAATTGGGTTCTGATGAGATGCCTGGTGTCATGGAGTTGGTTCTTTTGGCAGTTCATGTGGCAGTTCCTGTTTTGGCAATAGCTTGGAACATCGGTTTGTGTGAGGTCTAAAGATAGAAGGGGGGTTTCGGTGACCATGTGTGTTCCTTCACACGAGGATATGAACACTGTATACAAGGGAGCTGTTAGGCTTGTATTGTTTTCTGAGCTCGTGTTGAAACGGATTTAAATGGGGCGGCGTCTGCAATACGGGTCATGGAGTTCTCTGCTAGATTCGCTCCTTTAGAGTGAGTCCTGAATCCAAAGTCATGGCTGTGAGCAGTGAATTTCCCGCCTTTTTCTGCTGGAAGATTCTCTGGCCAGATTTGCGTTGCTAGGTGCCCAGACATTATTTGATCCCTCTCAGATACAATAGTAGGGTCCTCAGGAATGCTTCGTCTCTCTATAGATAAGGTTTCTTGTCCTGTTCAGAATTAATAGGTCAATGCGATTGGATTATGTTTGAATGTTGACTTCTACTCTTTGAGATAGTAGAGTGGGTTTCTGGGAATTTATGAGATCCATTGGGTGCGGCGATTCTCTTTTTGGTGGTGTCCAGAGTAAGCTATACGGGTGCAATGAAAGAATTGTCTGATCTGTATTTTTCAGATCTGATCATAGGTGTCCTTGTAGATTCTCGAAGTCATTAAGAATGTATTGTTCCTCTTGATCCTCTAGTAGCTTTATTTGGGTGGTAGGAGCTCTCAGGGTGAATACTCCTGAAAATCTTGATATAGGGTCTTCGAGCCCATTCCGAGTTGACAGGAATCTGAGCTGAACTCGGAATGAACTCAGAATGAACCCACTCCAAGTTCATTCTTAGTTGCATTAAAAGTGCTTTTTCTCCAATTATGACAGAGTCCAAGTACACATATGAGTACACCTTTGCTTTATACCTCTTCTGAAGTCTCCTACTATTGGTGTGACAGTTCCTGGTGCATGTCACACTATTCCACAAGCAACCTGTGCCCATTGTGCCAGCTTGCAAGCACCATTGGAGGTTTAGTGGACTCTAGCTATTTGCCCATGGTCAGAATAACTTCCTGTGCATATTCTCACACTGCATTTAATTTTCCCACGGTCAGGCTAGCTTCCTGTATGCATTCCCACACTACACTTGTTTTTCCCACAGCTAAATCAACATCCTACCTGTTAGTGTTTTAAAGTCCGGTCCATTAGGACTGGAAAAAACCAAAATTAGACCGGACCGTAACTGAAATCAAGCCAGACCCGGTTTCGGTCCGAGGTACCTGCCTAATTAAGCGGTTGTCAGTCTCACATTAGTCTATACATTTTATAAGACCGAAAAAACTGGTTATAACTAGTCCAAACCTAGACTGGTCTTGCAAGCAGTCCTTCAATGGAAAAAAAGCTACTGCTAATCGCCTTTCTGCCAACAAATTCAAGGAACTACAAATCTTGAAGCATTCATGGCACCTACACATCGAGGGCTACCTTGCAAGGAACTCAGAACTGGTGGAGGAAGTCAACATTGACGAGTTTGAAGAGTATCAGGAGTTACTCGATGCTGACACCTTTGCTAATGAGTATGAAATTGAAGTTGAAGGAGTGGATGAGGTCATTACAATCCCTGAATAGTTTATTTTATGTTTTGCTAGCTACTAATATCATGATGTGGTACAAAGTCATTTATATACATTTCAGATGACCAGTCCAAACCAGTCTCCCTCAGTCTTTGCATAGTTACAGGCCAGTCTCAGTTATGACCAGTCCATTGAGTTTAACCAGTGACATGTAACCACTGCAGACCAGTCCTTGCTGGTCTGGTCCAGTTTTCTGTGTGATCCTAAGTTTTCAGTAACTGACCTGGTCCCAGTTATTTCCAAAAATGGTAAGAAAACCGGACTGGACTGGACTTTAAAACACTACTACCTGTGTTCCCAGCAAAACTTTAGTTTTGGATTTGGGCAGCTACTCACCCTCCTGCTTGCCACCACCACTCCCTCACTACCTGCTGCGTGCCATCACCACTTGTCTGCCACTGCCTTACTGCCAATCTGTTTCTGCACCACTTTCCACACCACTGCTGCCTCTTCCTTCTCACTGCTGCTAGTATTTACATCAACTGTCAATCATACTCTTAACCTACTGACTCAACACAAACTCTGAACACTGACTGCCCCACTGACTCCCCTGTTTATTTAATCATAAACCTCAGGATGTAACCATCAATTTACATTAATCTTTATTTGTTGAATAGCCAAGATTCACACTACCAGGAGTTGATCAGGTTATATTTTTATGCCAATGCATTATGGATTATAACCAAGCTAAAATTGACTTCTAAGTCAACAACACCACAATCTGTCCCTTCACACCTGCTGGTCACCATCACCATCACTACTCATTTGCAATTCACTAATGCTCACTTGTCACAGCTCTCACTGCCTTGCTTCTGGCACCTTCAATGAGTAGTGTTCTACTTTTCACTGGCCACTGTTCCCACTCCCTTGCAGGCTTTGCCTCACCCTGACTTTGGCCCTTGTCCAGTTGCCCTTGCCCTCACCACTTGCCCTTGCCCCCACTCCTCCACTGTCATCAGTGCCACTTGCCTGCCCACCTGCCTGCTTGCCCTTCTCTGCCAAGTCCCTGCCACCTACTCACTTGCCAGTCTTTGTTTGCTCCTTGTTTTGCTGTTGCTCTACCCTTCACTGTTGTCACACAAAACTTGCTATGATGTCTATATCATCCTCATAGCAGGTATACATATAGGATGAACAAGCCTGAGTCAGCTCACCACAGCTACCATTATTTCAAAACTGTAATAATATAAATAAAAATATCTAAATGCTGAAGCCAGCTCAGAGCTGATTGTAACACCAGCATTGTGTCAAAAATTAAGGAATAACAGATATCTCAGCACATTCTTTGTTTACAGATGTTTGAATACTGCCCCACTGGGGGTAGGTAAATTTACTTTCTCTGCAAATTTGGCATTATAGAACATTGTCCTGAATCTTGACTTGGTGTGGCATGTCAGATTGTCACACAAAAACTTGAAAAATGGCTTTGTATCTCAGGAAATTCATTGTTTACAATGTTGTATGACCATCACTAGCATCAGATTTAACCCCTCTACAAACTTTTGTTAATAGAATGTGTCACAAATGTGACTTTACACAGAGGGTTGTGGCTGTGCAAAAAAATGCGAAGTTATGATAGTATTTTGCAATTATCTCAATGAATAATGGGTTTACAAATATTTGGATCTCATATCCAGGGTCAAATTCACTCCCTCTACAATTTTTGTTAATAGGTCATGTCACAATTCTCACTTTTGAAAGTGTGGGAAATGTGACAGATATGTGACACTCAAGTGTTCTTAGTACTGTGGGAAAATCCATATCTTATCTGACTTATGTAATCAATGTATTTTCAATCTTATCTACATTACTAAAACTAATCTGCTTATGTAATTAATCTAAATACATTGGCTTACTAATCAAATTTCGAAGAGGGGGAATAGAAACAGGGTGCTGCCAGCTGTCTTTATATACCTGTCTGGTGTGCACAGACCATCTGCTACTGGTCACATGTCATCATGTCATGATCAACATATATACCTGGGGCTTTTGTACCAGCTCCCTCAGAATGTGCTCAGACTACTAGTAGTCTGAGCACATTCTGAGCTTGGAATACAAGCTTGGAATCCAATCAGAATATGAGGATTCCGAGATTTGAGGGGGGGGAGAGTAAAGTGCTCGCAGGGAATGCCCTCAAAATGGAACTTGGACTACAAATGCAGCATGTTGACATGTGACCAGTAGCAGATGGTCTGTGCACACCAGACAGGTGATTAGCAGTAGCTTTTTTCTGTTGAAGGACTGCTTGCAAGACTGGTCTAGGTTTGGACTGGTTATAACCAGTTTTTTTCAGTCTTATAAAATGTATAGACTAATGTGAGACCGATGACTGCTTAATTAGGCAGGTACCTGGGACCGAAACCGGGTCTGGCTTGATTTCAGTTATGGTCTGGTCTAATTTTGGTCTTTTCTGGTCCTAATGGACCAGACTTTAAAACACTAACAGGTAGGATGTTGATTTAGCTGTGGGAAAAACAAGTGTAGTGTGGGAATGCATACAGGAAGCTAGCCTGACCGTGGGAAAATTAAATGCAGTGTGAGAATATGCACAGGAAGTTATTCTGACCATGGGCAAATAGCTAGAGTCCACTAAACCTCCAATGGTGCTTGCAAGCTGGCACAATGGGCACAGGTTGCTTGTGGAATAGTGTGACATGCACCAGGAACTGTCACACCAATAGTAGGAGACTTCAGAAGAGGTATAAAGCAAAGGTGTACTCATATGTGTACTTGGACTCTGTCATAATTGGAGAAAAAGCACTTTTAATGCAACTAAGAATGAACTTGGAGTGGGTTCATTCTGAGCTCATTCCGAGTTCATTCCAAGTTCATTCTGAGTTCAGCTCGGATTCCTGTCAACTTGGAATGGGCTCGGAATGAGCTCAGAGACTACTCGGAATCTGAGTACTTTCTGTGATAATTTGGAATGGACTTGGAATGGACTCGGATTCTGCTTGGAATCTGAGTACTTTCTGTGATAATTTGGAATGGACTTGGAATGGACTCAGATTCTGCTCAGAATCCTTGTAATGAACTCAGAATCCACTCAGAACAGGGGGGGAGTGTAAACTGCTGCAATTGTCTCATTTTTCCTTAGAATATTCCAAATGGAGAAATGTTGCTTTTGATATTCATCCACTTGAATTAGACAGGTTACACATATGTAAGGAACTTTCTAACACCTGTATTATTATCAACAACTCAACATGATGTTGAAGAAAATTCAATTTGTTCCTACTTTCCACCCATCCCAGCTTCTGCTGGATTACCCTCACTCAAGTTGCCTTTCATTGATCAGCCCAAATCTCCATTAATGAACACAAGCCCTGAACAACCTGACCAACCTCTGCTGTGGTCAGCAGTACTAAACCCAAGTTTTGACCAGGCTCTGTTACCATCTCCAACACCAAACCAAAGTCCAGTATCTGAGGGTAGATCAGGATATCCAACACATTGTTCTCCAGCAATGATAATGATGGTGGATTTGGACCAGTCAAAATTGGGAGACAACATACAAGACACACAGATTTTTTCAGCAGCCATAGACTACTCAAGTGCTTCACCTGCTGGCAGCACCAATAATTGATTGCCATCATTAACAATGTCAACAAAGGCTTCACCTAAAAATGTTGATGAAATTGATGGAGCATTTGGACCAGTCACAGTTGGAAGACAAAAAAGAAAACCTAAAGATTGAAGAGCTGGCTGAGGATCTGCTACCATTCCAGGAGCTGCTGCAAAACCTGGCAAATGGTATTAGTGTGGAGAATCACAACCAGATAACAGTACTTGTCAGGAAATTGCAAGAGAAGAACTTTTTGGGTCAAGCAAACATCAGCTGCATGGCAAATGAGGCATGCTATTTTTATTATTGATGCTTACTTATACTTAGCATGCAATTAGGCAGCAAGGTTGTTTCCTCCAATAGTGAAACTCTTGCTCATGTATCACCCATGCCACCTCGAGTCAAGAAGATAGCAGCAGTTCCATCTGGCAGCAGTCTTACAGGTCGTGGAGCGATTAACATCCTGGCATCAGCATCACAGATGGGCCCACCCAAAGGCAAGGGCAAAGTTCCACCTCCACCAGACTCCAATGGAGATGATGAACCACCTCCAGGCAGCCCAGCACCTCCAGGCAGTCCAGCAGCACCCCCACCTGTCAATGATCCAGCAAACCCCTTAGCTCCCATACCAGACCCCCCACCTCCTGTCAACTCCAACATTCTCCTCGCAGCCACACTCAAAAACCTCAATAGTGGACTCTGTAAACTCTGTCCCACCTCCACCAAAGTCAAGGAACCTGAGTCCTTCAATGGCAGTAACCCTGCCAAACTCCGAGAATTTTTGGTTTCATGCAGCCTAGCTTTCAGTGACCACCTGGACTCATTCACTCAAGATGAGAAGCGCATCTGTTATGCCATCTCCTACCTCAAGGGTGCCACTCTAGACTGGTTTGAACCAGCCATCATGGACGAACTTGACGAAACCCCAGACTGGGTGTGGAACTACAAGCAGTTTGTACAGGAGCTATACAACAAATTTGGCCCCTACAATTTCCGGGGCAATGTGGAGACCACTCTCAGCAACCTTGTTATGAAGGACAGTCAAAAAGTCACACATTACATTGTCGAGTTCAACAAGCTCGCCACTCATACTGAGTGGAATGCTCTGTGACAAGTTCTTCCGTGGACTTCCATTACACCTCCACATGGAAATCCTTAAAGGTGGCAAACCAACAACACTCTCAGAATTGCGGCAGAAGGCACAGCAGTGTGATCAAGTCCATTGGATGACCAAAGATGAAATTTCCAAGGACTCTCAATCTCCAGCTACCAACTCCAAGAAGGATGACAAGGAGAAGCACACAGCTTCCAAGGACAAGTCCTCCAACAACTCCATGTCTTCCCGTCCCAACACACAGAAGAAGCCAGACCTTACAGCAAAATTGGGCAAGGATGGCAAACTCAACTCTGACGAACACAAACATCGCATGGAGAACAACCTGTGCCTTTATTGTGGTGCAGGCAGACATTCAGCCAAGGACTGCCAGAAGGCCGCAGCTAATGCCCATGGCTGCTCTGTGGTGACATCCACCTCCAACTCCACTCCCTCACAGCCAGTCACCTCTATGTCCAATTCCATGGACTCAAAAAATTAGATGGCAGCTCTCAGTTGCAAGCACAGACTGGGAGTTGCCTCGACTCTGACTGTGCTGTACTGGAGGTCTGTTTGAACACCACTGATTCGAACCTTCGGGACGCTGCCTGAAAAACAGCTATACTTGCAAACACAACCTTAAACAATAAGGGTGACCTGTGCGGAGCACCACTTCAGTGCTAGCCAGGGACATCAAGGGTTTGCAATAGTGAATGTGTGTGGCCGAGGGCTTTTGAGAGGTGCGGGTATTGTCATTTCTTGAGTAATTTGCCGGAAAGTTAACTTGGGGGTGACAATGAGTGCGTCACAATTTGAATGTCAAGTGTGAACTCGAGAAGTAGTTGTAGGCCTTGGGGGCCTTTTGAGTTGGGCTTCAATCGCTCTCAACCCGAAGTTATAGAACTGCTAAGACTGTCGAAAATTGCTATGAATATTTAGGAATGCTGCCAGACTGTGTAGACACCATGGGTGAACATGATGAACTAGGCTGGAACGCTCTAATCGCAGCTGAGAGAGTCTGAGAGAGGAAAAACTTTTTTATTTTTCTGCCACTACTACTATGTATAGAGAAAGTATTTATATTCAAGGTACAAACTATGAAATTCATTCACACCAATAAGGAAGCATCTGGGCTGCAACATTGCATGGCCCATTCAAAAAGAGACAATTTGATAAGAATATTTGAAATAAAGGCAGATATTGCCAATAGCTTCGCCAAGGCATCATAGTAAAATGTCATTCAGCTATATTGGGGAGGAAAGGGGGCCGCAAACACTGTTGACCATGAGCAATAGGGAACAGATGGGCACAACCACAACTGGCATTGACTTTGCATAAGATCGAGGGACATCGAGTACATTTGAGGACTCGTTCGGCAGTTAAGCGTGTGCCGGGTGAAGGTCCATGACATCTGGATGGAATTCCAGCTCATTAGGAATGTCGACAGCATGCCAGATCATAATGCATGGAAGAATTTGATGGGCTGGCACCAAGAATGGATAAAGATGCCCCCTACAATCCAGCAGGGCAAAATGCATAATGTCCCTTCTGATGACCAAGTAAGGGCCTCCACTGTCAACCCAAACATCCCATCCTTTGTCACATACTTCAATGGAAACCTTCCACACTAATTGGCCCACACTAACCTCAACGCCCATTGATGGTGGTCAAACTGCCTGAATCTGCTCACGTAATGTTAAGAACAGTCCCCCAACCGGAAGATTCATCCTGTTAAAGAGGGAAGATGCGATTCCACTGGTGGTCATATATGCATAATTGATCTCTGCAGGGGCCGCGGGAGTGTGCGAGGCCTCGAGTATGCTCGACAAAGTCAAATCTGTGTGCGCTGCTCTTTGATCATCCATGTACGCTCCCAAAGGTGGGTATTCAAACAGCATGTCTTCGTCATTTCTCGCACTGACCAAGCTAGGTGTTGGTGACGATATTTGATCCGCTAATGAATGTGCCTCAGTTGACCTCAAATAATCATGGAATCCATTAACTGGCATCAGTCGCAGTGTCATCGAGGAGTAAGGGAAGTATTTGCATCCTAGGGAATTTGTCCAGTCTTATAGCCCTGCTATAGCCTTGCAAATTGCGCCTAATCGAATAGCCTCTATTTTCAGGCCTCATACCGCGTGTTTCTAGTACCCGCACTTGAACCTTTCTCCCTATCGTTGAATGGTGCCTTGGCCTAGAACATTGTCAGTGGTTGCCATCAAATAACGCAGTTTCAATTGATTTCAAATTGGCGATTGATACTACTTGATGTCTCACGAGGGCTCACGATGGCTCGAGGTATCAATATCGTGCCTCTCCACCTATTCAACTCCTGTGAATGCTATCGAAGACGGATTCCTAGTCTTGCATTTTGTTAGACTTTGCTCAATTCCTGCTCAGCCGACTAGCCCACTCATCACCGCAGCTTTTTCTGACCTGGACTCCTTGATAGTTCCATTGTCCATACCATCAATTACATCTCCTGCCCCTAGCCTGATTGATTCTGGTTCCTCAGACTGTTTTGTTGACCCCACTTTTGTATCTTGCCACTCCATTGCTACCTCCAATATATCACCTTGAAACCTTCATTTGCTCGATGGCAGCATCTGCCACACGATCACCTGCTCTGCAGATCTCCGCATTACATTCCCCACAGGAGAATCTTTTCTACAGAATTTCCTCGTGACTCCATTGGATCCCTCTTGCCCACTAGTTCTTGGACTCTACTGGCTTCATCAATACAATCTGTTGATTGACTGGACACTAAGCCGCATCATTTTCCGTTCTATGGAGCATGGGATGCCTTCGACTCCTAGGCCTTCTTCACTGGCTACACAGACTTCCATTCCAATGCCACAACATTCAAACCCCTCAACCTCAGTACTGCCTGACTCTACTGCACCACCCAAGATTTCCTTGATCAGTGCTCCCACTTATGCACATGCTTGCAAGTTGCCTGGCTCCACCTCTTTCTCCCTTCAACTCAACTCTGTTTCTGGTCGTGCTTCAGCACCAGAAAAACCCCTGGACCTCTCCAGCATTCCCGAAGAATACAGGGACTATGCTGACATCTTCAGTAAAGCCAAGGCTGCTCCACACTGACCTTATGACTTGAAGATCAAATTGGAAGAGGGTGCTCAACCACCACCTGGATGGATTTACTCATTATCTCCAATGGAACTCCAGGCTCTATGTGAATTTATTGATGAGCACCTAGCCCTTGGATTCATTCACTCTTCTTCCTCTCCCCATGGAGCCCTGGTCTTATTTGTTAAGAAGAAAGATGGCTCCCTACATCTATGCATCGACTACAGAGGACTTAACTGACTCACTCGCAAGGATTGGTACCCTCTCCCTTTGATCTCAGATCTCCTTGACAGCCCTGGCAAGGCACATATCTACACCAAAATCGACCTCCACCATGCTTACCATTTAGTCCGCATCTCCGATGGAAATGAATGGAAAACCACCTTCCGCACTTGCTATGGCTCCTTCAAATGGCGCATTATGCCCTTCAGACTTACCAATGCTCCTGCTGCCTTTCAACATTTCATGAATGACATCTTCTCCAACATGCTTGATGTCTTCATCATCGTCTACCTGGATGACATCCTCATCTACTCCAACAATAAAGAGGATCACTGGAAGCATGTCTGAGAAGTCCTTAAATGACTCTGGAAGCATGGACTTTATGCCAAAGTCGAGAAGTGTGAATTCTCCAAGGACATGGTCAAATACTTGGGCTATGTTCTCTCCTCCACCAGACTCACTATGGCCAAGGACAAGATCCAGACTATCACGGATTGGCTGGAACCCTGTAAAGTGAAAGACATCCAGTCTTTCCTTGGCTTCGCCAATTTCTACTGACATTTCATTCACAATTACTCTGACATCGTCACTCCTTTGACACAACTTACATGAAAGAATACCCTGTGGATTTTTGATACCAAGTGCCATGACTCCTTTGCTTGACTCAAGCAGGCTTTCATCTCCACTCCAATTCTAGTCCACTGGACTCCGGATGCCAAACTCCTTGTAGAAACTGATGCTTCTGACTATGCTCTCAATGCTATCCTTTCTACTTACACTGATGATGGTGAAATACATCTGGTTGCTTTTCACTCCCACACCTTCACCCCCACGGAACTCAACTATGACACCCACAACAAAGAGCTCCTGGCCATCTTCACTGCCTTTAAGCAATGGTGTCAATACCTTGAAGGTTCTGGAACTCTGGTTGAAATCTTTACAGACCACAAGAACCTTGAGTACTTCTCCACCACGAAGCTCCTCACTTGTTGTCAAGTCTGTTGGTCCGAGTTCCTTAACCAATTCAACCTCATCATCCACTTTCACCCTGGCCACCTAGGTACCAAGCCAGATGCTTTAACTAGACAATGGGATGTCTACCCTAAAGGGGGAAATAGTGACTACATGGCAGTGAATCCTCAGAACTACCAACCCATATTCACTCAGAACCAACTCAGTGCATCTCTACAGGCTTCTGCCCTAGCTGCTCTGGTCATCCAGAATGCCATTATCATGGACATTGAGCAACTCCATGCAGACATCCATACTGCCTTGCCTTTAGACCCAGTTGCCTCACCACACCTTCCAGCACCATCAGACCCACAGTGGACTTTCATTCCATTGATGGTGTGGATGCAGACATCCTCATCCAACTGCATACTTTTGCAAGACCACTGGTACAGGTGAGCAAATTTTTTGATAGCATCTTATACCCTGAGTGAGGATCTTCACTAGTTCCTTGTACACAGGGTATTTCCTGATCAACCAGATGCTGTCAACAAGTATGGGGAGATGTTGTTCATGAACTATGGAATGGAGTTTAAATCTGAGCAGCTGAGGCAAGGGGATGCCAATGTGACCAGGCCCATTGTGGGATGGAGTGTGACAGTTAGCTCATGGAGGCACATCAATATTGCATGGAAGAGGAGCTTTGCAAAGGGATGAGGAAGGTGGTAAGAGCAAACAGTTAGAAGCACCATCCATGCCCTCCAGAGTGTCACAGTTGTGGCCAGTGAAACAGACTCTGTGGCCTGTTCTCCTGATGCCTTGCTAGGGGCCTCTGAAGATGTGCTACAGCTGTTCCTGGATGCAAGCACAGGTGGCAAGTGGTCACCAAAGTGGTTCCAGGAGGGCATGTGCTGCCTTATCATGAGTGCACCATGGATCACTTTGATCACCTCTGCAATGAAGGAATTATCAAGGATAAGTCACATGGCACCAGCAGCAAAGGTGTGGATGATTTGTTTGTAGCCATGACCCATGTACAAGAGACAGTACTGAAGGCAGTGAAAGACTTGTCTGTTCAAAGGTTGCAACAACTGCAAGATGAGTTAAAAGGTAATAGAATTGTCTTGATTCAGCTAATTTTGTTGCTGATTCTTCAATCAGGAATCCAGACTAAAAAAGATCTGCAATCCCGTTCCTCTGATTTGTTCATCCATCTGGGTTTCCCTCTCTGGCAGGTGTGTCTGATTGCATTCATGGCACCAGTACTATCATCCCCTCTGGAGGGCATTGCACCACAAGGTTGGCACACCTCAGAGTGAGCTCCTTGTCAGCTCAAGAGGCTTTATGGAGCCCAGGCAAATGGACAGGCAAGGAAGCAGAGGGAAGCAGTCAAGGCACTGTTGGCACTTGAGAAGGATGTGATTGTGGCCCTCAGGACAGGAGGAGGCAAGACAGCATAGCCATCTGCCATCATGGGTAGAGAATGGTTACACAGTATTGTGGTCCCTTGGTTTCACTCATTGATGACTGGAAGGAGAGACTAGATGAAGTTTTGGCTTGCCTTATGACATTTTTAAGGACAAGGGTTCCAGAAGCCTCAAGGGCCATGCAACATCATCTTGTGTCCTCTGATGTGGCAAAGTATGATCACTGGAAGAAATGCATCACCAGGCTGAACACCCAAAGGCCAGTGTTGAGGATGGTAGTGGATGAAGCCCATTACTACTTTACAGATGTCCAATTTCGCACACCCTAAGGTGTTATGAGCTCACGCCCAACAACACTAACCCACCATCCTAGAGGACACAGACACACAGGCCTCATCAAACAGGGGAGAGAAGGGAGGGAGGAAAAGGGTATATTGGCTATAGACAGAGTCTTACATGGGTGTAAGAGAAACCATCTTAAGTCTGGGGAGACTCAAGCTACTTGCACTACTTATATACTACTCTACCAAGACCCTTGCCACCACCTAGTACCACCAGCACTCTTACAGCATTCATGCTTCTTCTGGTCCTGTATGAGCACTGCCTCTGTGCTGTCACTGTTGCTTATGCATCTGGGTGCAGCCACTGTAACACCATCTTCTGGACCAGTCCGGATTGCCCTAGACCTTGTAACCATAAGGGGCTATGTCCTTAAGGCCTCCTTGGTCCCATAGGCTGTGCTGCAATCCCATATGACCGTATGCACTGCCATCACTGCTTCCTGATGCGTGATGGCATGATCCCTGATGCACTGATGCCGACGTCGATCAATGATGCCATCAAGGGCGCAATCCTCTTGCCTAATCTTGCTGTCCTTCCTAGTATAGTGTATGGCCACCTTGTATGGCCATTGTCTTGTCCTATGGTAAGTGCTCCCATGTGCTAACCCACGCAAAGTGTTCCCAGGCTCCCTCCTAAGGCTCCTGGCCAGTATAAAGACTGTGATAGTGTCCCAGACCACTGATAAATAGATTGAAAATGTGATGCCAATTTTGTGATCATAACAAAAGGCCAGTGTTGAGGATGGTAGTGGATGAAGCCCATTACTACTTTACAGATGTCCAATTTCACACACATGCCATGGCCAACAGCTTCACACTGCATCACATGCCTATGCAGGTGGTATTGTTGAGTGGAACCATCCCTCCCAATGCAGAGGCCTACCTCAATGGACAGTTTGTGCTGAAGGAGCCCATCAAGATCAGAAGTCTTTCAGCTAGACTGGAAATTGAATATATCAGGGCAAAGCCAAGAAATGATGTGAGGAGCATGGTGGCCCATTTTCAAGGGTTCCTGCACAGCTACAAGGTGACAGAGGGGTGGAGTCCAGAGGACAGGTACATTGTGTTTGTATCCTTCATGGAAGATGGCAAGAAGGTGGCAGAACAACTTGGTCTGGGATTTACCATGCCAACTCCAAGAAGCATCCCATCAGAATGGAAGAAAGGAGAGGGATCTACAGCAAATGGGTCCAAGGGGAACAGGAAGGGCTGGTGGCAACCACAGCATTAGCAGTAGTGTTTTAAAGTCCGGTCCATTAGGACTGGAAAAGACCAAAATTAGAGCGGACCGTAACTGAAATCAAGCTGGACCCGGTTTCGGTCCAAGATACCTGCCTAATTAAGTGGTCATTGGTCTCACATTAGTCTATACATTTTATAAGACCGAAAAAAACCGGTTATAACTGGTCCAAACCTAGACTGGTCTTGCAAGCAGTCCTTCAACAGAAAAAAAGCTACTGCTAACTCAGTATGACAGAGTCTCAATGGAATCAAATTCACAGCTGAGCCTAAATACACATCAAACCAAACAAGGCTACTATGAATAGCAGCGGAATTGGTTGTGCCACGTGTCCTGCAGTGATGACTAAATCCAACTCTAAATTGAAGAGTGGCAATGTGAGACGACAGCAGGCACCATCTTCACGAAAAGCACAGTCTTCAAAACCAGCATGATGGGCCACAGCTGGAAAGAAATGAGCTGCATATAATAGCAGTTCTGATTCAGACTCTGGCAAGGATCCCAAAGCACGTTCTCAGTCACACAAGAAGGCGAAGCACCAGAGGAAGTGATCAATTGATGATCTGGAAGACATTGACATTGATGAGGAAGAGCCACTGGTGGCAGAAGAGGTTTCTATAGGGGATGCTAGTGGCCTTGAAGAATCAGATGAAGATCATCAGGTATGTCACATTTCATAATAGTTACTTGTACTTACTGAACAAACACCATAGGACTTGTCTGAAGATGTTGACAGTGTTGAGATGGCAACCCTCGAAACCCTTGCTAAGAAAGACAACACCACGCAGGACTTGCTGCTTATATTTTTGGAAAGGTTGACTGTCAAATTTACAAATAGAAACAAATCGGAAGTTTTGGTGGGCAGGTGGTGTAACAAATGCAAGTGAGTGCTCGAAAACCCTAGTATGACTTTACTCACCATCACTCAGGATGGAATCACCGAAAAAAGATATACAAAAGGCTTTTCTTGTTGGTGGTAACTCATCCTGCTGGGCACACATATGCCAGCACTGGACAATATATCAACAAAAGTGTAAGGAAGGTGGCATTGAAGTCAATCACCATGTGATTCCATGACCATTGTGGAGGAAGATGAAGGAGGAAGAGAAGAAGATGAACAGTGATGGACAAAAGAAGATCAATACGATGTTTGGAAGTGCAAAACAGCGAGAATTTGACCACGAGATTGTCCTGGATTCCATTGCTAAGATGATAACTTGTGGTGATCAGGTAATAACTGAACTCACAGATTATACCATCCAATTTACCATGTTCTAGTCCCTAGATCTTGCAAACAATGTCCTATTCTGCAATGTGCTTGTTTCAATGAAGCCAAACATGATGAAGAAGGATATACCTAGTACATTTGATGTTAACAAATATATCCATAATCAGTTTGTTGAATGGGTTAAAGTGACAAAAGAGGACATACTGGTAAGATGAATGGTGCACAGAAAAACTTGATAATGACATTGTCATAGTTAGTGCCAGGCAAAATTTCAATGACATTGGATGGGTGGTCAGCAGATATGATGAAGAAAGGGTTCCTTGGGATGACAGCCCACTGGATTGAGGTGAAAGATGGAATGTGGGAGATGCGATCAGAACTTGTTGGATTCAAACTGATTGCTGGCAAGCACTCTGGTGTGAACTTGGTGAGGCATTTCATCACTTTGTGTGACCATGTTGGGATTTGGACACCAGAACAATCAAAGGTAAGCAATGACAAATTATGATAAGATCATCAGCTACTGATGATGCCACAAGTTGATCATGATTACCTTGGATAACGCCTCGAACAACACAGCACTCTGCAAGACTGTCACCACTTTCCATGATTGTTGTAAGTATTCCAGGATCTGGGACACAGAGAAGCAACAACTTCTGTAAGTTTGAATTTTCACTTTGCGAGAATGATCCAAGTTAACATGTCCAGCTAGGTGCTTTGCTCATATTGTCAATCTTGCTGTTCTTGATTTCATGAATTGTGTCACGAAGCTAGCTGTCATCAAGAACACAAATGCCATCTGGGAATACGACCCATCATCGCCTGATAACTGCATTGCAGGAGTGTTACAACCCATGTGAACATTTTCGTTTTCTTATGTCAGCACCTTTCCTTTCCTGACTATCTATGCATCGCCACCTCTCTTCTATGATTATGCAATGTCACCGCTCACATAAGCGTGACCCTTTCATCTATGACATATGCTTACCATCGTTTCGTTTCTATGACATTGCTATGATATCACTAATGACGCATTATGATCTCATAGCTATGATATCACTCTCTAACACGTTCATTACCTTTTACAGACAGTAGGTTTATGTATAAATACGAGAGTTTGTCTTAGGTCGAACCTTAAGTTCGACTTAGCTTGTAATACACAAGTTACATCTCTGGGAACTCCTAGTTCTGGTGAGATTGTCAAAGTTGTTGTTCAAGTGCTCTCATCCGCCTCACTCGTCTCAAGCCTGAGTCTCCTTTGTCGGACTTAGCGCTGTCTACTCAATCGCGTTTCGCCAGACTCTTCATTGTTATTGTCTCGGACAATCCTCGTGGCATAATGTCATTGATTAGATTGGACGACGACTTGTCATCATAACAATTTAAGTCGAACTTACCAAGACAGCTCGAGTACCAGCTCGTTAGAGTTCTGACGAAGGAGACTCAGGCTTGAGACGAGTGAGGCGGAATGAGAGTGCTGACAACACTTTGACAATCTCACCAGAACTTAGAGTTCCCAGAGATGTAACTTGTGTATTACAAGCTAAGTCGAACTTAAGGTTCAACCTAAGACAAACTCTCGTATTTATACATAAACCTACTGTCTGTAAAAGGTAATGAACGTGTCAGAGAGTGATATCATAGCTATGACGTCAAATAAACGAAACGATGGTAAGCATATGTCATAGATGAAAAGGTCACGCTTATGTGAGCAGTGACATTGCATAATCATAGAAGAGAGGTGGCGATGCATAGATAGTCAGGAAAGGAAGGTGCTGACATAAGAAAATGAAAATGTTCGCATAGGTTGTAACACTAGCTCTCCTTTAGAGAACTTGTCCACAAGTACTAATCCGATATAATACAAAAATGAAAACAAGGTCGAGGGCTTACTCGACGTTATTAAATTCGGTTTCGGTCCACCAGGCTGGCTTTCCGAGGCAGAATTCTTCGTCGTCGCTATCTGGGTGATTTTGGTTATTAAACCAAGCATGGCGTTCGTTGTCGTTATCAAAGGTAACTGTTCCAGGGCGGGTTCCCTGTTGATATCCTTGGCGCGTTCGGCAGGTTGTGCATGGGCGAGTAGGAGGTGGGCGCGAAGGGCGTGACGGTTGCTGGTGTTCGGGGCGTGCTGATGGTCCAGGGGTTGATCTGGCATCAATGGTTCGGTTACTAATAGGTCTAGGGAGGATTGTTCGACTAGGGACATGCTGTGATGTCAGGTGTCCTCGGGAATTACAGATCATGCATTGAGGGCGGCGTGGTTGTTTTCGTGGTGCCTGTGGTGTTGTGGGTGCGTTTCCTCTCTGTCTAGGCGGAGTAGTGGGGTTAACTGATGTGAAGACGATCGGGGGATTAATGGGTATAGCAGAGGTCGTGGATCCTTCTGGTCATTCTGTTGCGAGAGGGGTCCTCGTCATTAGTGGCACAGTAGAGTCAAGCTCAGCAAGAGTCTGAACTACTACTTGTGTTTCATTCCCATTAAGGATAGTGCGTGGCATGGCAATCGGTCTTGGTGGGAATTTATCGTTGACTAAACTGGATGCTGCCAGGGTCTTGTTTTTCGCTTCTTCAATTTGTCCAAGGATGTTGCCGATCTGATCTTGAATTTCATCTGAGATATCGATGATCTCGTGTCGGTTAGGGATGCAGTAAATAGGATTGAACCAGGAATTGATTTTGATCAAGTTCCTGACATCATTGATTTGGGGGAGGATGCGTATTCGGTTAGCTCGGACGAGCTTGATGGCGCCAATGATGTATCGTTCAATGTCGGTTATTAATAGGCGGCGGAGGAGATCCAGGGCAAGCTGATCGAGATTGATCTGGATGGACTCGGTGAGTTCCCATACTAGGTGGTTGATATTGATGAAAGTTTCGACAAGGTGAGTACAGTCGAAGTTTGTATACTCGATGGTGATCTGTCTGATGGCGATGGCGTGTGGTTCGCTGGAAAGTATTCTCCAGACTTGTGCAAGATGAACAATGATTGCTTGATTCCAATTGATCGCGGGAAAAGCGCAGGTTCCTAATTCCGACCAAGTATTTGTGGGATAGGTAGCACAAGAGACAAACGTCCTGAAAATCCATGAGTTCTCGAGTTTGGAACGGTTCGTGGGCCTCCAGCTTCCATCTGATGTAAAATATTCGTTCTGGCTAACTGCTGTAGCTTGGCTGCCATCTGCTGGACTGTTTTGGGTGCCATCTTCGGTATCCATCGGAGCGTCCGATGGAATGTGTCCCTGACTACTCTTAGGTACCACATGACTAGAGTCTGATCTCGTAGCTCCTGCTGGTATATCTTCTCGCATGGGTGAGGAGGAGATTTGGGCGGTGGTGGTCAAGGTGGGCATCAGCGTAATGGGACTACGAGGGTCATTGGTCTGTGGGATATGTGACTCCGGCACGATGTCGTTAGGGTCAAAGTCGGAAGGGGTGTCATCACGTGGATCATAAGCCTGGGGGGTGTAGCATTGAGCCTAGCGATGAAAGGGTTAAGGGATCGTCCTTGCTCATCGACTGCATGGTAGGTGGAGTAGATGTGTGCAATGGGCGAGGAGGAGCGAGAAGACATATAGTTTCGGTTTGTTTAGGCGATGCAAAATTGCTGGGGCTAATGGAGTCGTCTTCTGCTCTTATATGTCTCTTAGAAGTTCTTCCGCATTTGTCAAGTTGCGTTCAGGTCCCAAGTGTTATGTGACGTGTCGTAAACCTTTCCATTTGACGAGATATTGATATGAAGTTTTCTTTCTGCAGTGCGTGTGATCGCTCAACTTCAAT
Organism: Amanita phalloides; assembly: GCA_032173475.1. Taxonomy (NCBI): domain Eukaryota; kingdom Fungi; phylum Basidiomycota; class Agaricomycetes; order Agaricales; family Amanitaceae; genus Amanita; species Amanita phalloides. The sequence goes on along the minus strand of JAENRT010000022.1, from coordinate 118,007 downwards.
ACTCTTCTTGTCATTGAATGAGGTTCGGGTGGTGGTCTTCTTTCATATGTCATGTGCATTGGTTTCCTTGTAGGGCATAAGGAGTGCTGCATGAAATACCTGGCATGAATTCGCCAATTGGCTTGGTAATTTTAGTCTGTATGTCACTGGTCCTAGAACTTTTTCTATAGAGAACGGTCCTTCCCATTTAGGGGCGAGTTTCCATGTTTCATATGGTATCCGGAGATTTCTGGAATCTAACCATACTTTGTCGCCTTCTTTGAAGGGCTTAGAATGGCGCATAGTGCGTTGTGTCATTTTTAGACATGCTAGTTCATGTGCAGCTAGCGCTTCTTCTCTTGCTTTGTGTAGCTGTTTTAGATGTGCATCTGCAGTGGGTGCATCGGTGCGTTTTACTACTTCTGGTAGTGCTACCGGGTCTGTTCCATACATAAGGTGAAACGGTGTTTGTTTCAGCTCTTGATGAGTGCGCTGATTATGTGCAAATTCGGCAATAGGTAGAATTCTGCTCCAGTTGGCTACGTCATAGGCGCAGAATATTCGGAGATAGATTTCGAGTTCCTGATTTAGGTGTTCAGACTGTCCATCAGTCTGCGGATGAAATGCTGTGCTCATGTGATGTTTGATCTTGAGCGCACTTGTTATCTCTTTAAGACTTTGCTGCGAATTGCGGTCCACGATCTGAGATCATGACGTCAGGGAGGCCCAAAGCGTTTGAATAGCTTCTTTGATGTATAGCGTTGCTGTTTGTTCGCGGTAATTGTTTTATGGCAAGGTGATACGAACTCTCCCCTTTGTAAGCCTTGATGACCATGACAAGAATAGAATCATAACCATCTGGAAAGGGGCAAGTCGGGGTGATGAATCCATAGTTAATCTGTTGTTGAAAGGCTGTTGGGCGTGGGAAATGAATAGTGTTCAAAGGCGCGGTGGTGGGATGAGTATTTGCTTTCAT
>JAENRT010000022.1:8896-107234 GCA_032173475.1 Amanita phalloides | reverse complement strand
GGTCACTTCACAAGGGATTGCAGTGCTATTCAGGGATAATGTCTTCCGAGAGCATGGACTACCAAGAAAAGTCATCAGCGATCGAGGACCACAATTTGTGTCACGGTTCATGACAGACTTGTATGGAATGCTGGGGATTAAGGGAAATCCATCAACAGCATATCACCCCCAGACAGATGGACAGACTGAAAGAGTCAATCAGGAAGTAAAAGCATTCCTGTCTATGTTTGTCAACAATCGTCAGGACAATTGGAGTGATTGGTTGGCAGTGGCACAGTTTTGTCACAATGACAGGGTACATTCGTCCACTGGATTCACACCATTCTTCATGAACTATGGACGACATCCAAACAAAGGTCTAAATCCCACATACCAACCCAAGGTAGTAGCGGTTGAAGAATTGGCACAGGAAGTGAAAAAGGTACATGAAAAAGCAAGCCAATCTCTGGAAAAGGCAGCCGATACTATGAAACGACAATATGATAAAACCTGTCAGGCGTCGCGAGAGTATAAGCCAGGGGATAAGGTGTATCTCAGTACAGAGAACCTTCCTATGCTATGCGTAACTAAGAAGCTGGATGGCAAGTTTGTGGGACCACTGGAGGTAATAGGGAAAGTCGGAGCAGCAGCATACCATTTAAAAATCCCCAAGTCATGGAGGATATATAACGTGTTCAATGAGGTTTTGCTAAAACTGTACAAAGAACCTGTGTTCCCTAGGCAGAAGGAGAAAGCAGCGGCTCGTAAGGAAGCTCAGATGGTGGAGGAGTCAAAAGATGAAGAATACGAGGTGGAGGAAATCTTAGACAGTCATGTCAGCGGCCAAGGAGGAGGAAAATTGGAATACTTGATCAAATGGCGAAATTATCCGGGAGAGGAGTCATCTTGGGAACCAGCGCTCAATGTTACCAATGCAGTGCAAAAAGTTAAAAAGTTCCACAAGGAAAATCCTTCAGCACCAAGGATGATTCAGAAGCGAGAAATGAAGTTTCATCGCTATACAAATTATACAAAGCCACAGGTCTCCAAATCACTCTTTGGTTGGGAAGACGGCAAATTTGAAAGGGAATATTTGGAGAAGTTGGAGAGAAACTGGAAGAGGTGGAAGGGAGACCGACGACCCATTTATGAGGAAGTCAACAGGAATGGGACATTCTCAAGAAAGAGGAAAATCCCAACAGTGCAACCGAAAAAACAAACGGTGGCACCACAACATAACAGACCAAGAAGGTCTGTACCCTCTATAAAAGGAAAAGAGAGGGAAATACTGCAGGAGCAGATGGAACCCAAGGAACCGACAACCGGAATGATGGATACATCATTGTTCAATGATGAACCACTCCCGGAAGGATGCAAGGGCGTGATAATTGAAGTAGATGAACCTCAGAATGAAGAAACATTGGAGGAGTCTGACAACGACAAATCGGATTGTGATACAGTCATGGCATACGAAGACTGTCACATGGAAATGGGGGAGGAAGAAGCATGAAGACGAAGACCTGGTGTCTCTGGACTTTTTCAGTAGTATAGTTTTTTTTCTTTTTCAGGTTTTAGGACGGTTATGGTATAGGCTTCAGGGAGGCCTATGGGACGAGATCACGGATCAAGCAAAACCAAGACGAGTGCATTCATGAGGACATGAATCTTAAGGGGGGGGTGATGTTACGAACCAACCCCTGAGTTCGACGTTTCGACGCATTCAACGCTTTATCCGGCGTATCTCATTTACTATCTATAATGCAAGGCATAGGGCGTATACTCACCAACGATGGCAGGAGTACAGCTGCCTTATCAAGTTGTACAGAGGAGGAGGGACAGAGCATTGGCAAAGCCACCACAGTCGAGCTGATGTATAGGCCAGAGTGGGAAGACAATCACAACCCAAGGATAGTGGCCGGAAGAGCCAACGTATAGGCCTAGCAGATCTATCAAGGGCAATAGTCAAAGGCGATAGTAGACGACAAGGATCACTTAGCATGAAGGGTGTTATGATAACACCATTGGATCTCTTAAGGTGTAGAGGCAGCTAGGATGAAGACTCGCATACACAAAGGCGAAGGCTGACAGTAAGACTCTATTGGAGTTGGATCATGGACTTGGACAACAGGATCAAGGCTCGATACAGATTCGATCTTATCTAAAGGTCTTATCTTATCTTATCGTTATCACATCAGGATGGAAATCCTTATCGGGTTATCGAAGATCTTATCAGGATCTTATCTTGGAGATTACATAAGCGGACCATGAGTCGGACATGAGGATGAGCGTGAGGAGGCAGAGAGGCAGAGGCACAGCAGTGCACAGTAGGGAATGAGGGAGACGGTAGGCAGGAGTTGGGTTAGGATTAGTGGAGTATATAAGGAGGGCTAGTAGTAGGTAGCTACTCTAAGACTTGAGATAGTTTGTCTTGCTCAGGCAACTACTGTTGTTCTTATATTCCATTCATTGCTTCATTCTTAGTTCTCTTCGCTCACTTACCAGCGAGCTTGAGTGTTGTGTTTAGTCTGAGCATAGCTCCTAACAGAAAGCCAATTGCGGATCACCATAATGAAGGCAGGATTATGACAGTCTGTATGGGACAAAAACATTATGGTAATGTCAGGCAGTGCACATTGATGTGCACTGGTTTGCACCACTGTGCATTGGTGCATGACATGCATCATTGTGCACACCTTTGATGCATCAGTGCAACAAGTGAGACATGCCATACTCTGTGCTGGTGGCTGTGCAGTGCATGCACAATGTTGGCACAATGCATGCACTATTGTGAGGTCAATGATACATGAGTGCAAGATTGCATTGTTATTAGATTTTGTTAATGTCTGAGATTCCTGTTAGACTCTCACATTACATATTGCTGTTCTTGGTATTTTCCATTATATTTCTATGCAAACAAAAATTTTTAAAAAAATGGCAACTTGTCTGATAGCCATGGACTTCCTCTATTTGGAATAAGTGCAAATATTGCACTGGTGGCATGCTCATGTCAGGTATGTGCATTGCACCACTTGTGCACCATTGTGTTAGATCATCTGAATGAGTGGAATCAACTGGAATGAGAGATGCATCTTGTGCACTCTCAGGTGCATCTGGTGCATCAGTGTGCATTGTGTCATGTCTAAGCCCATGCACCCTCATGCACTTGTGATGATGCACTGATGCACACTGATGCAGATCAGTACAATGTAGATGAAACTGCTTTCTATCCTTAGTAAGCAACAACCAGTTATGGTAATCAAGCACTAGTACTAATTAATCTTATCTTTCAGTGCACCTCCCAATCATGGTCTAGCCACCCAGCAAATGAGTGGGAAGAAAAAGGACAAGTTCCGCATTACAATGGCTGTTGCATGCAATGCTGAGGGTGATAAGCTTGAGCCATTCTTCATAGGAAAAGCTGAAAAACCCAGATGCTTCAAAAAGCAAACACCTGAGCAGCATGGCTTTTATTATCGGAACAATAAGACAGCCTGGATGACATCAGCTTTATTTGAAGAGTATGTCATGATCTCATCTGCGACTGTATTGATCATTTACGCAATTGATAGATGGGTTATCAAACTTGATATCAAGATGTGCACAGAAAATCGACATATCCTACTTCTCATGGACAATTTCTTGGGTCACACTATTGAATACAAGCCAACAAACATAGATTTAGAGTATTTCAAGCCTAACATGACACCATTTGTCCAGCCCTGTGATGCTGGAATAATCAGGACATTCAAGGCCCTTTATCACAATAGTTTCAATGAGCACGTGATTGATCGCGATGAAACAGGGGAATGTGACATTTATAAGATCAATCTCCTTGAGGCAATGTTGATGGCAAAGAAGGCATGGAGTCGGGTATTGAGGGAGACAATCAATCATTGTTGGGGGCATGCTTTGATACAGCCATACTTCTTTCACTTCTAGATCTGGTACTTCTACTCACTCAACATAACAGGGAGATGTTGGTTGCAAAAGGGCTGACCTTTTCTGTGGTTCCAATATCATGATCTACATGACCATTTGCCGATCCAACTGCTTGGAAGATCATCTATGAATATGCGACAACCAATCTATCAAGGCCAGATGCCGAAATTCGATTACAAGTTCATCTTGGTGATACTTTTCATGCAACTGACTGGGAGCCAGCACTTCGGACAATTACAGAAGAAGAAGACCCTGATATGGCCCTGAAAATTATCAATGACCTTGAGCAAGCTGCCAAACAGCGCTCTGGGCTCAAGATTTGTATTCCTGCTCATCCACCTCAATTGATTATGGCAGAGACAGACCTTATGAAGTCAGTTCAGGACCTCAAGTCATGCAACCATATTTTTGGAGAGATGTTAACCACAGATGAGATCCTTGATCCTGCTGAAGAGCGAGAAAATGAAGATGATCCATATGAAGGTCATGATGTCATGGTGGCAATCGCTGATGAAGTCTGTTATGAGATTGCTGTTGAAAAGGGAGAGATCATAGAAATACACTCAGATGATGAAGACGAAAACTCACCAGCTGATCAGCTGTTATCATGCACAGCAGTGATATCTCTGTGCACACAAATTCAGACATCCTGCCTTCATTATGGTGATCTGCAATTGGCTTTCGAGTTGTCAGAAAATATCCGGAGATTTAATGCGCAGCTATACAGAGAGGAGAGTAAGAATGTGAAGCAGACGAGGATTGACAATTACTTTGCGCTATAGTTGCACACATGTCACGCATGTCACATATGTCATGTAGTTGTTACTGCATATCCATTCTAATGCATAAACTTTTGGGGGTCCCAGCCATATGCATTATTGGCATATGTACTGTATCTCAATGAATAATGGGTTTACAAATATTTGGATCTCATATCCAGGGTCAAATTCACTCCCTCTACAATTTTTGTTAATAGGTCATGTCATAATTCTTACTTTTGAAAGTGTGGGAAATGTGACAGATCTGTGACACTCAAGTGTTCTTAGTACTGTGGGAAAATGTACATCTTATCTAACTTATGTAATTAATCTATGTACAATCTTATCTAGCTTACTAATCAAATTTCAAAGAGGGGGAATGGCAGAAACTGGGTGCTGCCAGCTGTCTTTATATACCTGTCTGGTGTGCACAGACCATCTGCTGCTGGTCACATGATACTCACATGTGATGGCTTCAGCAGTGCCTGGACTCCAGGGACTCCCTGCCCAGTCCAGGTGCAAGGACTCCCCAGAATTGCAGGACTAGTCCTTGCAAAATGCATGGAAGTCTAGGCACATTCCAGGTCCATTTTGGCTGGGTTTCCTGCCAAATCATGTTATGTGGAAATGCAAGGACAGTCCAGGCACTGTGCCTGGAGTCCATGTGGAGTCCATGAGGACTGTGTGGGGGAGTGTAAAGACCTCCATCTGTGCCAGATTTGGTGCTTACTTACTTACATAATGATGTTTCATTACATAATTATATACATGTAAGACTATATATAATTTATTTCCCACACTATGAGCCTGTTAATGCAAATTCACTAAACATTGGAACACTTTTGTGAGTCACTGTATGTACTCTTCTTTTGATGTGTACTTCAGAGGAGAGTGACATGGTCAACCATTTAAACAATATGGGAGAGCAACATACTTCTCTCTCCATGACAGGCTACAAGCTTGATGACCCACTGTTTAATCTCATTTGACTTGTCTTGCTTCTGCAATTGCAGGATCCCTACAGTAACCCAAAAAGGTAATGCACCACATGATTTTCAGTGGTGGATTGGGTGCTCCTCCTTGTCCAGAAGAGATATTGCAGTTTTCTCAATTGCCACAGTATGGCTATGGTGTAGGTTCAATATCTAATATATGAGGTTTGGGCTGCATCATGTTTTGAAGTAATTATGGAGTGAATATTGAAAATTGCACAGTGCAATTCTTTTTCTGATTGTTATTGTCATATGGTGCAGTTGGTTAAACACACTCAATTTGACCATGTATGACAATACCCTTCTAGTACTTGGTCCAGGAGCCCTTTGCCTCTAACAATGCTTGTACCCTGTCTGGCATACTCTCATAAAGCTTCTCAATGTACTCCTCCTCAATGTTAGCCCATTCCTCCTGCAAGGCTGCCCACATCTCATCACAATTCTGAGGAAGAGAGCTTTGGGTGTGCACCCTCCTATCCAAATAGTCCCATACATGTTCAATAATGTTTATATCTGGGCTGCTGGGTGCCCAATCCAACATGTTGAGCTTTTTCTTCTTGAACCATGCCTGGGCCACTTTTGAGGTATGCTGGGGATTGTGATCCTGTTGGAAGTAGACATTTTTCTTGTCAATGTCCAGGTTGTGTAGGGTCCCCATAAGATCCTTGTTGAGGATCTGAGTGTAAAGTGGGCCATCCATGGTGCCCTCAATGTGAACAATACAACCCAGGCCTGTGGCTGTGATGCATCCCCACACCATAATATTCCCACCACCATGTTTCACCTCCTTTCACACATATCACTTGTCAAATTCCTCCCCTGGCTTCCTCCAACACCAGTGGCAACCATTGGATCCAAATAAATTGAATTTGGATTCATCAGAAAAGATGACTGCTCTCCAGTTTTTGACTGTCCAGTGTTCATGAGCCTGTGCCCACTCAAACTGCCTTTTTTTGTGTGCTGGTGATAAAAAAGGCTTTACACAGCATACATACATATGACTTAAGCCCACATGCCTGAAGTCTTTTTCTGATTGTATCTGGATGCAGGTCTGGGAAAAACAAGCACTTTACACTCCCCCATGTGTTCCCACTGGACTCCTGATGCAGTCCTGGGCATTCTCAGGACTGTCCTGGTCATTCCTGGTCAGTAACTTTGCAACAACAGTTCCACCAGGACTCAACCAGGACTCAACTAATTGTATGAGCTCTTTACACTAAGCCACCTGTTTATGCTGGAGTCCACCAGTGGTCAGTCCAGGCTAAAATGATCACAGCCAAAACACAGCCAAAATGAGCATGGACTCCACACAAATTACCTGGACTTTCCCTGGAATCACAAGGACTTGGACTGCCTGGGCTCCATGTGGACTTCATGTGGACTCCATCCTCACTCCAGACCAATTTGGCCACATGTGTGACACATGACACATATCACATGACCATTGAGCAGGTGGTCTGTGCATATTTGATGATGTGCATATAGTTGACAAAAGTATGGCACTGTTTTGCAGATGTCACAATTGGTGTCACATTTCCCACAGTTTCAAAAGTGAAAATTGTCACATGACCTATTAACAAAAAATGTAGAAGGAGTGAAGTTGACTAAAGAAATAAACAAATAAGTGTAAACATGCTATTCACTGAGATAAATGCAAAATACTACAAGGATTTGCATTTTTAGCCAGAGCCACTGCACTCTGACACACAAAGTCAGTTCATGACATGCCTCTATTAATGAAATTTGTAGAGGTTAAATCTGATGCTAGTGATGCATACAAAAATGTGTAAACAAAGACTTCCTGGAGATATAACCATTTCTTTTTCTGTTTGTGTGTGACATGCTATATGCCACATCAAGTCAGATTATGACATGCTCTATCAATGAAAATTTGTAGAGGGTTAAATTTTGATGCTGATGTATGCAAAACATCTGTAAACAATGAACTGCCTGAGATATAACCCTTCCTTCATGGTTTTGTGTGACAAGATTCATGGCATGTTCTACAAATAGAAATGCGGAAAGTAACTTTACCCTGCTGTGATATCAAACATCTGTAATTGTGAGACACATGATCTCAAATAATTGGCATAGCATGAGTCTAGCTTGTAGGAAATTTTGAATTTTGCTGTGTGAAAAAAAGTAGTCTGAGCCATGTGCATTGCCATGATTCTAGCTTTTTGATGTAAGAAATGTACATGTTGGTGAATGTGAGAAAGTAGTCTGAACCAAGGGTATATCATGATTGTTATGTGTACTTTGGAGAATGTGACAATTTAAGCACATGTAAGGTACAGGTATATTTTACTGTTACTTGTATGGTGGTGCAGTGAAAGTAAAGACATATTATCAATCAACATAAACAAACAATGCAAAACATGTCTTAATATTCAAAGCACTTTGCATTTTTACTGGACAGTCATCAGAAGTCTATGTGGAGTCCAGCTACACCAATCTGAGTGAGTCCATGCAAAAAGCATGGTGTGACTCCACATGGACTTTCCAGACTTTTGGGAGTTTTGCATGGACTTTGCCTGGAGTCCACCTGGACAGGTGGCTAGTGTAAAGTGCTGAACTGTACCACAACTCCTCTACATATAAATAACCACAAATTCCCCCCTACCTGCAATCTCACACCCAGTCTGCAATCCTCCCATGTTCCCACACCCTGTGCACATTCCCACCATATTTTCCCATCATATTCCCACACCCCTGTGCACATATATTTTCCCACCATATTCCCACACTCCTGTCTGCATTCTCACCATGTTTCCACACCCCTGTGCACATTCCCACCATATTTTCCCACCATATTCCCACACTCCTGTGTGCATTCTCACCATATTCCCACACTCCTGTGTGCATTCTCACCACCCTCCTGTGCACATTCCCACCATATTTTTTCACCATATTCCCACACTCTTGTGTACATTCCCACTATATTTTCCCACCATATTCCCACACTCCTGTCTGCATTCTCACCATGTTCCCACCCCAGTCTTTTTACACACCCCTGCCTTCATTCCCACACCAAGTTCCCACACCTCTCTCTCTCTTCTCAAGCTAGGCTGCATGAAACCAAAAATTCTCAGAGTTTGGTGGGATTACTGCCATCAAAGGACTTATGTTCCTTGACTGTTGTGGAGGTGGGATGGAGTTTACAGAGTCCACAATTGAGGTTTTCAAGTGTGGCTGCAAGGAGGGTGTTGGAGTTGATAGGAGGTGGGGGGTCCAGTATGGGGGCTGCAGGGTTCTCAGGGTTTCCTGGGTTTTCTGGATCATTGTCACCAGGTGGGGCTGGGCTGCCTGGAGGGGGTTCTCCATCTCCATCAGAGTCTGGCAGAGGTGGGACCTTGCCTTTGCCATTGGGTGGGCCCATCTGTGATGCTGATGCTGGGATGTTAATTACTCTGCAACCTGTAAGACTGCTGATAGTTGGTGTTGCTGCTATCTTCTTGACTTGAGGTGGCATTGATGATACACAAGTGATGAGTTTGAAAATACTGTCAAGGTCCAGTCTCTACCTAAGTCTGGACAAATGGAAGTCCAGTACATGGAAGTCCAGAGTGATGGCAAGTATGGAAGGTATGGAGATGATGTCTGGAGGGGAACTTAGCAGGACTCAGCTTCAGTGTTCTTGGGCTGTGTCCACCATGTGTATTGTGTCCAATTTTGGAGTTCTGGGAATGGTGTTGGTGTCAGGGTTGTGGTCACCAAGTAGGGTGTTGTGGATGATGAGCATGAGTGGGGTGGGTGTGGAGGTAAGGAGGAGTTAGGAGCCAAGTCAAGAGGGGGCACAATCTTTGATTTTCAAACTAAGTTCTACAGTACATGAAATGTTGCTTTAAGTACAGTTTGTTATGGTCAATGTCCTCAGTGTGATTCATTCTAAGTCAACAGTGACAAGCAGAGTCTCAGTCTGCTCCCAGTCTATTGGATGAAGAGTCCTGATGCTAAGTCTGATGATGATGAAGGTTGAGAGGAGAATGAGTGCAATGATGAAGAGAGGAGTGCTCAAGATTGTTCAGAATGATGAGGGCAAGATTCAATTAAGTTGGAACTAAGGATATATGACAGTACATGAGGGTTTATATACTGTCAAAGAACAATGAAGATGAAAAAGGAAGAGAGGCTGTAATGACCTAAGAAAGGAAATGTGAAGGTGGTTACAAAAAGAGATGCTGTCCATGTGCAGTAGATATGAGTAATGAATGGAGATAAGATAACTAGTTAAGAATAGTCCAAATGAAAGCATGCAGGAGAAAAGGAAGATGAAGACTGTAACACAGTTGACTATCTCATAATGCATAAATCTAATATTGCATAGAATTTTTCCAAAATTTTGGCAGTCCCACAGTGGGTGGTAGGGAAATTGCATGACTAATGCATAACACATAATGCATAGCTGATAGTCATTGATTATGCACTATGAGAATCAGCTTTCTCACTGATCTCAGAGTTTTGCCCTGTTTCATCAGGTGGCTCATGCACAAATGTAAATAAAATCAAAATTTTCAATCATTTTCAATACTCCAATGCCAGCTGACTGGTGCAAACCACACCCAAAGCCATCACCATACAACCATAAACCTGGAAAGCAGGCTGAAAAAGATGCACCAGTAACTGCAGCCAAGATAAAGTCAAAAGCAACCTGAGAAAACCTGTCTCTCCATGACTGGCTAACAGTCTTTGCCTACATTGATAAGCATCCCAGCATATCACAGGGGGACATTGTTGGTCATTTTGCTTCGAAAACTGATGGCTCCTTGCATTTCATGTTACAGGTCCAATGCTGCAAGAGAAGTGACTGAAGTTTGAAAACCTTCTCAAAGTGCCAGAAGAAGAAAGACTTGTGGAGAAGGCTGGGTGACATCATTCAAAAAGGTGTACAAGTTATGAGAGATTTGTTGTCATGGGGAGGCTGCTTCTGTGGATCCTGGTGCAGTAGAAGCAGAGAAGGAGTGGGTTTCAAAGATCTTGGAAAAATACCCACCAGCAGACCAGTGGAATTTTGACAAGACAAGTCTCTTTGCATTGTAAGTTGAACTTGACTCATAAATGACTAAAAGTAACTTACTTGAATGTGGTTAGTGCTCCTCCTGATCATGGACTGGCAACAAAGCAAATGAGCAGGAAAAAGAAGCTCAAGTTTTGGTTGACACTTGGCTTGGCATGCAATGCTGATGGCAGTGAGAAAATTCCCATATTTTACATTGGTTACTAAAAGCAGCCTTGGGTCTTCAAGAATCAGATTCCTGCTTCTCATGTCTTCTACTACTGTAATAACAAAAAGGCCTGGATGACAGCAAAATTATTTGAAGAGTAAGTAATTAATTCAGCAGCCCAAAACATCACACTTACATGAGTTAGATGGGTAAAGGCCTTTGACATCAAGATGCACAAGGCAAGCCCCCACATCTGCCTTCTTGTCAACAATTTTAGTGGTCACACAATTGCCTATGAACCATGAAACATATTCTTTGAGCCTAATTTAACCCCATTTGTGCAACCACTTGATGCTGGTGTTATTTGTTGCTTGAAAGCACACTACCACCAAGCATTTTGTAAATGGGCAATAGATCTTGATGAAGCAGGTGAGTGTGAAATATATAAGATCAATCTTCTAGAAGCAATGATTATGGCAAAAACAGCATGGAAGGAAGTCCTGCCATCAACAATTGAACATTGCTGGGCACACACTGGTATACAAAGGTTGGTGTCTTGTGCCACAACATTCATGTACAATTGGAAACTCACCAGATTCCATAGCTGACCCTATAATCCAGCCACTATTCCTGTGCACATGAATCCAAATGCATGGGACCTTTTGAGGAAGTTTGCATTGTCAGATTCTTTGACACTCCCAGAAGTGGAAGCTCAATTGCAGTCACTCCTCAGACAATGCTACATTGACAATGACTGGCAACCAGCACTTAAAGCCATAATGGATGCAGAAGGGGATGTTGAAGCTACAATGGCAGCCATCAAAAAGCTGGCTGATGAAGCAGCTCAAAGTTCACATCTGAAAATCTGCCTTTGTCACCCCAAGAAACAACCATCCAACCCAGCACCTCAGCTCACTGCAATTGAAAAAGATCTGATGGCATCTGTCAATGAACAGCAGAAAAGAAACTGAATTTTTGGTGAGCCTCCAATGATGGAAGACCTTATCCAGCCACCTGAGGAAAGAGATGGTGATGTCAAGGAAATTGAGGCCTGTGATGAGGTGGAGATTGTTGCCAAAATAAAGTGGAGGATCTCCATTGAGAGTGGAGAGATTGTTGAGGTTGAGTCTGACAGTGAGGCAGATACCAAGGATGACCCATTTCCCAACATCACCCTCACCAATGCCATTGCAATGTGTGAGAAACTTGAAAAAGCATGTATCATGCTCAGTTATGCTGACAGTGATGTGGGACTTACTTTACTTCAAGAAGTGTGCCACTTCTGAGGATATTTAAGACAGAGAGAGTCCAGAAATGCAAAGCAGATCACACTAACTGAGCTTTGGAGGAATTAATGCTGTTATCATTGACAATTCATGTGGTGCAAGCATGTTCAAATGTTGATGATTCTGATTAGTAATATGATTACATAATACACTCCAATTCTAGTCCTGCATAACCACAAAATTGCATAACTTTGTGGCCAGCCTGACCATATGCATTATGAGATAGTTGACTGTACCTAGTCAGCATTGGAGTTCCAGAATTGAGTTAAGGACTCAGTAACTTATCAATCTGGTTTGAGTTGAGATAGCCACTGGACTATCTCAACATGCATCTGTAGAATCAAGTACATATGGAAACAGAAGATTTTGGTGCCATGGGGATGGATAGCAAAGTGAAACATAGCAACAAATGTGAAGCCCATGGTGAAGCATGGCAATGACAAGAAAGGAACATAGAAAGGAATGGACTTAATGAGATATGAGTGTCCTGGAGTCTGTGTATGTCCATGGTGGAAGTCTGGGGTTGTCTGTCATCCAATGAATGTATTCACCAGGTATGGAGTTTGGAAGTCCATGTTGTAAGGTCCATGTCATGACCAGGGATGTGACAGTCTTCCCATGTGTACATTGATTCTACTTGTACTGCATGATCTCTGTGTAGTACTATTTTGTCCACAGGATACACATGGTCTGTCTTCCAATGCAAACTCAACATATGCAATTGTCCTTGTCATATCATGTGACATGTGTGTCATTCCAATCATTCATTGGTTGGGGTGGGTTTAAAATCTAGCAGATCCAACAGATTAAAATGCAGTCAAAGGTACTCTCCATGTCTGGCATGCCTACATATTACTTGAGCCGTTCCAGCATTCTCTCCCTTCCCAGGATATGCATAATGTCAACAATAGCTGGACCATCCTGCAGAAAAATCCATGGAGTGCACCAAGAGCCAAGTCTTGAGTCATACACACCTTCATCCCAGTCAATGTAAACCTAATTGCCATCATGAACGTCTTCAAGGGTATACCAGACTGCTTTTGCTCCTCATGCAATACGCAGGATAATCTAGACGACGTCCAAGATTCTGGCGGATCAAAGACAGCTGAGCGAATAGCGGCCGCCACCATAGAAATGGCTTGTGCTGGATAAACAATATAAGATATTTAGACAAGAAAAAGAGGAGAGGAAGCATACATCGTTGTTCAGCTGAAACTTGCCTAAGCATTGACTTAGCTTCCTCACTTGCCAAATCCGGGTTATTGAAGAGGTAGGGTGCGTGTCTGGGAATATCAAAAATGTTCGTTAATCGGCCCTGCGGAGACCACAATTCAAATTCACCCTTCAAGGAAGTGAAAGAGACCAACCTCTAGTAGTTTTATCGCAAGCTTAATATTCTCCACGCTTGTAAAACGGCTGCCGACTCATCAGTCACTCCACGCCCACGTTGCGCGTACTCACCTATGAGGGAATACTATCTTGATTTGCTCGTGCACGCGCTCAGCTAGTTCATGCAACCCTTCCGACGTTGACCATAAGCGCATTAGACAGTGTTTATTCATATATTCCAGTTTTCCGGGATCGAGGCTCGTACTTCGGTGTGTGAGAACATCCAAATTGAATTGAATTATCATCTCATCAAGAGACATGATTGTTGTGCTGTCTGGGGCTTGTTGAATTTGGTGATCTGTCGAGATATGGGAGTGCGCGTGTGAACGTGGAGACGGAGTGGAGGAAGGAGGTGTGGATAGAGAGGATGATGAATGCGGGACGGTCTCGCGCCTGGCGCCCCAACCAGAGAGGGCTAGCCAGTTCAAAACTGCCTCGGGCTCCCAACCTCGTCGCTACAAGTCAGAGAGTGCATCAATCGGGAAGTCGAATGGATTAAAAAGTAGTCATACAATAAAGTCAATGACTTGGACATCTCCATTTCGCTTTGACATTTTCGTCCCATCCGGGTTGAGGAGGATGGGTATGTGTGCGAATTGTGGTCTAGGTAGTTTGAGGCACGCATACAAGTCCAGATGCAATGGTAAGGATGGAAGCCACTCCTGTCATCGATCAGAAGCGAATACATCATTTGCATAAATGTCGCGAGCACCTCTCCACGTAAAACATGAGTTATTCCCATTTCGTAGTCATCAACTACCGAGGCAAGATGGTACGTCGGGAATAAGTCAGATTTGAGGAGGATAGGATCGGTCGAGAGAGATAAATGTGCGTCTCTGACCTCCCCAAAGACGAGATCGAAAATTTTTGGTCTTTCGGGGAGTATGCTGTCCTGCTTGCGCGATGAATCTTTCGGAAAATTGGGGGGGGGAATGACTGACATTCAGTCGTATCGTTGACTTGTGACCTGCCCGAACACGACGGGCCACTTCTTCGTCTGTAAGGTGCAAACACCTCTTATCATACGTGATATTAGACCCCGAACGTGCAAGCCTTTCGCGCGTATCGGTCAAGGTGTCGGGGGAGCAAAAACAACGGTATGCGTGCCCCGACTAGCGAGTAGTAATCAGGGTCCGATCCGCTGGTACCAGGAAGAGTCGTACCTGGAGAAGCCTCTTGGCGTAATTTTGATAGAGATCGAGACGTTCAGACTTTTCACAGTAAATTCAAACGGTAACGTGAAAATTGCAATGACGGACTTGATAGTATGGTGCATGTGGACCCTCCTTCCCTGGACCTAACGCGAATACTCGCCTTTTGCTGCTCGCTATCGAGGCAAAGTCACGCACCACAGTCGTACTCCAATCCTGCCCATTCCAACGCTGCTCTAATGCCATCAACGGCTCCAGGAACGCACCTCGTCTGCGATCCAATTCTTATTGATTCTTTAACAGACTACAGGAGGCATACCGCATCAGTATCTTCAACCCGTAAAATCCATTTCCCGTTGTTCTTCCTTGCGTACAGATGGTTGTATAGCGCCATTCTCAGGCCACCAAGATGTAGCTGGCCCGTTGGCGAGGGTGCGAACCGTAGCAACACCATCCTAGGATGTACCGGTTCCAAAGTGTCACGGTAGTACTAGTAGGTATTACGTGATCCAATCACCAGCGGACTTCCTGCCTGTTCTCAAGCTCAACATGGCGGCATTGCACTGCCATGAGATCAGGCAGACATGACTTGCGTCTCGTGGTGCTCTATCATCGAAGAGGTTTAGCGTGTGATAAAGGGTGCAGCGGGCCCACAAGTGGGTACAACATAGATCTTATCCGACTCCAATCGCCCGGACACGCTCATACCCGCGTTTCCGATGCATCGACTGCCCCAATTGCCACTACGCAACTCCCGACTTCTACAGGTGGCTCCGACACCAGACGACGTGTGTCTTTCATTATATGCCATTACTTCTCTTTTCTAATATTCCGGGCCTTCTCTGAGCAGCAGTAACTGGCAACAACCTCTTCTCTTGCTCTCTTTGGTGCTCTCTCAATACTGTCTCGGCGCTTCTGGAGACGGTCTCTTCTCTTGCTCTATTTGGTCTCTCGGCGCTTCTGTTGACAGCTCTGGTCTCCTTGTAATGGCATCTAGTGCTACTACACAAGAGATTTGGACTCAGCGCTCCTGGATATCTGGCGAAATGCGCTGAGGCTGTTCTTAATCTCCTCGTCATTTCTGGTAACTTTTAAATCTTCTCAGAGGTACTGGCGAGGGGGGACTGCGCATGGTGATTCCGCTGTTTAATTGTTCCCTGATTTCCTTGCCGCTTCACTTGATTTTGTTGAGAAGCATAGGACTTCAGCAGCGGCACAAGTTCGTCTTTCCCGGCGCTCCTTCCAGTTTTCCTGCCAACAATTTTTGAGACGTCCCTACATTCCCTTCCCTTTTACAAATGGATAGTCTTCAAATAAGAGAAAATTATGGTCGGCCAAACGCATGGTAAAGCTCATTGGCGCAGACGATTTGCTAAATTTTCTTACTCCGGATAATGCCTCCCAATACTCTCAGGATCTCTCTCTGCGAATATCTTTTCGTCGGGTGAACTGCAAAAGCACCAAATATCCAATGGAAATGTAGGAATCTGAACGCATATGCGTCATTGTTCCTCGAGTGATGTCTTCATGTCTTTCCCGGACTGCGCCTGATTTGCGCAGTACTTTGCTTTTTGAGGATCTGAAAGCGCACTATTAGTCGTTGTTTCCATTCAATAAATTGAACTTTGAAGTACCATTGTAGGAGACCGATGATCAAGTTAGCATGAGACTCTTGCTTTCGGCGCTTGTAGCCCTTTCAAATCGACGACTGTTGTGGTTCTGCGTTTACTAGGGTTGAACCACCAACGCCGCTGGATGTGAACGTTTCAAATTTCATCACTGAAACAAGACGGCATAAAATACTATGCTCTTCAGTTCATCCTCGCTTGGAGGGTAACGCCATTAAACGTCTCAGAGATTCAGACATGCCACGCGTGGTCCCGGCTACTTCCACTGGTCTTTGACTAGCTTGACTCTCGACTCGCGCAGCGATGTCCTCATGACACCGTGCTCCGATGTGATGTACCAAGAGTATAATATTAGTCGTACAGCATGCATGAAGAAATGAGAAAAAAGTTTTACTATCTACGCCTGCCATCATAAGGTTCAAGAAACCACTGTATAAAAAAAAGGTCACCCGATATCACATAAACGAGAACTGTAGAAAAGAACATACTTTGTCCCTCCTCTTCACCATCTGAACTCCATTTCTGTGCAAATGACCAGTATAGTGGTGATTTACTAACAACATGAATGATTCTTGCACGCCCTGGTCATGAATTGACTGCCACTGCTTTCTTGAGATCAACTCTCTTAGGTTTTGTGGGAGGATATCCATATCCTCATGATTAATATGGAGAAAGTTAATGGAATAATCGCACCCAGGGCAGTTCCAGATAAAGCGGCCGGGGGGTATGGCCGGGGGATACCAGCAAAACGAGGGAACACGCGAGGCGAGATCAGCTGGGCAACTATCCTCGGAATCCGAGTCGGGTGGGGTAGAATCATCCGAAAAGTCGGGGTCGTATTGGAAGACTGGAATTTCTGGTGACAGCGGTGGCCTTATGGTTAGATCATCGTCGTTTTCGGCTTGAGCCGCCTAATTGGACCAATCAACAAGCAACAGTGACAGATGGAAAAAAAGCAAAAGTTACACACACTTACCTCTTTCTCAATCTTTGCCCAAGCGAGTTCTAGAGAATCGAGTTTTTCTTTCCAAAACCTCGGAGTCCCACCAAATTTCGATAGCCGAGCATGAAGGGAATCATCCGTCACTCGTGTTTCTCCAAACGGCAATCCCCACCTCACCCCGTTACGTATGGCCTTCTTTCGGGTACTCTGAATGTCACTACAAAACTGGACCCATTTCTTCATGTTAACAAGCCAGTGGTTCCGATGCTGTGGTGCAAGCTGTTGCGCGAGGAGCCATTCGGCCTGGCCAGCGAAAACCCCCTTTACTTCTGGACTGTGAGATAGGGCGGGGAGAACGAGGACGGCGGGCCCTTTCACCTTGGTCTTCCTCCTCCGACGTCACCTCCTCTTCTTCGTCATCCCTGTGTGTCACAATCCCCTTAAACTCAGGATCGTCAAAGAAACGTAGCCTTTTGACAGTCGCCTGAACGAGCCAGGGAACGGTCCGCTGGTGGAGAGGTGTTTTTTCCTCGTCGGTTTCGGTTAGTTTTTTAATGAGCGCCCATAATCGGTAGCACATCATGAAGTTCCGGCTTTTTTCGTGCATGGGGCCGTCGAGAGAGACGACATTATACTGTCGGTTATTTGCTACGGTATCGCTAGAGGAATCAACGTTGGCGTGTGCAATCGGAATATAAATTTAGTTAGACGCGTACCCATCGCGAGGCGCAGATTGAATAATGAAGCTGCTTTTGTCTCTGTCCGCTGCGCGAGCGCGGCATGAGCGTAGGTAGCGAAGGCTACGGGCGCAGCGCAATGGACACTCACAAGTCATGTATTCCACGTACATATTCTTCTTGCATTCAAGAATGACCGAAACCCTGGAACCTCTGTCTCTGGCATCTCCATACAAACTGACTAGCGACAGCTGGCTTTCCGGGATTTGGTGTAGTATCTGGTCCCTCAGCCTCAACTCCGTTTCGAGCCTGTTCAAACCTTCCTCAGACAGCCAATGGAGAGATTCGATTCTCAAGGTTCCGTAAAAGAAAATGTCGTTTCTAGATGTAGGATGGTCCGCAGGTGGTGGGAGTATAAATTCCGAGTCATCTAACCCAATCCACTCGTTTCCACGTTCGAGAGTCAGGCATTCAAGAGTTGGACGGAAACCAGGTGGAGGGAATGTTGTGCTAAGGATAGCGTAGTCTGAATAAGGACCAAAGGGCGCCTCGATGAGCTCGTGAAACCTGAACTCGGATGGCATGGAAGTTGCAGTTTATCATCCATCTGATTATGTAAAACACTTATTTAAATACAGCCTCATGACACTTCCTCCATGTCTTCATCCTCCTCTTCATCCTCCTCGTCGTCCTCGTCTTCCATCTTAACATCACCCACATCATGACTCTCAACAACCCGATCCGCGCCGCCCTTAAAGTTGTCCTTCAATTCCCATAAACCATTATACTCCCCACTCCGATGCAAAAAAGCCACTTCTGACAAGACTTCCTTGAGATACGCCTCGGGCTGCTGAGTCTTTTCCCTGAGCGCTTTAATTCCCCAATGGGCTGGATCCCTAAAGAGGGTGAAGATTTGGTCGAGAAGCTGGTTACGCGGCATCCGGGCCATACGCTCGAACGTGCCTTTAGCCGGCTTCGGTTTCGTTTTCTTGCACTCTCTGTGAGCATCCTCTGGTCCAAAATGAAAACCGAACCCGAAACACGTACGATGAGATCACCGAACGCGCCGCCGGCGCCGACGCCCACACCACTACTCAGCCTGTTCACGCCTCCTCGTCCACCAGGAACGCCCGCGTCCTCAATCATCCTGATCTGTCTCGTGGGGGTGTTATACTTGATATGCCGCTCTCTCATTTGTTTTCGGTAGCTTGCGCTGAACATGGGGCGTATATTACACTCGTGCTTGATTCGCCCAGTGAGGATGGTCGTCCGTGCGCGGGAGTTGGTTGTCAGGGCGGCGGCGGTGGCAGACACGGACAGAGAGGGATCCTTGGGCCGCTCGGCGACGACAATCTGGTTCTCGACCGAGTCGTTTACCATTTCGAGCTCGTAAATGGTGGGTTGATCCGAAGGCATGGGTGCGGGGGTAGCAGAGGGAGTGGGACTGTATGAGGACGTGGGTGTGGGGAATGCGGTGGTGGCGGGGGTTTGCGAGGGGGGTTGTGAGGGGGCCGGGGAAGGACTCGGTGAGCCTGGCTGTGAGGGGTTTGCCGAGGCAGAAGGGTTGTTAGGACCAGGTGGGAGGAAGAGGATAATTCGTGGCTTTTTCGTGACTGGGTTCAGGTCGTTATTGTACACTCGAATGGTGGCGAGGTGGATGTCGTCGGTGGCGATGGCAGACCAACGTTCCATGATGAATTTCGGAATCTGACCGCCCACGGTCAGCGCTGGGCGGGAGAGCAGAGACCACGAGTGCCCCAACCTTGACCATCCATACTCTACCGTTGCCCTGATCCAGCATGAGATGTTCATCTGGGTCCGGCTGGGAATCGTCATCCTGGCCATTGAGCTCGGCGTCAAAAGGTTTCTTTTCGTCGTCCTCGACGTCGTTCATGGTGGTTTGTGGCGAGAGCTGGCGCGGCAAATTCCGACGCGCTGCGGCCACGCCGGATGGAAGCGTTCACCACAGACTCTGGGCAAGCTAGAAGCGCACCCAAAGTCATAGATGCAGAGACAGCGAAAAGGTCTGTTTTCTGGGAGCACCTCATGGCCGAGGTGGATCCAGCGCTGTGCACGGGACCCTTGGCTGCGTATTGCTTCATGACTGGCCTCATGTTCGTCCTTATCAATCCATGGATCTCGCACACAGGCGGTCTTACGCACGCTTTCCAGCGATGTCGTCTCTTTTTCAGCCATTTTTGTCTGGTGTGGCTTCCAAACAGGCAATTTTGCGCAGGCTAGTGCACTTGTTAGTTCTGTGGCCTAAACTAAAACCAACCAGCTCTCTATCGCCATTGCTCGCCTCTTTGAAAAGCAACATGATCTTACGTTCCACCTACCTGATAAGCAGGCTCTCACGTCTCTCATTTCGTTTAATGCGGGTGCCTTTCTGGGTCGCATTGGCGACCGCATAGGGCCCCGCAGACGCATATGGCTCATGCTGGGCACCTTCATCCAAGCTCTCTTACTCATGGTGGCATCTATTTGTCTGTGGAAAAGCGGCGAAGCCAGTGTAGCCAATGCCCGAGCAATGCCAACCTGGACCAACCCCCTATCATTTGTCGCACTTGGATTCATGAGTGCCAGTCTAGGCCTGCAAGGGATTGTAGGTAAAAGACTGAATACACAATTTGGAACAACAAGTACGGTTTGGCAATGGTTGTATGGACATGACTAACGAGGGTAAAGTTGTGCTGACGACGATATGGGTTGAGCTGTTCAACGACCCGAAGCTGTTCAACATCAAACGTGGGGTCAAGAGTCGGGACCACAGGCTGATCGCAGCCATCTCACTGTTTATGGGAGGATTTACAGGACGAGCTATACTAGGGTCAGCAGGGTCAGCGACGGCACTTGGAGTGGGAGTGGCGATGCGAGTGGTGGTGACGTTGGGATGGTGGTTTGTGCCAGCGAGTGAATAGTATTAGAAATAGAATTAGAATTGGGAATAGAAATATCGAAATATCGAAATTAAATTGCCTTGCTTGCTCATGTTGTATCTCCCATTGTGCCGTGAGTGCAGGCGTGGATTCCAGGCCGAGCGCTAATTGTCGTCAGTCGTCGTCGCGTTGCTCATCGCGCCTCATCCGTCCGTCGTCATCGTCATTATTAATCATCACCTCAACACTTTGCGTAATCCCCGCCTCGCCTTTCTCCACCTTGCCATCATCTATACCCTCACTTTCCTCACTTTCTCTTCCCTCATCCTCTGCGTCGTCCGCGACCCTGGCTCCATCTCCAATTCAGAACATCTTGCCGACCATGATGAAGACACCGAACTCGAATTGTCTGAAGCTCTACTCGCCGAGGACCGTAAGCCAAGGTGGTGCAAAAAATGTATGGTAAGCCCCCCCCCCATTGTTCGCTTCGCTCGTGGCCCAAACATAACTCAACCCCGCTCTCTAGGCGCCCAAACCAGAACGAGCCCACCACTGCTCTACCTGCGGACGTTGCATCCTCAAGATGGGTTTGTGGCGTCTTCTGTGTCAAGGTGGAGCCTTCTGATGATGATGATTGTAGACCATCACTGTCCATGGCTAGCCTCAAAATGCATCGTACGTCATCTAAACTTTGTTAAACCCCAGTGACTGCCACAAGAGACACAGGGCCACCGAACGTACCCGGCATTTGTCCATTTCATCTTAGGCATCACTTTACAGGCCATCTATATCGGCTCTATCTCCGCTCAGGCAATATGGTATTCGTTCGAACATCCTTTTCAAGTCGTGGGTACCTCCCCCCCCCCCTAGTTCTCCGTGTCCACTCTAACTCTATATAGGATACCTATACCCCAGTTCATGAACTGTGCCTCGCACTCGCTGGAATAATATTCACTCTTGTCATGGGTTCTTTCTTTCTATACCACGTATACCTTATCCTGTACGTACCCCTCACGCATGCTCAGAGCTACTACCATTTCGGCAACAGGACGAACCAGACGACTTTGGAGAACATATCCCCATTTTTCTTATTACGACACCTCCCCGAGCTTCGTTTTCCCCACGGTGATCAAGTCCGAACACTGTCCGATCCGCCGAAGGAACACGAGTTGTCATACAAACAACGGGCTCTTGTCAAGAGAGCACATGGGTCCCTACGCATGTATGACATGGGTTGGCGGAGAAATGTGGCTCAGGTGTTCGGCACGGGCGGGCACTACGGATGGGTACGGCGCTTGTGGTACGGAGGCTCCAGGTCAGTCGTCTGTTTCATAAATGGTCTGAGCCGGGCGCTGAAATCAGATCGCCAGTCCTGGCGACGGCCGACAGTTTCCTCGGCATCCGAGAACAGAGCAGGTGCTGGGAAAGTTGGCGCACGAATTGGTCCAGGCTGAAATGAGTCGCCGTAGATAAGCACCGTAGTGAGACAGGCCGTCACTGATGGTATAAAATGTCAGCTTGTCTGCCGAGCAGCCTTGAGTTTCTCTACTTACTTATGTCGACCCAAATCATCAACATCCGTGGCCACGACAGTCTTGACGCCTCGACACCCGCTGATCTCGCCGCGCAGGTTCTCGATGGCCTTGCCCGCCCCATCGGCGAGCGCGAGCTGCCGACGATGCTGCTCTATGACGAGCGCGGTCTTAGGCTTTACGACGACATCACCACCCATGCTCCCCAATACTACCTCTTTGCTGCAGAGGAGCAGATCCTAAAGAAGAGCGCAGACGACATCGTCAGGTCCATGCATCACGACGGCCAAGTCGCTGACGAGGTCGTCCTCGAACTCGGTGCTGGGTAAGCCTCCCGCGGCATTCTCACATACCTTCCGACCCTCATTTTGATCCCAGATCCCTGCGTAAGACATCCCATATCCTCAAAAGCCTATCTCGTTCTGTCTCTGCTTCCCCCACCTCGGCCCCCATCACCTACTATGCCCTCGACCTAGAAGAAAACGAGCTGAGACGCTCCCTCGGCCAGATCGCCGCGTCCGACGTCGGAAACGAGATCAAGGGCAAAGTCGAGACCAAGGGCATGTGTGGAACTTACGCGGACGGGTTGGCATTCGTCAAGAACGGTGGTCATGCCGCCGACCTGGACAGGCTGTCCCGCGTGTTCAGCGGAACACACACCCCGCGTACATCCTCACCGTCCTCCAGCGTGTCGTCCGTCTTTGAATCAGTCGACGAAGACGAGGCGGATAACGCCACCACTTCTTCTCCTCCCTCCACACCGGACGCTTCCCAACCGCCTCTTCACATTCTCTTCCTTGGTTCCTCCATCGGCAACTTTAGCCGTACCGATGCCGCCGCCTTTATCCGCTCTCTCCCCCTCCGCCCCGGCTCGGGTGACACGCTTCTCCTTGGGCTGGATCACGACAACGACAAGGAATTGATCGAGGAAGCGTACAATGACCCCAAAGGCTACACAGAACGGTTCATCATGAACGGTCTACGTGTAGCCGGTCGAACTGTGGGGAACGAAAAGCTCTTTGACGAAGACAAGTGGGAATACATCAACCACTATAATGCGGCAAGTTGCTATTCTCGTCCTCCAACTTACCACCACTCTAGACTAACCATGCTGTCACTGACAGGACGAGCGTAAGTTTCGATTGCCAGCGCGATAACACGCGTAACACACCCCTCCCAGGCCAGCACGAGGCGTTCTTTAGGTCCAGATGCAGACAAGTCATCGTTGACCCTGCCTCCGGCAAAGAATTTGTATTTCTCGAAAATGAGAAACTGAAAATCGAACACTCGTTGAAGGTAGGCGTGTCATCCGTTACCCTGGCTTTGTCAAAAATATGTTCGTCACACGCAGTACTCGGACAAGGACGCGTATACCCTCTTCGCAGAGGGCAACGTTCGTCCCGTCCAACGCTGGTTAGATGAGAAATCGCGCTACTCTCTCTGGCTCCTCGAGCGACCAGCCTTCATCTTCCCGCTCCTCTCTTCCCAATTTTCGTGCAACCGCAACGGTACCCTAGTCACCAAGACTCGTGTATCTTTGACTCCCTTTGGCGTACCCTCGCTCGAGGACTGGGAGACCCTCTGGGCTCTATGGGATACCATCACATTACGCATGATACCACCCTCCATGCTGTACCAAAAGCCAATCGACCTGCGCCACATTTGCCTCTTCTATCTCGGTCATATCCCTGCATTCTTGGACATTCACCTCTCCAGACTCTTGCAAGAAAAGCACACCGAACCCGAGTACTTCAAGGTACCTGTTTCACATTGATGTTGATTCCCGAGACAATCTGACACCCCGATCAAAAAGGACATATTTGAAGTGAGTGTCCACCATGGCAAACCTTCGACAGATTGCTGATCTTTGTGTATGTGTAGCGTGGCATTGACCCCAACGTCGATGACCCGACGCAATGTCACGTAAGTTTCTTGTGTTTCTGTGCAAAGGGGGGTGGGAGGTGATTAGTTTGAATCATAGCCGCACTCGGAGGTCCCAAACAAGGACTCGGACTGGCCCAAACTGGAGACCATTGTTAATTTCCAGTCTCGCGTGCGCGCACGGCTGCGCAGGCTCTACGATGATGTCCTCTCGGGGCACAAGACGCTGACGAGAAGGATGGGAAGAGTGCTATTCATGACGTTGGAGCATGAGGCAATGCACGCCGAGACATTGCTCTACATGCTCTTGCAGCGCGCTGGAACAGGGACGCTGCCTCCTCCAGGATTCAGCGTTCCCCAGTGGTCTATCCTTGCAGAAGCCTGGGACGCGCTTCCCTCCCCGACGACGGATAAAGTCGTGCTCGGACCGCAAGTCCTCACGTTGGGCCACGACGACCGCGATGCGGATGACGCGGCGGAGGGTGACGACGTGCAGAACCACGAGTATGGCTGGGACAATGAGAGTCCGCAGAGGACGGTTCACGTAGCCAAGTTTGCCATTGAGTGGCGGCCTATCACCAACGGCCAATTCTACGATTTCTTTATGGGACAGGGCCAAGGACGCGTCGAGCTCCCTGCGAGCTGGATCATGGTGGACGGTGAAATTCAGGTATTCCATCAAGATATCTGTTGCTTCCGCGATTAACGATGGGAGATAGGTTCGTACTCTGTACGGCCCGGTTCCGATGAAGATGGCAAGGCACTGGCCAGTTATGACGACCTACAGTAATCTTTCCACGTACGCGACCGTCAAAGGAGGGCGACTTCCTACAGAACCTGAACTCCGCCTCTTTTACGACAAGTTCGAATCTGGCTACGAGGGCGGCGCCAATTATGGGTTTAGGAACTGGCACCCTGTTCCGTACGTCGGACTTTGTGAGTTTGTGTACCTGCGGAACGACTGATCTATACTATAGCGCGACTGCGGGCGGGGAGAAGAACGGCAGAAAGGGGAGCAACGGCGGTGTATGGGAGTGGACGTCGACGTTGTTTGACAAGTATGATGGATTTTCTCCGTCCACTCTCTACCCAGGGTAACTAAGCTATCAACAACATTGCACAATTGTTTGCTGACCTCGCTCTTGTTGACAGATACTCGAAGGACTTTTTCGATGGCGACCACCAGGTCGTGGTAAGTCACACAAGTTTTTGTTTTTTTTTGCCGTTTCTTATGACAAAAAAAAAAAGCTGGGCGGCTCGTTTGCCACTATACCGCGTTTGACCGAGCGTCGTACCGTGAGGAACTGGTACCAGCGTAATTATCCTTACCCTTGGATTGGCGCGCGTATCGCTTATGATCTCTAAACCCCTTGAAAATGAATGAACATGTATGTAGTTGTACGTCGAGATTCATACCACGGCACAACAGAAACAGAATAACCATACCTTTTATATTCTTTTGATTATCAAGCTGCTCGTCGAACCGCGAAAGTAAGTGAATTCATCTACATCAATGTCGTCGTGATACTTGCGCCCCTTGGTTATATATTAACACTTGAGCTCGTTGAGATGCTTGCTCTCGTGACGCACTTGGAAATAATAAGCTACCGAGGCACCTCTCAGAACAATATGCCCTGGAAATCAAACCTGTGGTTGGGAAACACACGAGGAGCGAGTAACCCATGTAACGTCGATAACAATATTTAATAGCAAAGGACAACTATCCGTTTCCAATCGCGCATGCCAGTAAGAGTGCCATTTTATTTTTTTTGTATGATGCATGCAAGGCGGTTGAACACTGGACGAACTTGAGTTGACAGATACTCCATCCAGGATTCCATATTTTTTTTTAATGATCGGTACAGTCCACGTTGGCCAAGAATTCGGCGCTCGCGCGCGCGCGTCGACCTATATACATCAAATATTGAATAACCGGGCTGAGTGACCGTGACGAAGAGGGTACTAAGTACTCTCCGCGTCCGACGCCCTCCGTCCTTAAAAGTACATGATGACATTATTGCTACTTTAGACTACTTGAGATACTATTCTTTTAATTAAACTACCTGAGATGCAACGTGTAAAACGGGGTAACTAGTAGTGACGGGTGAGTCCACCTCAGTATCTATTTCCGGGTCTAACCTGGGTTTCGCATTGAGAGTATCGCGGTAGACGACCCTTTCGAGCTGCACACGCACTCCCTCGTTAGCAGGCGAGCCCGTCGAGTCCGTATTTGTGCCCATATAGTCATGGCTCTTCCGTGTCCCTTTGAATGAGCTGCGCTTGCCGTTATCAGAACTCCTCAGAACAACATAGGTGAAAACCAGGCCCTGAAAACCAGATCAGCATCAGAGAAGGGCTACTGTCTACAGACTGGTGAACGCACTATGAGTGGCGGCATCTGTCCATTGGTGAACGATGAAGTTCATTACTGCTTCGGGTCGCAGAAATAGGCACACTCACAGAATCAAGGAAAAAGAAAAGAGCAGCGCTGTCGAGGCATACTAAAATAATCATGCCAACCAGTGCTGTGGTGTAGATGGAGGCTAATCAAGATGTAGGATCAAGCGGGAAGGACGGCATCTGATTACGAACCGGACTCAAGCACGATTGATATCGCTTTCTGGGCCCGATCCATATTAGCTACATAGCCAGTTACCGCCGATTGTATCTTCCATATCTTATAAGCAATCAGACCTTTTGTCATCAGTATTTATATCATAAATCGGCGTCTGGATCATGATCACGTACAACTGCTGACAAGGTTGACGGCAAGGGTAGCAGCGAAGAAGTACTTTGATGCAATAAAAGTGTCAGAAGTGAGGACACTTTGGCCAGCTCGTGCCTTCGGAACGGTTATTATGAAATAAACCGACGATGCTACTGACAGTGAAAACTATGTCGCGAAAGGAGAAAAGGAAGTGTACCGATGTCAACGCAGTAGAGAACCAGGGGAAGGATAAGGATCTGCCACTTGCGACTCCAGACGATGAAGGTCCGATATATCTTACACTGGGTTTGGAAAAATTGGGCTAGGTTTAAATTGTGACATACGAGGAGTGCATCGGCAAGCAGAGTGGTGCATACCACAGTTGTGTTTTTCGCGATGTTCAAGTTTGTGCCAACGTCTGCAAAGAAAGTTTCTGGCGCATCTGGAATATTTGTACGAGTCGTGAATGCAATGAATATTCGTATAACGTCGACCACAAGGTGCTATATATAGTAAATAAGGCATGGAAATAAACAGAGGGAAGAAACTGACAGTTGTAATGAGGATGAATGTGAGAACAACGGTCGCATAGAGGAAAAATAGGAGACCTGTGCCGGTCCGTCTGCGATGTATGACAAGCAGCGCTTGCGGACAGATAGTTACGTATATTCCTTCATGGCAAACATCCAATCAGGACATATTCAGAAAATGGAGCAACGTACCATAACCAAATACTTCGAGAAAAGTACCGATCAGTTGTGCAGTCGACACCTTAAGAGCCATAACAGGCGAATATCATGAAGCGTCACTTGAAGCGGCAGATAGGAGTGAGAGCGCGTCGGTAACCAGTCGACTAATGATGAATCTCATATATACGTTCCAGCAGGACGTTTGGTCAGCTAACACTTAAATAGAAAAATGATAGTGCAACCATGCCTTTGCATCGCACGGGAATAGCGCCGGGTTAGCGATACTCATCGTACCTGAAATTTCACGGCCGCGTCGTTCGCATGTCGGCGTGGGAAATGGGAAATCGAACGCCTCATCAACTCCAAAAATATATATGACAGTCATGACGTCTCCTCTGACATGAAACGTATGATAACGAACGACTTAAGTGATCCGATGTGATGGCAGGAAACAACTTGACAACTGCACATATTCTTCGAAGCATAACACACTTACTTGGATGAGCTCCTGACGGACTGGGGTGAATACGTTGAAGTTAAATTTGCTAGGGGGTCGTTTACTTTGATGCCGCAAGACGGCATTCAACATGTTGCCCAGCCTTTTTATGTCGTCAATTTTTTGCTTGTAGGCTGTTATGTTAGTGCAGTGTTCTGGGGAATAAACACGTTGTAGAAAAGCACCTTCAAGCTTGCAAAGGTGTAAGTTCTACTGACGTGGAGGGACTCGGAGACTCGACATTATTGAGATCTCATCTGGCTTCTTATCCATCCCAACGGAAGATTGGGCATTATTAGTCGCATTAACGGCGTCATATGGCCTAAAACCCAAGCTTGAGGTCGGCGTACAGTAAGCATTCGAGTAGCTTTTGTTTCCGTTTCTGATTTGGGCCAAGGTGGGGCGCTGGTTATAGAAGGGCTCGAAGCCACAGGGTGCCAAAGGGCTCATACGCTGCGCAATGATGGTACTTCAAGTGGGTGCACATATTTGTGACATGCGCATATGATAATGATAGAGAGTGAGGGTAGAACGTTCGCAGCTGGCGGGCGGACGTAGTAATATCAGCCATCGTGTCTTCGCTACCGAAGAACGAGGTTAAATGCGTACACTCTCCCGTCAGACTGAGGTAAAGCGCTGAATCCTGGATCCTTTAACTAGGGTTAAGGCAGCAGACTCTAAAGTATGATTAATGAAGCTATTCCTTCTTCAGCATCGGTGATCACTCTAATAGTGTTCGCATACCACACCCAGAACCAAGGAGCTACCGCAAACCTATTTGTTGATCACAGCAGGTCGTTCAATTGGCATATCTTAGCACAGGTATTTGGGGTACTTCAGAGACTTTCGACAAGATAGTGAGGTTCAAGTCGAGCAGTGAGCAAAAGGCGGGAAAGAAATCCACAGAGCCTTGATTAGCATGACGGAAAAAAATTGTCCTCTGATGAATAGCTTTCCAAGATGCAACAATCTTCACTACTAGATGTTGACAACAAGTGCACAGAGCGAGACTTGCAAAGTGATATGCACAGCAACTGGGCGCCCTTACCTGAAGTCGATCAACAGCTCTATAATCGGATTAGTCGTGCATATTCCGCAAGACCGCACTCCATATTCAAATCAGATACAATACGCCAAAGAGAAAAGAGAACAGAGCACCAGGTTGACAAGATGGACGCTCATTATTCCTACTGAGACGTCCAAAATGGTTCGATTCGTGACTTGCCCAGTCCTCGTATTAGCCATCTCAGGAAGTCGTTACCCTACATTTTATCCTACCGAAGTGTCCATTGCGCTTCCTGCTGCATCTTGTTCGTCTGTGGCTTTAGTCTTACCCTTTGCACGCCTCCTGGTCTTGGGAGTTTTGCCCGCGCCACGCGTAGAAGGCCCTGCCTCCATGTTCGCGGAGGGCCGCGTCTCACCCTGCCCCGATTCGCCCTCCTTCGGTTGCAATCGCACTTCTTTGAATGTCACACGCTGCTCTGTGCCACCGACATAGGCTACAGAGCGTTTGTTCCTATCTTGTGCGTCTGAAGAGCCGTGTCCAAAAGTAGCACACTATTGTCCGGGAATGACGAACCTTTCTCGTCGGTGAACAACAGCTCTGTGCCTAGAAGTGGATCGTGTCTTCCTTTTAGAACGGTTCCAGACAACTGCAAGAAGGGAGTTGGTGTGTCAAGCCCCTGGTTCCGCGGTGAGAAACAGTCCGTCACGAAGTACTGTGGGCTCACGATGAGTCTGAAAGAAGAGGAATTGGGTATAAGGGATGGCTGGATGTTTCCCAAGTCGAAAGTTGCGTAAGAAACCTCCTCGCTGCTCTCGTATTCTTCGTCGAGGCCAAACTCTTCTACGTGTCTATACCCAGGGCATAGCGACGTTGGCAGCATTGACAATGACATTATTAGATGTGTCGGATGATAGCAGGCCTCACCGCAGGTCACGTGTGACACCCGCGGTGACCGTGACGACTACGGCGGAAACAAAACCTAACGGTCGGCACACCCTTTGCTCACTCGACAACAACTGCGTGACTTCACAAGCTGACGGATTAGCGATTATCATTCCGATGAATTTAATCAGCGGATATCTTCCCACTGATGTCTTCTGAATTTCAAATAGCACAAAGATGATGCGCACTCCCAGTCATCAATTGACCTTGATACATTATTCTCGTGGGTTGTAGTTACCCGCAGGTGCCGGTATGAAATATTGACCTCAGAACCCACGGCTTGTGACCGGTCATCCAGCCGTACGAGACGGAAAACAATGGAGGGAATATAAGCTTAGTCTTCACTGCGTGAAACCACCGAGGTTTCAAACCTTCTTTTAGTCACACACAGCGCACACAAAAAACTCAGACCATCCCATTCCCAGAGTTTCCGTAGAGTCTACGGTTTTAGCAGGGAAGAAAGTCGATCAAAAGCCCTGTTAGAACACACAGCAATGGGGGAGTAGCAGCGTTACCCCTCAATCACACACCGGAGGCCACTCAAGGCTTTACATTTTTTCCAATGAGGGAAGACTCCCCGGCAAGTTGGTAGACGAGCCTACGAGCGGTCTCAAAAACGAGATTTGAAAAATAAAAAAAATTAATGAGCGTTAAGTAAGATCCCTATTACTAAAAGGGGTAGATCGTTTCAAACTCAGTTAGGTCCACAGAGTCGACTCTCAAGTACTCAACACGTCCTCCCCGTGTACATAAAAGATAACGCCATCCCCCACAATGAGCAGCGGCATGAAGATTGAAAACCTTCCTCCGGAATTACTGCATAAAATTCTACGACTATGCTCATCCCAAGACTTGGTTTGTCTTTCCAGGACACATACTCGCTTTTGCGATATTGCTGAACACATGCTTTACTCTCAAGTCTATTATGAAGTCTATCCAATAGACCTGATGAAGGACAGAACAGGGGTGTCTTGGGCACTGGCAGAGCAAAATTCGTTGTTGCACACTTTGGCCACCAGCTCGCGGAAAGCGTCGTTGGTCAAGACACTTCACGTCCAATTTGAATATACGGAGCCTTATGAAGTAGCACTGGCACTTCGCCCTATCTTAGTTAGACTCGCAGAGGGGCTGCAAAATATGCCCAGCTTGGTTGATCTGCGCGTGATGTACCGAAATCTTCCAGATCCCTCTGAAGGAGGTCTAGGCCAAGCGATAAAGTGGGTCTTTTTTCAAAATGGTTTTCAGCTTGAATCAAGAATATACTTCTACAGGCATCAACACTTTCGACTTCACACTTTGTATCTGGACCATTCTCATGACCTGGAGGGAATCATCGCTAGCCAACCCGAGTTGCGCCTTCTTGGAATCTATCACATTCACTTCGATCGGGATGCCCTAGCCAAAGTCAAGGGTCTGTACCACAATATAATATCTTGCCGTCACCTGAGCGCAACTCCGACGCCAACGATGTTTTTGTTAGATGGTTCTTGGAGTAACTCCCAGATATACGCCGTGACTATGTTACCTGCTTTTTATCAATCCGGTCAAGTGGCAAAAGCGTGTGGGGAGATTGCGTCGTCACTAGGAAACGAGGATCCCGGTCACCTATATGAGGAAAACAAATCTCGATTATCGATAAGCCTGATTGGCATTTCCGCGGAGAATATTGGACTGGTGAGCGAAACAATGGAAGCAATGGCAACTCGCTTTCCAAATTCTTCTCAAGTTCTTAAAGTCAGTGTCGTCGATACCAGCATACAGGTAAAAGAACTGTATCAACATCTGATCCAGTGCTTACATCCGACTATGAACAGGCACCATGGCGAGTCCCCGACTTCGTTCAACATCTTGTGCTGTTTGAATACGTAAAAGTCATATTTTTCTTCTTCCCAAACCTGGAAGATGCACAATTCTCACCGTTGTCCGAAGATCTTCACTTGGCTTTGATGGCGGATTTGGGACGAGTATGGCCTAAGGTTCAACAAGTAACCATTCGTAGTCCGACCCAACGGAGAGGTTTCCAACATCCTGATTGGCTTCCTCCGATTAGTGAGGTGGCTTATGATACAACAGACGAGGAAGATGATGACTCGGATGAATATGACGATCATAGTTATTATGGCTATGACTCCTATGAGGAGTACTATGGCTATGACTCGGACTATGATGATGACGATGATTACGATGATGACGGTGACAACGATGACGGTGACAATGAAGATGAAGGCAAAGACGTGGATAAAGACAAAAGCAAAAGCGAACATGAAGTTAAGGTTGAGGCCGAGAATGTTGAGGGAAGTTGAAGATGGGGACGAATCGTATGACAATAGATATTAGATTGGGCGTGTTGTTGCAGAGCATCGGAGCAGCTTTATTCAAGGTTGCCAAGCATCAGCGTCCCCGAGAGGTACTATCTTGCGTGTACAATGTCGGGTCCCTTGACTCTCAAGTTGGTAATCATTCGGTCTGTCACAGTGTCATCATCAAAATATGCCCATAGGTACCTGGCGAGATGTGAGATGGGACGTGTAGGGGGTTTTGCTACATCAACTCGGGATTTGGCTAGGCTTAATCAGTATATACAGGTAGGTCACTATACCTGCTCCGTAGTTCGGATTGCTTGTACTAAGGGGTCATGAGGCGATAAAAAATTGATAGATGTGCTTACCGACCTACCTGCATAATATTCTACAATACTATGTGTCCTGTTCTGCCCCCCCGAAAGCAACGATGCCGGTGCCCAGGCTGTAGTTCTTTGTAATGGTCATTTATCGACTTGAGTTCATTCCATGCGTGAGTAAAAAAAGCCCTCGCTTACTTCCGAAATTCCATCGAGCTGCGAGAAAGTTCGGTGCATGTCCGGTCCTAGTGTCATACAAGCCAAGGGCATTCTTTAATCACTTGCCATATGTCGTATTCAATCGCATGCAAAAGGACAACATAACAGTAGCGAAAGTAAACCCAACGGAGCGGCCTGTCTAAATCTTCATGCTACAATACAATCATCGCTTTGCTAGTGGATCCCTCCGTTATCCCCGGTCATAGACATGAATAAGAGGGCTCACTTCCTTGCAAAGCGTGTAAGTCATGACCACAAAAACAGCAGTTGAGGCTGAACCCAAGAAGTCAGCTATTATGTAAACTTTCGCACTGTGTTGGAATGTGTTGAACGTGGCGTTGTTGTTGACAATTGCCATGAACCGAGTAGAGCCCAGATTTCGACATCATTCTGCTCCAGGTAATTGAACGGAGCACCTATGCGACCTACTGGTAGAGCACAAACTTAAGTCTCCCCCTACCTCTGACCCACGTAGGGAAACACTCTGGAGCACTTTTCCCAGACGAAGCGCATCGTGGCTCCCAGCAGTCGTATGAAACGCCTCGGACAAGGAATCTTCTCTTAGATGCAGGAGAAGCATGATAGGGGTGGAAGCAGTGAGAATGAACATTCGACATATCAGTGCTGACCAGACCGGGGTCGAGGCCTCCAAGTAAAAGCAGTCAGCGCATTTAGACTCGAGAACTCGGAGTGGATCAGCCAGCCTGCTTTAATCATGTTCACTTGCTTTCGGTCCGAGGCTTTGCGCTGTTTATGCTATTTATGTCGTTTATGCTTCTGCGTTGGTGCGTAGTGATCGGCCAAGGCCGTAACAGTGATCGATTATCGATTATAAATAGGCTGGCATCTACAGACTTGCAATTCAAGTCAGACACCGCTCTTCAGTTTAATCCCACAACATCACTCATTCTACGTTGACGCAAGTTCCTTCTACAGTGGTTGTGGTACTATCAGAATGAACATATACAATCCACTCGAAGACAGGGATTATATCCCGATTGCTGACCATGCCTTGTATGTCGCTCTGCCTGCCGGCGCAACAACCTAATCACTCTCTGCCCTAGGATCGGAAACCTGAGGACTGCTGCACTTATCAGCTTAGATGGCTCAGGTGAGGGCACATCTGTTGATGACAATTACGCCATGATCCGATACCGCAAAACCAGTTGAAAGTTACTGTGTCCCGGACTTTGACTCTCCGTCAATCTTTGCTCGTATTCTTGACAAGAACAAGGGTGGACATTTTTCTATCATCCCAACTGTTCCCTACACAACAAAGCAGAATTATCTCCCCAGCTCTAATGTGCGGGCCTCTGTTGTTGATGTTGCGTACTCCTTCGGTTGACCGCGATATTCAGGTTGTCCAGACCAAGTTCATGAACGAGAAGGGGGTGGTTAGCGTGACGGACTACCTACCCCGCCCTAGGCAGGCGTCCGGCCTTGGTTCAGAGCCAAAACCTCTACTCCCTTGGCTGATCCGCCGCATAGAATGCATACGCGGGAGCGTTCCTCTTTCAATGCAGTGCGCACCAGCATTCGACTATGCCAGGGCGACACACATAACAAACATTGTGGAAGATGATTCGATCATGGCTGGTTCGCAGAAGAAAGTAGTATTTGAGAGTAAAGACTTGACTCTTGATCTCCGATATGTCCTGGAAAATACGATGGTAGATGAACTAGTCAAACATTAATTTGAGATTGCTTAGGATTTGTTTAGGACTCTATCAAACCGCCTCAGCTCGACATTATACCCTATGACCTTACAGCCAAAGGTCATCTCGGGCTCTCCGTTCAGGCATCCTTCGTCCTCGTTGAAGGACAATGTATTACGTTCGTCCTTCGGCACCTTACGTCTCAGGCAACGGCAAAGATGAAGGCATCGCTGAACCCTTATAATCCCAAAGGCGCACCCATAGAATTTGCACCACCTGCCGGAACCACAGGAACTCAACGCAGAAGCCTTGATGACCCATATCTGACTAAGGTTGATCTTCTTACTGATTCTATCTTCAAACTCACCTCTACTTGCGAACATAGGAACTCCTAGATGCTTTGTTGAATGTGAGTTTTGCCTCATTCATTCCATGATCTGCGGTTTTAAAAACCCACAGAATACCAATAGGTATTGGGCGGACTGGATTCATCAGTCTACATATACGGGGTCCTATAAGGAAGCCGTCCATCGTAGCGCTCTAGCCTTGAAATTGTTGATCTATGAGCCTACTGGTAAATAGTATTGGTATGATTCAGCACGCAGGGCAATAGATTCACCCTCCTCTAGGCGCCGTGGTTGCAAGCCCTACTTTCAGTCTTCCTGAACACATCGGAGGAGTAAGAAATTGGTGAGGACCTTCGCCCATTTAATATTTGCTTCCTCGCTGATCGATAACGTTAGGGATTACCGGTAATTGAATCATCCATGCATATATATGCACCCTAAGTTGAAGTTCAGCGCGTCATGGATTCGCGATTCCTCATTCACCTTATATGCGCTAATCCGTCTTGGTTTCACCCACGAGGCTGAGGGTTCGTGCACCTTGTTAAAAATCTATTTAAATTGACACAGATTCGCAACAGGTTACATGGATTTTATTTTCGAGCGCCTGAGAAACAAGAACCCGGATGGCAGCCTGCAAATTTTGTACACGATACATGGTAAATTTTTCTCGCCATTATTCATGTTCGATCCATCTGATGCTTATGACACCACAAACATTCGGAACAGGTGAGAAGGATATACCCGAACTTGAATTGACCCATCTGGAAGGGCACAAGGGTTCTAGGCCTGTTCGTATTGGAAATGGAGCTGCGGACCACCTTCAACTGGTACCACTTTCATGTCGCGTATATAACTCCAGCCGCTGATGCACCACGTAGGACATCTACGGAGAATTGTAAGATCACTGTCTAGAATGGTATTAAATTCGAAAATCTGATTTCACAAGAATGGATTGTATCTATCTAGGCCAAAAGGTACAGATATCATTATGCTTCGAGCCGTTCCCTGACTCTGAGCGCCACAACTCTAGTATGGAAAACCTCTTGTAGGTAATCCTTCTGTCACATTAGCCTGTTGCTGACGTCGCCGCGAAGGCTTACGACGATTGGTATGTCTGGTGGCATAGGCACGTAGATAACCGTTAACTTCGTTTCAAAGGGTGCTTGTCCGGGAGCTGTGAGTCGATTCATCACGGCGGGAACGCTAGCCCACTAATGAATAATCAGAGTTGATTGTAGGCTAAGGCACCCGATGCAAAGAAGTCATTCGTCATTCTAAACTAAATTTCAGATGTCGTGACCATCTGGGACCAGCCAGACTTGTGCGTATGATCGCTTAAGTTGAATATCTGTCGTGATTTACTTTCTCCCAGATCTATATGGTTTGCTCTTCACATTCACAAGAAGTAAGACAAAATAACATTACACAGGGAAGTGAGAAATCAGAAGAGGCATTTTACGGTACGTTTCTCATGATGTAGAGATATTCATTCAATGTTGACTTTATGTGAAGTACTCGAAGGTGAGCTACTTTTCAGCTACACGAATCCTCGATTGACCAAATCTGGATAGGTCATGCTCTGGTGAGGTATAACTTAAAATGTACACGCCATTTCTAACCAATCGTCCCAGGGTCGCAATAGACAGAGGTACGTCGCATCTCAGCGCCTCGAGTCCAAGCAATCAACGCAGGGGAATGACTAGGCCTCCGACTCGCTGACAAAAGGTCTCTTCCTTGCCCAAACCGTTTGAAATGGCTGGCTACGCGTGACACCCTTTACGAAGAGATTATGCACAACGCATTCAACAAGCAGGGGAATTACTTTGGCCAGAGCTATGATGAGAATGACTTGATGGATTCGTCAGTGCTCATCATGCCTTTAGTCTTTTTCATGCATGCGGTATGTTTGTCTAAGGTACCCATTGTTCCTGTCGGGATTTATTAGATGCATAGTCGGATCCAAGGTTCAAGGGCACGCTTAAGCAGCTTCTTAAAACACCAGAACGAGGAGGGTTGACGTCAAATGTAAGTGTTTTCAAGTGTGAAAAATAGCTTTGCCAGACTGTGTGTGGCACCGCAACAGAACCTTGTTTATAGATACGATGTGAATAAATCCAGTGACGGTATCGGAGGGGAAGAAGGTACCTTCTGCCTCTGCACGCTCTGGTGCGTCGAAGCCTTAACGCGTGCCGGGGAAAATGATCGGTACTTTTTGAAACGTGCTGTATCCATGTTCGAAGTACGCTGTGCTGTAATTCGTAATCCGAAGTACTCTAACTTGTCATCGTAGGACTTTTTGCTTTACCTGAACCACGTTGGGTTATGCACGGAAGAAATCTCTGACGCAGGAGAGGCGCTCGGGAATCACGTTCAGGGATTCACGTATTTTCTCTCGTTCTTGTGGCGCGTTTAGAGTGCTGAAATTTCCCTTGATAGTCATGTAACCCTGATTTCCGCCGCTTACAACCTGTCTAGGACAATGGACAAGATCAAACTCTGAACATATAAGCTTGTCTATGCGCAGTGCCCACCCTCTTGTTGCGAAAGAATATGATCCGTAGAGCATTTGTACAGTTAAATTATAGTTCAGACATGAAAATTCAGATTTGGCCGAAATTGAACTGAATTACTCACTGACAGCCGTCAGTACTTCAGTCATGTTATAGTTCTCGACCGTTCCTCTTTCGTTCGCGGGCATGTTTACCAGGTTTTTTTTGAGTCGCTGATAACGTCGTCGCAGCGCCAGGATGCGAAACGGACCGACCAGGACCATTTGGTGCATTATCTGATCATTTAATTTATTGAGGTCCTGGACTATCATTGCCTCCCCTCCAGGGTATGATCCGAGGTCTTCATGATCATTAACACCTAGAAGGTCCGAGTCTGGCAGGCCCGACATGTCTAGTATAATGCATTTGTAAGTATCACGTTCTTATTCTTTGCATTTACATAGTAACATTTAGTATCTATGGTTGTTCAATGCAGGAAGATGGATTACAGTTGTAGGCAATAATCTGATACTAGTCCGTCTTTAGCTCTGATACTATTAGTAGTACGCCTTCATAGAAAAATATATGCCGTCACAGCGATCATCGATCAATCGATCACATATTTAGCAACAGGCGGTGGCTTTTCCCCACAAAAGGTAAGTAGAGAGAAGAGTATGTAGCAACAAGGCGCCAAGAGCCCGCGTGTGATAAGAGACGAAGCCCATCATGTATGTTTGTGTGTCATGGGGTGTGATCCGGGCACGCCGAGCACATAAGTCTTCAAATCATCCAAGGCAGTGCCACTTCAAGCTTCAAGCTTATCGCAGCCCGAGCGAGTGACCACCACCACAGACCTGGGCCCCACTGCTCGCATCCACATGTTCATTTTCGGCCTCCTCGTCGCTTTCATTTATGCGCTGATCCAGATAGCGTTCGCGGCTAATGACATTGACGGGAATACTGCCAATCTCGCGCAACACGTCCATGGCATTCAAAGTAGTGGCAATACTCCAAGTACTGAAGAGCTAGTCAGCTGGGTCACGGTAAGCAATATATGAACTTGTAACATCCAGTTTCCCCTCAGTCTGAAGCTGTTGGTTTCTGGCTTAGGCCATGAACTCGGCGCCCGGATTTGACTCAGCTAAGCAAACATGTGTAGAGTGGTGCCATATCAGGTTTTTTGGCCAGCTTGACGAGTCAAGTTTGAACAAGTATCCCCCGAAATGGAAGCAGTGTTTACTTCGGTGCATATGGGATGTTTGGCATAACTTTCAACAAAAGAATTCCGCTTCCAAGAGCGAGAGTAAAGAATCTTCGGTTCAAGATAGGGACAAACTCACTAGCGGTCGCGATAAGGTAAGAATAGACTATCTCACCTCGCCAACCTGGTCTCCATCCTGACGTAAAAATGCGCCAAGGCAAATGCACCCAAGGCACACACTTGTGAACCCACTGACAATCTCGGCAAGGTTAGAATGATAATGTTTCCTCCACCGGCCTGGTCTCTTCTCTGACATATTCTATAACAGCTGGCTGGAGAAAAAGAAAAAAAACTTAGGGCAACTTGTGGTGGTCGTGTCAAGAAGGTAAGAACGACTGGAGGGTCTCTCAGCTGGGTCTCCGCTCTGATATATTTCATAGGCGAAGGCGAAAAAAAAGGGTACGGAGAATTTTACAGTACATCAGAGCTACAAAAAAGTGGGTTGATTGTCTGCACATCCCATGCTATATCACTGATGGCGACGACGATTGCGTTTAGGACAAAACATTTCGCCATTACGAAGGCCCCAATAAAGTGAGTCAATTGTCTGCACGTCCCATGCTGTGTCACTGATGGCAACTGTTGCTTTTAGATCAGTGGCGATAATTTTCGTCATTATGAAGACCCCCCGGCTGGACCTTGACAACGATACAGTTCATATGTTGATGAAACCTCCCTCATAGTCACGGCTTGTGCAGGTTGCTCTTTGTATTGCGTTGGGCGACGACGACAGCTGTGCGGGGATGGAATATCGCATTCTAGTGGGGGACATAGTATGCCACCATTTGATAATTTACATGCCAAAAAAATTCAATCCTGTTTTCTTCTCGAAAGTCCTTGTAGGGCCTCCTTCAAAGTTTGCTAGCGTCATCTCCGTTTTCTGTTTTTTTCTGTCTACTCAGTTTGGTTGCCGGGCTTAGCAGGAATAAAGGAATAGTGCAGTGGCCAAGGTTGGCGAATCGGTAAGGCGATGGACGAGCAATAACAGGTGTCGTGACGAGGAAAGTGTCGTCGAGGTGCGCGACCGGGAATCGCTGATCCTTTTATACATTTCTGAGCGACGCGTCAG
The DNA here is from genome assembly GCA_032173475.1 of Amanita phalloides. NCBI lineage: Eukaryota > Fungi > Basidiomycota > Agaricomycetes > Agaricales > Amanitaceae > Amanita > Amanita phalloides. The sequence goes on along the minus strand of JAENRT010000022.1, from coordinate 67,535 downwards.
GTTGCATTTTACCATATATGAGATCGATTGTCCGGAGCTAAGATTCCTCGAGGAAACCGCAATCAAGTCCATAGCACGTCGAGGTAACCACGGGTAGCACGGGTTAAGGAAGGCATCGTGACCGTTGGTGTTCGACCGCCTTACCCGTCACGGTCACGGGCGGGGCTGACGCATCCCTACGATGGCCCATGGGTTAGATATGTTTCACAATGGTCGCGTTGACAGTGCGTCAACCCGGCTGTGAAGCAAATATCAATCCAAATTGCACTGCAGTTTATCTCACTCGTTGCCAAGAAGAATTCCGGAAGTGAGTCGGACCGGTGGCGAAGAGGAGGACGGGGACGGGATTAGGTTGACTGTAGATACGTTTGATGAGGCAGTGCTCGCCTTCACAATCGGTCAAACCGGTCAACAGCCAACTGTAAATAAACCCGCTGCACTGGCAAACATGGCTGATAGCACTGATCACTTGCTGCAATGCGGTTCTTCATCTTCATCTCAATCTTTGTTCTCCCTTTCATTACTTGCATCGCCAGTAAGTCACCGGTCTGTCCCAGAGCAAAGGACGACTTGTCCTCAGAGTCATCGGTAAGCTATCTGCTCGTGCATGAGTTCGTAAGAAGATATTAAGGACAAACAGGCCGATAGAACTTTTCAAACTGCCTCAAAAGTGAAATGGTCGAAAAGATCAGTGAAACACCGGAGAATGCACACAATTTCCAATCATGTGTTCCAGTCACAAGATAGTATCAGAAAAGCTATTGAACTTGCAGTCGAGCCGTTCCGCCATGGACCTGGTTTCAGTATTTCTCGGACTGCGTACGAGGAAAGACCAGCCATTCTGAAAACATACGTGGGGACCGCTGCCTTGGATGAAAATATAATTCACAACGAGTGCAAGAAATGGCAGAGAATTGGAGGCCTCTATGGTATTACAACAGACTCGATACCGAACCCTTACGCCAACACCCTAGATCGACGATTTCATATAGTCTTGAAGAATTTCGTTCCGAGAATGGCACAAAGCGCCATAACAGCCGCCATCAGCAATGTTCTCAGAGAACGGATCAGAGCGATGTAAGTATATCAGTCACGACCGAACTGACACTCTGGAGTATGGTCCCAGGCTGTATCGGGGGCGATTCCTGTTTTCAGTACACCGCAGTATGTTACTTTACGAGACCGTGCTAGGATACTTTATACAGGACAATCACGATCTATCTACTCTTCCTGCGGTAATCGTCGCCCATCTACATTCCTTACAATCGACTCACAAGTGTTAGATTCCACCTAGATTTGGGTTGCTCGACGAATCCCCCGAGAGATGGGCCAATCTAATCGACCGCCTCAAATGGCTCAACAAAACTGCCGAACCTGGGACATCCTACATCCTCTTCTTTCTCGGTAGGCATGGGCAAGGTTATCGTAAGCGCATCTGTTCCATTTCCGTCAGGGTTGAGCAGACCTGACAGCTTGATAGACAACGTCGCACATGAAAAACATCCTGAAGATTGGGAAGGGTGCGTGGGGTCATCGTTTTTGTCGAACTGCAAAGGTCATGTGGTCACTGACGCTAGGAAATGGTCGAAACTAGACGGGGATGGCAAGATCTGTTGGGGACGTAAGTCATTCGGGCCTTTTATGATTGTACTGACTTGTGTTTAAACAGCAGACGCGTATTTGACGTCGGTTGGGGAAGGCCAGGCAAGGAACGCGAGAGATGCATGGAGAGCGGAACGCCCATTTGGTATTCCCGTGCCTGACAAGATGTATTGCAGCCCGTTGACCCGAGCGCTGCGTACCCACGAGATTACGTTCGAGGATGTGATACACGCCCAAAAGACCGTCGTTCTCGAGGTCAGTTTTCGGGTTTTCGGCGTTCTTGAAACCGACTCCGATCTCACACAGAACTGCCGTGAACTATATGGTGTGCATCCGAGCGAAAAACGCCGCACCCTGACTTACATCAGTGAAATTTGTCCTTTTTATGAGATTGAGCCAGAGTTTACAGAGCAGGACGAGTTGTGGAAATCTGATGAGAGGGAGGAACTGGGCAATGTAGTGGACCGCGCGAGACAAGTCCTGGGTACTGTGTTTGGTGAAGTGGAGAAACCTCAGGTTGTGGCGATCACGACGCATGCGGTGTTCATCTGGGCGTTTATGGTAGCGGTCAATCATACCATGAAGGGTGGACCGCCTACGGGAGGTGCGTATGCTCTTCTCTGTCTCTTCCCTTTTTAGCTGATCATGCTTGTGATGTGTTTGACAGGTGTGCTTCCTGTTATTGTCAAATGCTCGAATGTTCACGCCCCTGCACACAATTGACCCGCAGCAGTGGGCCCAACAGGAATTTTCCCATTGGTTTATTTAACCAAATATACTTGCTTTGAGCCTATAAACAGTCACTTTTGCGATCCGGGCCTGCTGGTTGACCTGCGATTGTCCCTCCGCTGGACCAGAAAGCGGTGGTGACTGACTACTTAACATCTTCGAAACATTCCAGCTGTGCAGGGAGGACCGTGTCATTTTTTTCCGGCGGAGAACAGATGAATGGGAGATTGATCGGCAAATGTATGGGATGAGCGTGAGACGATGTGCTACGACTCCTGCGACGTGATTGTCCCTGTAACGGTGTCAGCAGTTGTTGGTGACGCAACGTGGAGAGACGTCTGGAATTATCTAGGCGCCATGCTCGGATGCAGACAGGTGCTTTGCAGCAGCAGGATCAGCATCATTCATACTTCGGTGGAACTGCGGTAGCTGCAGTCAAGGCATATAACGGGGTGATGCGCAGGACGCGACAGAGTCAGCCGGATTCCGAGGTCGGGTATGACTGAACTGGGTGCAAGACGTGCAAACCGAGAGGTACCGTGTAGGTGGACGACAGGGCCAGCGACGGGACGAGCTGGCAAGAGGGGGTCCGCCCGATGGAGGGAGAGCCTTCGGGCTCGATCAGCCCAACACTGCTGTGAAAGGCCTTTGGGTACTTGGTGAGCAACGGGAATGCTTAGGCGAGAGCGCTATATCACCTGCAAGAAATCTGATGTCCATTGCACGCTCCAAGACCTATATGTTTAGACCACATCAATCCCATTGATTGAGAGCGTCACACAACATAAGCCTCCCCAATAATTAGGGTTTTGAGTTGGAACTGCACTCCCCAGACGTTGGTCTATGCTGTCCTTTTCCAATGTCACGAGGAGCAAGAATGTTGTAGGTTAGAGGGGACCTGCAAGTGGGGATTAATGAGTAGGAGGGCAATCAGTGGTGTTCAACTCACTAATGTGTAGGCTTGTAAATCATCTGCCACTTATTTCAACATCATACCAACAGGTACCTTAATAAAAGACATCAGCCTCTTCGTCCTATCAAATCCTCACTGAACCAACGTAGCGCAGTCCTCTACTTGATGTGCAGAACAGAGCTTTAAGTAACGATTATTCTGGATAAAGTAGGAATTGTCGACGTCTGGAGCGTATGATCAATTAAATGCACAAGGAAGGGGAGCGATTCGAGAGGCACCAACGCGCCATTGGAAGGCTGAGTTCGTACTAATCCTAATCTCGTGCCTACCAGTCAGCGGGCTGCAATAGCAGGGCGAGCAATCTGAAACTAGTGTCACAACCGACGTGACAGTCACCAATTTACTCCCCAAACATCTGCAGCGTGGTGCGTGGTTGAAAGCAGCCAGCCGTTTCGGCCGCTCAATGTCCTTTGCCATGTGTTCAACAGTTCAAGAACCGTTTGTTCCCACCCGTCTGGTTTATCTCCTCCTCATACCACAGAACCTAGGACACGAAATGGAAAATAGCGATACGGGAGGTGATCGTGAAGAGAATGTGCCATGCGCATGATTTATGGGACCAGTTGCGGGCCTGACTTGAGATGCTAAAAGCGCTGCACTCAGAGGTTAGCGCTTGCGCGTGGGCCTTTTTATCGCATCCCTTCCGCGTAGAGCAATGGAATCTCATCAAGCCTCTTCTGTTTCGCCATTCTGTCAGCCGACTATGGCAGTGCCAGCATTGTCCTAGCCATTTTATGATATTCAACTCGTTCTCATGTGTCGATACGCAGAGAAGGGAACATCGCGCCGTATACGCGGTTCAAATCTAGGGAATTCGTGGCTCTTATTGATGGCAGAACAGTAGCTTGACGTCAACCTTCCTTGTACGACAGGACTAATAGAAATTTTGGCGCAACGATAACAATAGAACAAACGTTAAATACAAGTGCTAAGCGGTGTACGTTTGATGATTGAACAACGTCCTGTGCTGTAAGACTCATATGGAGACAGAGTGCCGCTTTCCAGATATCCAAAAGATTATATGAATGAGATGGGGTTCCACGATCATAACGCGAGTCGCTGATTCGACGCCTATGATTGAAGCTAGCAAGACTCAGATTCACATCAAGTTTGGAATATGAAACAAGCCATATCTGATACTGTGCGGTGCAAGTATACGGGAGTCACTGATTCCACGCTATTATCGCCCGACAAATCTTGCACCTCAACCCAAGAAATGCGTCGAGTCGCCTTTTTCATCATGGAGCGATGCATATTGAGGATTAGAACCCGTTTCATGGATGTCGATCATTGCATTGCGGTTGTCAAATCGTGAACGACTCCCAATCCTAGATGTGCCCTTGTAAGATTTCTTCCTCAACCAGCGTGGAATCGAATACTCACACAGTCAGGTTCATTGCAGCGAGTGGAAGCATGGTGCACCTGCATCCTGATGCCGTATTTTCGCCGCCTCGGGCGATCCCTTGTCTCGCAGTCGATCCGGTGGGACTGGCGTAAGGCGCACAAATTCTCAAAATTCATCACGATCTTGACATTACCTTCGGAGTGATTGTAGTGTCATTCCTTCCAAATTCGAAATGCGGACTAGCATCGCTGGGCTTTGCAAACCATTCTGGGATCAAATTCCGTCAGGTGACGGGAATCGCTATCGTTAAGATCATTTTATTAATGGGACGTGCCACTCGTCACATCTATCAAAAAGTTTACCTCGTTCCGTTATCAAATTGGATATGCGGCTCAATTCGAGTCACCTGCGAAAGCGACATCACGCCCCCTCAGGGCTGAGTTTTGACGCTTCTTTTGTTGATGTCTGACAATTTAGTTTTGAATCGTCCCTCAAATTTTGTGCGGCCCCTACCCATGGTCCCGGTGGGGACATCTATACCCCGGACAAGATCCTCTATGGCCTTGAAGTACATCCGAAGCGGTCCAAAGCCGCCTTCTTCGGCAAACTGAACACGGATGGCGAGATCTGGTGGGGACGTACGTCACTTCGGCCCCTTTGTTACTGTCGCTGACTTGAGTCTGAATAGCGGACGCAAAGCTGACGCAGCTCGAACTAGACCAAGCGCAAGGGGTAAGCGAGGCATTAGGATGGCCGAGCGCGCGTTTGATATGCCCCCGCCGGACAAGATGTATTGCAGCCCATGCATTGCGCACCCAGGAGATTACGTTTGGGGATGTGATACCTACCCAAAAGACTATCGTTCTTGAGTCAGCTGCCGCTTTTTTCAGCGTTTTCGAGGGCCGACACCCGATCTCACACTCGCTGCACCACCCAACTAACACGTGCCGTGAAGAAATTGGCGTGGAAAAGTGGGACAAACGCCACACCGGGCGTACATCCGTCGAACCTTTCCTTTATATGGTTCACGGAGCAAAATGAGTTGTGGAGCTCTCATGTCGGGGAGAAAGGCGAATATTTGTTTGTTTTCGATTGAACATTGGTCGATGCTGCCATTTCCCAAATTCGATGCTCCGAAAGAGAGATGGACATATTTATACCACGTCGAAAGCGATTTACTTGCGCATCACGTGTGGCTGTCGACATCGGCACGAGCGGGACAACCATGGGCCGCAATCGAGGTCAGGAAAAGCTGAATTGGACGTCACACATGCGAATTGCGAGAGACAGGACGGTGGACGGACGACAGGGAAAGATCATCTCTGGACCAGAGATCCGCAGGCTCCCTGCATTTGGTTTTTTCTGTCACGCTCGAGCGTGACACTCTTTTATTCTTGCGCGTGAACTATGCGAACTTACGAGATCGTACCAGGGTTCTTTGTACAGGACGACTGCGATCCAGCCACTCTTCCTGCGGTAAACACCACTCCTTTCTGACTGGATCCTGCTCACGCGCGTTCAGATCCCCCCTCGATTTGGGTTACGCGACAATTCAGACCAGCGATGGGCCACTCTCATCGATCACCTCAAGTCACTCAACGAATCGGCGCATCCTGGGACGTCTTACATCCTCTTCTTTCTCGGTCGGCATGGGCAAGGTTATCGTAAGCGTTCCAGCTTTGCCAGGGCAGGCGCAGGCCTGATTACCCGGAACTAGACAACGTTGGATACGAGAAATATGGAATGAACGCGTGGGATGAGTGCGGTGTCGTCACTTTGTTCCGGTGGGCGCAAACTAATGGTCATGTGGTACTGATATAGGTATTGGTCGAAACTGAACACAGATGGCGAGATCCGGTGGGGACGTACGTCATTCGAGCTTTTTGTGTTAAAAATAATGCTCATGGATAGTCAGCGGACGCGGAACTGACGCAGCTAGGGCTGGACCAGGCGCGAGGGGCGAGAGACGCGTGGAGGGCCGAACGCGCATTTGGGATTCCCCTGCCAGACAGGATGTATTGCAGCCCGCTGACGCGTGCGCTGCGCACTCACGAGATTACGTTTGGGGACGCGATACCTGCGCGGAAAACCCTCGTTCTCGAGGTCAGTCGTCGTTGGCAATATCGATGTACTGATGCACTTACTTACACAGATGTGCCGTGAAGAAAACGGTGTGCATACCTGCGACAAACGTCGCACCCGGACTTATATTCATGAAATGTTTCCTTTATATGAGATTGAGCAAGGGCTTACGGAGGAAGACGAGTTGTGGAGTCCTGATGTAAGGGAGTCGACGAACGAGCTGGTGGTCCGCGCGAGACGCGTCCTGGATACCGTGTTTGGTGATGCAGAGAAGGAGGGACCTGGTGTTGTGGCGATTACGGCGCATGCGGGGTTCATCAGGGCGTTTATGCGAGCATTGGGTCGAGTGACAGGGGACCTGCATACGGGAGGTACGTATGTTATCTTGTCTTTTCCGCCGATCAAGCCATGCGTGTCATGATGTGATGTGGTAACATATTTGTGACAGGTGTGCTTCCTGTTGTTGTCAAATCCTCGACTGTTCGTGCTCTCAACTGACCCGCGGCGATGGGGGCTTGAGTGTTTGCGGGCTCGGATTTCGATCCGAGGTATCAGACGCGGGTTATCTATACGAATTTGATATGGTTACGGTAACGTGGTAGTGGTACAGATGCATAAGAGTACAATGGGTATGCTTGTTACTAGTGGAGAGGTGGGTAGCGAGTGTCGAAGGGGGTATATGCGTATGGGCAAATGTCCTTTCGTTTTGTTACAAAAGTCAGTCAAATGAGTCTGTCGGACGAAGGGCCGATGTCTATTTGAGTTTGACCCCAATGGCGCGTGCGTGTGCGGCCCGACAGGCGAAGCAAAAGTCTTGGACTGTGTCGACGTCTTGTTGAATCTCCGTCCCATAGCACTGGTATGCGGAGACACGAACAGGAACAGGGTTCACTACAGCTCGACCTAGGATGTCGTGTATGCGTACCTTGAGACAGGCGCGGGACTTGCAAGGCCGCGGGTGCCGGAAACTCTTTTCGCACTGCGGCGAGCTGCAATCGAGGATGGCGATGACGAGGTGTCGCTGAAAGTGCTACAGCAGGGTTCGTCATTTTATACGACGGGCAGGGAAGGAGAACATACACCACATTTGGCCCACCGCGTGCCTTGACTAGAGTGCCTGTCAGAAGGATACGGGCATGAACGGAGAGCATACGCGATTTGTTGGCACATTCCTTCCTTTTTGTTTTAACGTTGGTATAGTGGTGTCGAAAGGCAAGGGAACAGACAGGGACGGTAGGTATAGAGGGCCAGGGCTATTGCAACTACTAGACAAGCACTGGCTTTTATGCGATCTAAGTATTTCGTTTCCCGGTTTTTTCCATCTGATTCGTTTCCTTCTACCCCCCGAATTACTGCATTGGAGGCCCCTTGGCATACAAGGGTGTCATGATCTGGGGCTGTGTTGACGTTACAAAGGGTAGATTGAACGCCGTTTAGGACCCAACGTCACGAACATGCGTATCGCTGCCGGGTCCCCCATGGATATACTGTCCGAGACGGGTTAGGTCTAATCACTACATGCACACATGTGCATCCTGTTTTTGGGACTGCACGAAAAAGGTCATCCGGCCCTTATCGGGGCTTTTCTCTTTCGATTCTCATCGACTTATTTCTTGCCTTATCAGCAAAGCGAAGAATTTTCTATCCATTGTTGAATGGCCATCAGACGGTTCCATCGTCATCTCCCGTCTCCATTTATTTATTGTTTATTTACTTTTTGAAGGAGTACTAGGGGGTCGTTTATTGATGGCGTTTGGCGTTGGACATGTGATCTACTTGTACGTTGAACTCATGATCACCCAATAGATGAAAGTCCGCCTTCTATTCGGTCCACGGATCGCGGAACCGGGCGCGCCGACCATTAAGTTTGTTTGTGCATGCGCTCGTGGAGATACATCGGTCAAAGTCACTAATGTAGCGCTGGGTTTGCGCGATTTTATCATCTGGGGCTGCATGATTGATCCGATGGACCGAGTCGTTTATGCTGCACCGTGGGGGCCTGGACGCGCATTCGTGGGTAACCTGAAGTGGCGGGATGACGCGCTCACAACAACGAAGAGGCGTCATTGACGTCATGGACTTCGATCATGCGTAGCGTATAAAGGACGCGTCGTTCCTCTTCGCCCCCACAGAACGCTCTTTCTTCCCTTCCGGTATGTTCGCTCTCTCCCGCATATATCCGCACCGCTGACACCACCCTTTCCAGACTATTTACACGCACATTCTATACCATCGTCTAATCGTTTACTCTACAGCGCTACTAGGTACGTTCCTGTCCCTTTTTCGTCTCGAACATGCTTGCGACGCGCGTCAATAGTTCGTCAAGATGCAGCTTTACCTCACCGGTCTCACCGTCGCCTTGTCCGTCGTCGTCGCATCCAGCGCCTCCATCGACACGCCCCTCACAAATGTCACTGCTCCACCCGACCAACAATCCCAGCAGCAACAGCCATCGCAAAGTGAAGGGCGTTGCTACATTATGAACGACATTGGCTCGCCGGAGAATAACTGCAAGCAATGCGGGAACGGATATCATTTTGTCGCTGACGATCCCAGTGCTTGCAACCCGAACGTGTGTTGCAAAGGCCGGTGCTGCGAAGGTGACAACTCCAACTCGCATTCCCAATATTCAATCTTTTAATTTACTATATGCATACCACATTCTGGATTGTATAGGTATTTCGGGTAGGACATTATTTGACAAAGAACTGAGAGGAGGCGCAAGTAGCGTCATGCATTATGAGCAAGGTAATATTTTACCGCCTCTTCTCCATCATATGCGAACAAGAAGTCACTGAGAGACTCAGGCAATAAACCTTGAATGTGTCAGGGTCGCGGATACGGTATGCGTGAAAGTTACCCACACACAAGGCGCATAATTAAATCCCTGAACCATCTGCTTAGCGTGCCCATCTCTTTCTTGCTGTCACCTCTGCGTTTTGCCTCGTCCAAAACTTTACCGACACGCTCCGTGCGCAACTCGTTGTATCCTTTTGCTGCATCTCGGAGGACGCTTTCAGACATTTCATAAAGAGGCTGTGCTGCCTCTTGAGAGAGTAAATTAGAGACCAGTAACGAATACACCACAGCGTCCTCTGCCGCACAAGAGACCCCTTGACCAACATCAGGAGGCATGGCGTGGGCCGCGTCGCCCAAGAGAATAATTCTACCTGTGGGCGTGGTGTAGGTTTCCAGTCGAGGCACAACGTATCTTGGGAGCATGAGCACAGGAGTATGGTGGTGGACCAGCGTATCTGACACTTCTTCGGACACGCAGCCGAGCTCGATGATGGCCTTGAACACGCCATTGACGTTGCTGTCGTTTTCGTCCCTAGGAGACTTCCAGGTGCCATACAATTTGAGCAATTCCTGTTTCACCGCATCGGCCTCTGCAATTGTTTTAGCTCTGGCAGACGTGTACGGCGGTTCTGGTGCTTGGTAGATGCACCACCATTGCAGGATCGGCCCGCTTTGGACGTACTCGTTGGGAGCATCACGGGGCGTGCAGAGGGAGTAGCCGAACATGCCTTTGGTGCCAAAGGTCATGACGACGCCATCGTCGCCGTCTTTGTCGAGGAGGCCTTGTTTCAGCTTGGGTGGGAGGAGAGCGACGGGAATGAAGCCTCCAACGCCCGTCGAGCCGCTTTTTTGGTGTGTTTTAAGTACCCTGCCGATGGCATGTTGGGGGGTCAGGCACTTACTTGTATTCTGCGGGATATTTTCCGTGAAATATCGAGTCTCGCACTCGGCTCCTGACTCCGTCTGCACCGATGACAAGGTCCACGACGTCCTTGGTGCCATCTTGGTACTCGACTTGGACGCCCTGGTGAGCTTCGAGCTCGGTGACGGCCATGACCTTGCGCCCCCATTCTATCCGTTCTCCCTCCCCCTTTTGTCCGATCTGCTCAACCACCTTTAAGAGCGCCTCAAACACGACCCCGCGCGGGACCATGGCCATGCCAAACCCGCCATAGCGCTGCTTTGACCCTCCAATGTAGACGCCGAGCGTGTGCCCGGCAGCGGCGCGCATGGAGAAGCGGTGGGCGCCGTCGACGAAGCCGCGGAGGGAAATGTCCTGCGCGACGGTTGGGGCGAAGGAGTGAATGGCCCGGAAGCCATTGGGCGCGAGGCCGAGGCCGGCGCCGACGATGGTGGAGGCGGAGATGAGCGAAGAGGATGTGTGCCCAGAGAGGAAGGGGTAGGCTTCGACGAGGCGGAGGGAGAGAGATGGGAGGAGCGGGCGGAGGTGCTTGTGCAGGGCGATGTAGGCGGATAGGCCGCCGATGCCTGTGCCGACGATGAGGACTTTCATGTTGAGTTTGGGTTTTGGAGCGGGGTCAAGTGAATCATTTTTGTACGATTCCTAGAGGCGGTGTTTGAGTCTGCCGCAGCGACGCGCAATGGATGTCACGGCACCCGGCTAAAAGGACAGCTAATGAAGATGTCGATCTTAGTAAAGCTTGTCAAATCATCGCCTAGTTGCAGTGCAAATCCCATGCCTCGAATTTCTCTTCATCGAGCAACCATTACATTTCTACACTCATCATAAATAATCTTGTTACTTAATCCAACACTGTTGTCTTTGCGAAGTTTCAACTTTTGAAGCATTGTGTGACAGGTGTGACAGGTGAAATGCTTGTGTTCAGAACAGGAAACTGCCATGAGCCACAGTAGTGTGGTAAATCCTCAAAGGCTTGCGGAAACGCTGAATGCGCGAGTCCTACCCCCAGGGTCGGATCCAATACCAGATACAGACTCTCTATGAACCTGGAACGACAGCCACATTGATCAGATACTTGCACCATGTCTCAATTTTTAAAAAAGAACGTACGGAAAGCCGATTTCCCAAGGGCCTCTGACTACCCTAGGCTCACCCCTGATGATCCCTTCGCAGATCCCAGATGATATCTTTCCCGAATTGAATCTTGCATTTCAATCAATAAGCACTACGCGTCAACCACCGAGCGGACCGAGCGACTTACTGCATTGGACTGAGGACCCATGCTTGTCCGTACCCCCACCTGAAGTGCACCTCGACTTGCTTCTCGCACGGAAAGGTATGTTCGTACCCTTTCTGCATTCGTCCCTCATACCCACGGATCGCCTCATAGATTTTCTTCACCTGTTTCGGGGGACCGTAAATAAATGGCAATGTGCTGTCAAACACCGTCTCGATCTTTTGCGATACCACCTTTTCTGTCTTTTGTGGTACCACCGTCGTGATCTTTCCCGACAACACCATCTCGTCCCCGTTGATACCAATCACGGCCTGCCCGATCTGCCACCGCTACCATGTTCGGAACGAATGGGTTTTCGTGACGTTGTGGTACTCGATGCTATTTTCATAGTACCGCGCGAGGGCCCCACCAATGTGGAGTTCGCCGCCTCTGGATGTGAGGTGCAGCGCGAAAATAGGCACGGCAAATCTCTTCGATATAAAGTCGGGAAAAAATTCAGGACGCGTGCTCCTTGAGAACGCCAACCCCATTTCGCTGGTGGGCCAATCAGACCATGGCAATCAGAAAACAGGTCAGACCTGACTAGGCACGCTCACCCGTCATAGCCGTCCGATATCTTCTTCACACTCAACACCATCCCATCCTCTTCTATCCCATCCTCTTCCATCCCACCCAAGCTTATCTGGTCCAGATACACAGTTCCGGAAACGGTAGGTCTATCACGGAGGCGACTGTCACAGGTCCTGCGGCGCGCTTTTTTGCCTTTGTGCGACGTCGATTGATCCGGATTATATGTGACCCAAAGGCACGGGGAAGCAATGTGGACTACGACATCAAACTGTTGGGGAGGCTTTCCGATCTTAATTGATGCGAGCCGGTAATTGCCCCACTTTTTAAGTGACACCACGACCACACCATGCTGAGGCCTGGCCTGAACCTCGTACGGTGGTGGTGGCGGGGGCGAATAGAAAGGATTGATCCTCTCCAAGCAGCATGAGGGGAAGGAGCACACAACGCGACAGAACTCAACGTACATTCATGAAACTCCTGAATCTTCCCGGGGGTGGGATATTCCTCACAACCAACGCGGTCTGCCTTCCTTGCTCCTCAAAACCGACATCCTGCGTAAAATTGTCGTTTTCTGCTCTAGCTTCCGCCAAAAGGAGTACTAGTAATACGATGGGGAATGTGGTCCACATGAGTAGGCGATCTCGCAACAATGAGCTTGAGTACCCCTCTTATGAGATTATGTTCGCCATGGTTATATGGTCATCGGACATCGCGTGTCACGTGGTGCCACCTGAGTTCCGGCTTGTTGCTGTTCCATCAGCGCATCAGACCGCGCCATCATCTAATTACTCCAGGGGTGCGTTTATCGACAGGGAGTGGGTGGGGGCCATTGTGCATATTGACAATAGGTTCTTCTAGATTCTCACGATATGATCACTTCTGGAGCCAGGTATCCTCTCCCCCAGATACCTTGTCAATGCTTTAATTCATATATTGGAAGCGGCATATAGATCAACCATGTCCTGGTTAGACCAGCACAGGGTCCTGCATTAGTGCTGATGTCATGCATCAAAAGATCTCTCCGGCGTTCATAGAAAATGCGAAAGGGAAGACAAGCACATCGCAAAAGTACACGACAAATGATTGGTCCAAGACTGATTTGGCGGCCTGGCATGGGGCATCGAGTTGGGTGACAATCATCTGCTTCTTGCAACAAGTACTCTACGCCACCATCATGCCAAACCCTCCATAACGTTTCCTTGTCCCATGGAGGAACTGGCGCGCCCATAGTCTGTCCAGGTGCAGGCTGCATTGTGATTCAATCACCGCCGTCAACGAATGCCTGATTGATGCCTGACGAAGAGAGTAGTGGATGGCTTTGTGCGCGAGAGGGGACGCTTTAGGGCCGAGTGCAATGCCAGCACCAATGATATTTATTCTGTCTGTGGGTTTGTGACCCTTTTTGCTAGTACTCGATTGCTGATCGAGATTGGTCTTGTTCGAATACAGTACCGGATTTTGAAGACATAAATACCGTGGCAATGTTGACCAACAGTCGTAACAGCAGGTATCGCTACATACAATAAGCTCATCCAGCGCATCTCCAACAGGTGGCCGCCGCGGAAGTCCCAATAGCGCCACAGGGGTGAGGGGACGCACGTGAAGCCTAAAACGTTGGTTTCCAAGCCTCGGCATCGGAGATTTCTTCCCTGCATAATCCGACATGCATCGTACGAGGACAATTTAGGGTGTGCTTGGTTATATGTATACATATCACAGCATCTCTCAACAGCACGTTTCAGAACGAGCGCTCGTTTTACCTGCAAGCCCCAATCCTGGAGCGTGCAGAGACATGATGTGCCCCCCGATACCGCCAGTAGAATTATCCGAGGTCCGGCAATACAGTCGCACCGCGCACTTACCAAAGGGACTCACATTCACCGGCGTTTTGATATTTTGCTCGAATACGCTTGAACTTTGGGCCCGACTTGGTATCTGATAGGGTCACGGATGATCAAGAAAGCATACCGCACCAGTACGCGTGAAACGAAGAAGCACACGGTGAGCACGCCATCCTTCCCGTGCCTCCGAGTAAGGGAATTTTCCATTAACAGATGCCACGGGAAGCTTGTCACCTCTGTCGAACTGGCCGTTTCTGCTTCTGCTCAACGAGCCGAGCATTTTTGCGATTTTGCGCGCGATCTATCACTTTCCGATTTGTGTTGAGCTGGGACGTACCTCTGTCGATTTAACTCAAGAATTCCAAGTTGATAATTTACCAGTGATTTTTCAAATTCGGTAGCACACGGCCTGGATTCCTTCAAGTGAGCGCCATGTGAACGTGCGAATGTAATTCAAAACTTCACCGCAGCCCGGGCGTTCTCATGTCTTTGATTCAAGAGCAAACATGGGCTTGTTGCCAGCCTGGTCCAAGTATGGAGTCAATTATGCGCCGGGACAGAAGCAGTGTTGTATCTTGGTAGTTCGATCCGAACTCGAGTCATATTCACAGTGTAAGTTGGAATTTAGGGTGATATCAGGCTCGAGCAACCGTTCGATAAGACACAACTGGCTGGTCATAATTTAAACTCAAGATACTAGTAGTCAGGCCTAAAATCGACCAATCTCTTATGGCAAATTTGCTTGGCGGAGGCGCTCGCGATACTTCTCACTCTTCTTGGCGTTGGATTTGTCTTGTCCCACTGCCGCGCCAATTTCAAATCGCGGCAGACAAACTAATCCTGGGATCGCACATGTTCGTGCGCGGTGATTGCGACCAGCATTATCTGGAGATTGAAGACAACTTCTACATCCAACTTTGAAACCGGCCATAAAATGCTAGAATTTCTGTTTGACTTCGAGGAGGCAGCGCAAATGAGCCCAACAGTAACTGCGCTTTATGACGCCCCCGAAGCAGAATACAGTACCCTCCCCTGGATCTTATTAAAAAATCGGAGGATACTCGAGTAGTCACTCTGGTCGCACTTCAAGCATAGTCCGAATGAAAGGGCGCGTAGACAGCACGAATTCATTAAAGATGACCCATCCAAGGCTGCACACCCAATGCGCATGACACAGCCGCAACATACGCAAGTGAACTTGCTTCTCCAGATCATGCCTGGCTCAACTGTATCATGGGATCTTATCGATAAGGAAAAGGTCACGCCACAGGGACTCTGCGAGTGCAGATACTTTGAGGTGAACCGCATAATATTATAACCACAGCCAAGTGTCTATGTGTTCCAAAGGGCGTTGTGCATATCAAATATAGAGCTACGTATGACACAAAATACGGTCACCTACATGGGACCGGCCCCCGTTAACTTAGGGAAATGTATCGGTGTCGCGGTCCAGATCACACCCTCCATTCTCCAGGTGAATTCATGCGGATTGGAGCTGACAGAGCAAATTCCAGCTTATCCACATCGACAAGCAGAATCACATACAAGTCTCTGACCTGCGCACGTTTTCCGACAGCCTTTGCGATGGCGGCGTGTATGTCCTCTTTTGAAATACTATCCGGAACGGAATTGCGCAGGATCATATAAAATCCTTTGTATTGGTTGACAGTGTAATCCAAGTCGACTGCAGTATCAACGAGGCCTCCAATTCCCGTCCATTGGGCGCACTCGGCGTAAAGTGCCGCCTTATTGGTGATCGTGTGGTATGTTTTCAAAGTGACTTTTATGCCGTTGTGCCTGGCCCGATAAATCAAGAAACCAGATCCTTCTGCGATCGGTTTGTGAATTTGAGCATATTCAATGACATTATCGATACCATCTTTTGTGAAGAAATGTATCTGTGTCGCGATCCAGGTATCATGGTCCAATTTTAACCAGGCGAATTCTTGCGGATTGGCCCTACGACAGAACAAAATTCAGCTTATCTACATGGACAGCAGAAGCAGAACTACCTACAAGGCACGCTGGAGGAAATGATCGGCATGATCGGCCGACATCGCTCTGATCCGTTCTCTGAGAACATTGCTGATGGCGGCTGTTATGGCGCTNTAACATACTGCGGTGTACTGAAAACAGGAATCGCCCCCGATACAGCCTGGGACCATACTCCAGAGTGTCAGTTCGGTCGTGACTGATATACTTACGAGAAACATACTGTTGATCGATCCGGAGAGGGCTTGGAAGATAATCGTGGGTTGGTTTGACATGGTTCGGTAACTGTTTGGCATTGCCCTTTGTTGCTAACGCATCCTGCAGCAGCTCAGAAACCGTTTGCTTCTATCCGTCTGGCCCATAGGATGGAGATTAGCAATGGAGTTGTCCTGGGGAATAAGGCAGGTATAATACCTCTGTTTGTTTATTCCCCAACGACGACGACCATTTGAGTTCGTAGAATCGCACTTTAACATGTGAGACTTGTGAGAAAAGATATAGGACTGAAGAATGATTCGAGTGACACTGGTAGTTATTCAGTATGTAATCACGAGTGTTCGTACCATACCAACTATCAAATGCCAGCGGTTCCGCGTCCATTCGCGTGCAAAGAATGATTGCATCTGCTCGTCTGTCTCGAATAGCTTCTTCGTCATCCGTGTCGGGTTCGTCTAGTGCTACTATCCGAGTTGACGTCATCCAGGAATGGGTCATCGCTCAATTTGACGCGTTTTCTGCAACTTCCCGCACCGTCTTTGGCCGCGCGTCGCTTACCTGTCGCCGCGTGGCCGGTGGGCAAAAATGATGAGCTGCGTTTCGCCATAAGTGGGCGTCTGTCTGTACTTTATGATTTCGTCTGGAGAGGACGCGTTGATGGTGAACGCCGCACGTGATCGTTGTCTAATGCCCTTGTCACGCGTACGCCGTATGGTAGTAGTCACATATATAGCCATTCAGTACGCACCTATGTTGTCCATAAAGAGCTAATGTACAGCTTGACGAAATCGCTCGCGTCAGCGAAAACACAATGGCGTCGGTCCCGATCGCAATGTCAGCCACCGCTTAGTACTTGTTACTCGCCCACCCTGCTTTTACTCTTTGGCTAATACCGCTACCACCCCACTGCGGTATCTGCGACATCCCCAAACCACACCCCATATTGACACTTGACACTATGAACACCATCATCATCCATCCTAATAACCGTGTTGCCAGCACCCCCGAACACGATCTCTCTGATATCCTCATTGCCCCTGTCTCCCACTGGTATCGCAAGCCGACGCCATGGTGGATTGACAGCTTTGAAGAGGTAGGTCTTCACCCCATTGTAGAGGCTGACGAAATTGTAGATGAAATTGACGGAACCTAGGAGCGTGAAAAGTGCCAGGAAAAAATGGTGCTTCACGACGGAAAGGTCAAAGGCTTCGGCCTCGCTGACGGGGTTAGCGCCTCTGAAGATGTCATAGCCCTCAACGGTACGTTCAGATCTGACGTTTATGACTTTCACGTTGATGAAGAACGGATTTAGATATTATCTTTGATAATAACTTGCATGGAATAGAAAATGGCAGATGTTGCGGAAACATGGATTTCTTCGAGGACGTGATTCTCGTTGACGAAAATGATTTCTATGCATCAATGTCCAGGTGATAACGGCGACGAGGCTGACGACGAGGATGTGGATGATACCTTGATGGATATCACGTTAACCGGCGAGAGTAAGTCAAAATCTTTCTTCTGTACTCACATCTTCATGGGATAGATGCTACGTTTTGATTGCCGGTGCCAGTGCAGTCTGTCAACGATTATGAATGGCATGACAAGGTCACGCTGACCATTGTTGTCGCCGAGTTGGACTCGGACGACGAAGGAGAAGACGATATTATCAACTGGAACCGTCCTAACAGCGAAACGAACCAAGTTCTTCAATAATAAAGTTACCCCGGAACACCAGGAGCGTAGGATCCTTGCTCTCGTGAGGCTTGGTTCTGAAAATCTCTGTGTTACAATTCGCACCGCGTGCCAGTGGTGGGTTGGACTGTGTGATGGGAGCAGATATAACCTTGGCACGGCGTATCTCCAACTCCCTGATGATCTAGCGGTGCAGTTGTAGAGCACAACAAAGGCCATGGCTTGGCCGTGCTTTTTCCGCCGGTGACGCAGATGATCTTGTTTGGATCCATGGTGTGTGTTCTTATCCGTGTTTCCGATTTCTCAATCGCTTTAGGCATACCACCCTCCACAACGCCTTTCAACTTCTATGGTCCATTTATTGTTTATCGCGCCTTCTATCCCATCCCTTCTTTGCGTGTTGCTTTGCTAATATTTCTAAATCTTTCTGGGCACCGGCAATTGGCGACGCTTGGTCTCTTCTGGTGCTCTCTCAGGGTGTCTCTTGACATCATTGGTCTAACAATCTGGCTGGCGACAGACGGCACAAGCAATCTGCGCCTTCTGGACTTATTCTTTGCCGCGCTCTCGCTATACTGCCTTTCCGGATCTCTGGCGACTCATTATATGCGCACCCTGGAGGCTTCTGGAACTGATCTTCTATATCGTCATTTTGCTGACGTCTAGGTTTATT
The DNA here is from genome assembly GCA_032173475.1 of Amanita phalloides. NCBI lineage: Eukaryota > Fungi > Basidiomycota > Agaricomycetes > Agaricales > Amanitaceae > Amanita > Amanita phalloides. The sequence goes on along the minus strand of JAENRT010000022.1, from coordinate 48,859 downwards.
GTGGCACTAGCGACAGGCGACTGCAATTAGTGAGCCTTCTGTTTTATTTTTCTCTTCGTTTTCCACCCCTTCACTTGGTCCTGTCGCGGGAGATCTAGGTCAAAGTCGACGATCCTTTTATTGGTATTCCCTCTGGTTTTCCTCCAGGCCATAGATGAGAATGGGACGGCGGCAGAATCATCGGTAAGCATATATTCCTTGCGCTGCCTCGAATAGGACCTAATCGTCCACTTAGCCGTTTCAATGTGAATACGGCAACGGAAGGAAACTCGTGGCTAGCGGACAGTCGGATGGGGACATGCTTGGTCGAGCAGTCGCCTGATGCTCTTTGCGATGCTACGGGACCGGGAGTACTAGAGGGCACAAACTCTGACCGAGTTGTGTCGCTCGCTCCTTGGTACGGATTCACCGAAAATCCGCTTGCACGTCTTCATCGCCTCCTTCCGTTCCTTTCTTCGTCCTTCGCAAATGCTCCGCCGGGGTATGAATCTCCCACCCAGCATTAAAAACAAGAATAATCTTTTTAAAAAAAAGCATAGAGCATGCTGGCGTATTTTCCCGTTTCTTCTGTATTCATGAATCTTATCTCATTTTTTCCGGACACGAAGCAGAATGCATTCAAAATACCCAATTCTATTCCCCGTCCAAAATTTTAGAAAAAAGTTCAAAATTCCATTAAATAACCCAAGAAAAATAACATGAAAACCGAAAAGCAAAACAAAAGAGCATTGGACTACATATCTTTTATTCTCCTGATCTATTTACGTTTTCCGCTTATGAGTGACCGATTTTATAGATTTCGCAGAGGTGAAGGCAAAAGATTTAGGATGGTTAAAGATATTGAAAACAAACAAACACGTTGAAAATGACGTGGGTCCATCTTGGCATTAAGTTATTCTTTCTTCTTTCTCCTTTCCCCTTCACACCCACTAGGCATTTATCGTCGAGAAGGCAGAGGGCAGAAGCCGTTTGAACACATGATTCGAAGCGTTCGTGCGATAAATGGCAGGGCCTTGTCCTAATTTGACCAAAACTGATTCGCTTAGCCGAGTCTGGGGTCCAAACGAACCGGAAGCATATAACATCGGAACCACTTTCCTGCATTCTTCGACCTACCATGCTTACCTGCTCCACCTGTTCACCAGACGCAGTTGACAACGCGTCCTACAATCTCGTCCAACTCGATCTTGTGATGATGCCCACCGAGCCAGAGGTGTCAGTAGTCAACGATTTTGCTGTGGCGCTCTTTCGCTGCCTTGGATACATTCATCGTCCTCGAGCCATTCGCACTCGCAAGTAGTTGCGGTTCTATACCTGCGGGGAATCCAATTACGCCAACCCGGATGTCTGCATCGTCAATAGTGAGGAGAACGATATAATTCTCCTTGTCCAAGAGGATAAACGATTCAGCGGTGACAGAGAGCCACATGCTCAACTCGTGGCTGAAGCCATAGCCACATTCCAAGATATGAATTCTTGACGACGAGCCGTGGGCCTTGATGTCTTGAACAGTAAGGTATGTATTTCACTCTTGAGGCAATCTCATATTCGTCTCAGGCTCAGGTCATTCCCGCGATAATTATGGTCGGAACATCTCCAAGTTTCTTCAAGATCTCAGTTACGCACTAACGAGCTCGGGACATTCCCACCTATTTCTACCACCCACTGGGCATGTCCCCAACATCCCACGTCCCAACCGGAGAATCAATGAGGTTATGAGACCCCTCGATAATCGGCGGCCATCCTCCGATGTTATAAAACTTTCAAAAAATTTTGGTTTTATAATTGTCCGTATCTCTTCTACGATGCCGCGCCGTCAGTAGCCGTATTTGCACCGGGCCTCATGTAATTTTGTGTCCCAAAGTCTGAATCTCTCACTCCGAGGTCATTTACATTCAAGCTATCCGTCAACATCCTTGAAATCTGCGCAGTTGCTCACCAACTATACTTCCAGCTCTGGAATCAACCGACAAGCCTGTCTTTCGTGATGTTCCTCCCCGCAGTAAGCCCTTTCACCTGCGGATACCGAGCATCGGAAAGGCTTTATTAGATCACCCACTTTCTTCGAGAGGGAAAATTCGCAACTCGTCTCAAAGACAACCCTAGCCGCGGCTAGCGAAACCTCCTGAATGAAAAATTGTGTGAATTTCTTTTGCTAGAGTACGTTCTCAGCTATTTTAAATATTTCCGCCCATTCAGCAAGTGTAATAGGTTCTGTACTTCTGCATACCCGAATTGAAGGAGATAGGAATGGGGCCGGTGATGGTTTGTTGTCACAGCAGTTACATGTATTGATTGTTGGGTTGGTACGTACATTAGTCGCTCAAGCATAAGGGGATTTTCCACCGTACCCGCCACCGTACCCACCACCGCGGCCACCACTGTTCCCACCAATACGTCCACCACCACCACTGTTCCCACCACCACCATATCCACCGGCGCCGCTGCCATACCCACCACCACCATATCCCCTACCACCATGCCCACCACTACCATATCCACCGCCGCCCTGACCACCACCACCGCCTTGACCACCACCACCGCCCTGACCACCGCCGCCGCCGCCACCACCACCACCACCACCGCTGGTCGATTCCATCGTGCATTTGACCAAAACAGGAAGTACTCCTGTCAAACACATCGACAAGCATGATCAGAAGAAAAGACAATCAGACAAGCGCAAATACGTACCTGCCGTGGGCAAATCCTTCTTCATACTACGACCGACCACATCCATAAACGCCTTGATGAAACCTCCATGTGCCGTAATCGCCACAACCTGAGGACTGTCCTTATCAGTAAATGCCGTATACAGGACTCGTTTGGCGCGTGTCTTCACGTGGTCGAACGTCTCCGCCTCATCAGATTTCCACAACTCGTCGTCCTCGGTAAAATTTGGCTCAATCTGATAAGAAGGAAAGGCCAGACTGATGTAAGTCCGAGTGCGGCGTTTGTTGCACGTCCACACGCCGTATTCCTCGCGGCAATTCTGTAGGGGCAGTAAGTGAGATCGGGGGTCGGGAATGCTGAAAAGTTGGCAAACTGACCTCGAGAACGACGGTCGTGGGGGATTCCACGTCCCCAAACGTAATCTCGTGGGTGCGCAGCGCACGGGTCAACGGGCTGCAATACATCTTGTCGGGCACGGGGACACCAAACGGGCGTTCCCCTTTCCACGCGTCGTGCGCCTTTGCCGCCTGCTGCTCCCCGTGGTGCGTCAGATACGCGTCCGCTGTTCGGACCCAAATCAGTGGAGAATGACAACGGACTTGGATGACTTACGTCCCCAACAGATTTTGCCATCCCCCTCTTGTTTCGCCCATATCCTAGCGTCGGCGAGCACATGACCTGTCAACAGGTCGCAAACATGATGCTATTAGTACGTACCCTTTCCAATCATGACCATGTATTTCAGCTCCCTCGTTGTCTACGAGCAGTCAGGCCTGCGTAAAGCCCTGATGAAGGACAAGTGCTTACGATAACCTTGCCCGTGTCTGCCAAGAAAGAAGAGAATGTAGGACGTCCCAGAGGTGGCAGATGACTGGAGCGAAGTGAGATTACTGGTGACATCGTCCCATGTTTTGCCGTCGAGTAGCCCAAATCTGCGGGGAATCTACTACTTGTGAGTGGATTGTACGAAAATGCAGATGAGCAGCGGTTACCGGAGGAAGCGTAGATGGATCTTGTGTGTCCTGTACAAAGTATCCTGGCACGGCCTCGAATTTTGGCGCGTATCCTGACATACTGGTATATCACAGAGAGTGGGTTATGAGTCAAGGTTGGGTTGACATTCCACTCTGCCTTGTTGCGCTAGTTAAATAGATTTTTATGCGACATTATTTATTCCTATATCATCGCTTTTAGATTATGAGCTCTTCACCATGGATCTGGGGTAAAGATTTGACAAGGCGATGACAGGGGCTGAATGATCTGTGTCACATCAATCACTTTCGGCAACAAAAACTTGAACACGAGGTTAAAGCAAGGCTCTTGATCACCAGATGACGAAGGTAGGTTAAGACTGGGTAATGTAAATATCTGATTGCGCGGACGCGAAAATCCCGCACCGCTTCCAATCGCCGCAGTGAACCCTGACGGTGTGAGTATTCAATTCCACAACTGTCGATGAAGGAATCGTGCAAGGGCATACTATCTGGGGTTTGCGGTGATTGACGGTTTGATGACTGCACAGCCATGACGCTGTCGGACCGGTCGGACGACTTGGAATCAGCTTCATATTATGAAGAATCTGATTTTGTACTAGCTTCGGACGTTGCCGCTGAATTGACGCATTCCATACTCTGAACGTGTGTGAATTTTTGATTCGTCGTGCTGTACAAGGTTCAGACAATTAGACTCACGAGTTCTGCAATGTGTTACTTGGAAGATTCTGTGTTGATGATAACAGTACCCACGCCACAAACGCTAATCTCTAAACCTTGTACGTGGCATCCGTAGTGATATACTTTTTCGTTCACGTTCCAATCAAGGTATTTGTTTGGCTCTGTTTGGTAAGTTGCGTTAGCAGAATCCGTTCCTTTTATTTATTTATTTTATTTTTGCATAGGAAAGGGTGTATTGTTATTGTAGTTACGACAAGCATGAAAACATGTACATAATATGTAAGAACGGAACTTAAGAAGCCCGTGTGTATCCGACAACCTACGTGTCACTTAGCTATCAGGTCTTCTCGAGACGAAAAGTAAAATCGCCCGTTCCTCATGAATTTTTCCAGAGTACATCATCGACTCCCTTCAACAACTTGGCGGTCTCAATAACCGGTTCATAAGACGCCATGCAAAGTTTATCTTAACTTGTACAACCGTCCATCCTGCTGCCCTTCCACCATGCCTCGGATTATACGTCACGCTGAACTTCGCCTGGTCTGTCGAAATGCTTCTCTTCAAACCCTTTACGCTTTGAACCGATTCATACAGACAGCATGCAAGTCCATTTCAACGTTTACGCTCGTCGCACCCAGTGATGCTTTATCTCATGTATACTATAAGAGGTGGTACTCCTGCATAATTACATCCTCTATTCCACTACGCTATGGGAAAACAATATCCAGTCCTCTCAAGAAAGAGATAAGTGAAAGTACACCTTATGAACTGCTTGAGTTGCACAGCCTCGACAAAGACTGGGAATGGAGACATTGCAGCGAAAAGCAGCCGATTGACCGGCCGGCTAATCCAGAACTGGACGAATAACATGAACTGGGTACAAGAGGTCATAAAAGGTGCAAACTTTTACCTACGCTATATCGCCCTTTTTTGACATACATGACACGCACCATGATGATCAAACAGATTCCCTTCTTTTTCGAATGTATTGTCTTATCAAATGAACATCTCGCACTGATGCTACCTGAAATTCACTGTACATATGCGATGAAATGGGCCTCTTAGGTCAGTTTCCACGAACAAACAACTGGTTCTAGTAGAGGGGGGAATTTCCGGTATAGTGCCTAGTGCCGATACATATCACCACCACCGCGATATACACCACTCCCCCACCACCACCATATCCGCCACCCATCTCCAACGTGAGTTTGACGATAACAGGAAGCACTCCTGTCAAATACATCATGTCATAATGACAAGTAGGATCAGAACCAAAAAGACAAATCAGGCAGGCGCAAATACGTACCTGCCGTGGGGCAAATCCTCCTTCATATCACGACCGACCACTTCCATAAACGCCTTGATGAACCCCAATCTGATAAGAAGGAAAGGCTAGACTGATGTATGTCCGGGTACGGCGCTTGTCGCACGTCTACACGCCGTATTGCTCACGGCAGTCCTGTGTAAGGGGGGGGGGTCCGGAGCCCTGGGACGGGGAACCTTGGGAAAAACTGACCTCGAGAACGAGGGTCGTCGGAGGGGATTCCACGTCCCCAAACGTCATCTCGTGGGTGCGCAGCGCATGGGTCAACGGGCTGCAATACATCTTGTCGGGCACGGGGATACCAAACGGGAGTTCCCCTTTCCACGCGTCTCTCGCCTTTACCGCCTGCTGTTCGCCATAGGGCGTCAGATACGCGTCCGCTGTTTGAACCCAGATCAGTGGAGAGTGTGTGACAATGGACTTTTGGATGACTCGCGTCCCCAACAGATCTTACCATCACCCTCTTGTTTCGTCCATACCCTAGCGTCGGCAAGCGCAGGACCTATCAATTCGTCGCAAACATGACGACGCTATTCGTACGTACCCTGCCCAATCATCGGGATGGTTTTCAGCTCCCACATTGTCTACCAGCCATCAGGTCTGGTGTAGCTCTGTCAATATGAATGAAGGACAAGTGCTTACGATAACCCTGCCCGTGTCTGCCGAGAAAGAAGAGAATGTAGGACGTCCCAGGGTCGGCATCTGCCCGGAGCGAAGTGAGGTTACTGGTGACATCGTACCATGTTTTTTCGTCGAGTAGCCCAAATCTGCGGGGAATCTACTGCTTGTCAGTGGATTGGACCGAAAATGCGGGTGAGCGGTAGTTACGGGAGGGAGAGCAGATGGATCTTGTGTGTCCTGTACAAAATATCCTGGCACGACCTCGAATTTTGGCGGAGACGGCGCCGGGTCCCTGTATCCTGACATAATGGTAACCGCAGTACATATATCACGGCGAGTGTCAGTTTGGTCACTAGCTTACGTACGATAACACTATTGTCGATCGATTCGATGAGGTTGGACCAGAGCGGTTTGAAGAGTTGGGTTGACGCCTTGCTGCTCTAGTCAAACAGAGATTTGTGCGTCGACATTATTTGTTACCAACATCATCGCTTTTGGATTCTGCACCGCAGATCTGGGGTAAAGATTTGAGTTGACAAAAGGCGATACAGATCTTCTTCTGCGCTGCATCAATCACTTTCGACAACAACAAGGCTAGATGTCTGATTCCTCCTGGACGCGAAAATACCGCACCCGCCAATCGCTGCATTGAACCCTGACGGTGTGAGTATTCAATTCCACACTTGTATAATAAAAAATACCTGCCTGGGGTTGGCGGTGATTCACGGTTTGATGACTGCAACGCCATGACGGTGTCGGCGCCGGATGCCGGACTGAACGACGTGGTACTATTACCCTTGCGGAATCAACTTCATATTCCAAGCCTGATGAACAGTCCGAGTTTGTATTAGCTTCGGAATTTGGCGCCAAGAACAGCGTACTCAAACTTACCATTGTGTCAAATTTCTGATTCGTCCTGCTGTACAAGGTTCAGACGATAGTATAGTCACAAGTTCCGCAATGTGTACCTGGAGCTGGATGTGTTGATAATAGTGCCCACGCCACAGGCGCTAATCTCTAAACCTTGTATGGCGTGCTATCTGGCCTTACTGTGTTGAACTGCGCAATTGGCACGCGCCTTTGATAATGCAGGGATGGTTGCCTTGTCATTTCACGGTGCTCAGTCGTGGTTGATGTGACAGTGAGCGTGACACCGAAAACCGAGTCCAACCGAGAACCGACATGCATCCATCGCTCCTTCGTCGTCAACAGCTGGGAGGCCTCGTCCCACCCAAAATCGCCACTCCCAGGCTTGTAGTAAGTCTTTTTTTCAGTCTTTTCGTCCCACGTGGCTAAAGCAAGATACGTGGTCTTCAGTCGGGGGAGACAGGCAGCGGCCTCGGACCACTCGTTGATTTCTACTCCAAACTACCTAAAGGTCAAGCGACAGCACGAGTGGGGGGAATTAAAAGTCGACTGTTCCGTGGGGCGAATGCGTCTGGCAAGCCGCTAGTTGGGCTGATTGGGGGACTGTTTTTGATCGGCTACACGATTGACTATAACAGTGAGTGGGATTTGTATTGTGTCGTTATGTTGTTGTCTGACAAGCTGGGTGTAGTGCATTTGAGTGCGTATTTGTGCTGGTGGGAGAATGCGACTGACAGGCAACAGAGCACCACAAGCAACATGCGCATTAGAGAGAGGACTAGTAGTGGTAGAATAGACTGTGATACGGCTGGAAATGGTAATGCCTCTCGTACAATTTGCGCCCTTGTCGTCCCTCGTCCACCCCGGACTCTGGCACGCCCTTGCTGATCTCAAGCTCGATGTCCTTCGCCTCAGCGACGCCGCTGTTCCACTCTGCGCCGCCTATTCTCCAGGCAGATCCGTTCTCGATCGCGAAACTGGCCGCGACATCGCCCTTGCCGCCTCCCTCGTCCTCGCTGACGACGCCTTTTCCCCAGCCTACGCCCCACCCGCCGCCTCCATCGCCGTTCGTGGCATTCTTAAGAACTACAACTCCATCGAAGAGTTCAAAGCCGCTGATAAGGCCGCCCTCTTCAACGCAGAAGCAGACGCCATCTGGAAACATATCCATACCACCCGCGATACTTCTGCACTATCCCGATTCCTCCTCATCACCTATGCCGATCTCAAGAAACATAAGTTCTACTACTGGTTTGCATTTCCTGCCCTCGTTGCTAGCCCTGCTTGGGTGATTGACGATCCCCGAGGATGGAGCAGCGCCAGTCATCATTTTACGCATGATCAGCTTGTCCTCATCCTCTCCCAGCTCAAATCGCGTCCATCCCTCCTCGCCTTTTTCCTCGTCCGTGCTCCAGCGGGAGCAGCCGAAATTGCCCTCGTCGAAGAGTACGCGACATTTTTTGCCCAGACTCCACAAGACCAGCAAACCATCGCCTTTCTCGATCCCTCTGCTAACCCACACAACCCAGGCTGGCCTCTCCGCAACCTCCTCGCCTACCTTCGCGCGCTTCACCCTACCTCCACCTCTTCCCTCCGCATCCTCTGTTGGCGGGATACCGACCCGCCTTCGTCCACTTCCGGGTGGAAGAGCCGCTTCGGGCTAATCCATGTCGGGCCAGCAACAGATTCGTCTACCCAACAAGCCGCAGACGCTCGCCCCTCTGCCGTTGGCTGGGAAAAGAACACGCAAGGCAAGCTTGGCCCGCGCCTCGCCGACCTCGCGCCCATGATGGACCCAAAACTGCTCGCCAACCAGGCCGTCGATCTGAACCTCAAGCTCATGCGGTGGCGCATCCTGCCCGCACTCGACCTCCCCAAGATCGCAGCTACTCGCTGCTTGCTGCTTGGCGCAGGCACACTTGGGTGTTACGTCGCTCGCACGCTCATGGCCTGGGGTGTCCGCACCATCACATTTGTCGACTCTGCCAGAGTCTCGTTTTCGAATCCTGTGCGACAGCCTCTGTTTGAGTTTGAGGATTGCGTCGAGGGCGGGAGACCCAAAGCCGAGTGTGCGGCCGACAGGCTAGGCAAGATCTTTCCAGGCATCGTGAGTGGTTGCCCTCATGCATACATTATGCTTAATTAGCCCTTCCAGAACGCGACTGGTCACATGTTATCAATCCCTATGCCCGGCCATCCTATCTCGAGCTCTAACCCCGCCGTCGTCGCTCAAGTGCGAGCAGACTTCGCCAAGCTCGAGGAACTCGTTGACACCCACGACGCCCTCTTCCTCCTTATGGACTCACGTGAGAGCAGATGGCTCCCGACCGTCATGGGCGCAGCCAAGAACAAGATTGTGATCAACGCCGCGCTTGGGTTCGACACTTTTCTCGTCATGCGCCATGGTCCACACGCGTCGACCATTCCTCCTTCCTCTACCACACCCCGACTGGGTTGTTACTACTGCAACGACATTGTCGCCCCGAAAGACGTATGTCACTCCTGCCCTCTCTCTCCACCTTTGATTTCTCCTTCTCCTGACTGGATGACCCACAGTCCCTCTCTGACAGAACTCTCGACCAAATGTGTACCGTTACGCGTCCCGGGCTCGCGCCTATTGCAGCAGCCACAGCAGTCGAGCTCCTCGTCTCCCTCGTGCAGCATCCAGACGGGTACGCAATCCACCTCTTTTTTTTTTCTCTTCTGCCTTCGTTTCAGGATCTCCATTGCTGACCCGCACCACACACCACCTCCAGCATCTTTGCAGCTCCTCCTGTCCCCCACAGCTCCATTACCACCACCACTACCACCACCAACGCCGATCTGACCCAAGGCAGCGGCATCCTTGGACACGTCCCACACCAACTCCGCGGCTTCCTCTCCCAGTTCCGCACCCTCCCGCTTATCGGGGCCGCCTATGACCGGTGTACGGGCTGCAGTGAGGCCGTCGTGCGTGCGTATGAAGAAGGTGGGTTCGAGATGGTGCGGCGCGTGTGTGATGAGGATGGGTACCTTGAGAAGGTGACGGGGCTGGACCTGTTGGCGGATGAGAGCGAGGCGGTGTTGGGGAGTGTGGATTGGGTCGAAGAAGATGAGGAGGAGGATGGGGAGATTTGAGGAGAGGATATGGAATGTATGTATTATATTACCATGATGCAAGTCAACTTGTTGGTTGTTGCCCTGAATACTATCAAAGTGGTGTCCTGTAAGGGCTCTGCTTCTAGAGCCCTTTGTCTTTTTATCTTGTTAGTTGGTTTCTTGTGAATGTGCTTATCTGTGAGCACATTTTTGTCAATAAATAATATGCAATCTGTTTGTGCACATGACCTTATGTCATGCTTAAAAATGTATTAGATAAGCAGTTGTCTTGCTGCTCTGCACTCCAATAAAATTGGTTCAGTGTATGGTGCCTTGCAAGTAGGGCTCCAAAAGTTCAGTTCAGTTCCAGTTTGAACTGACTTGAACCATGGGAAAATTCCCTTTGAGGGAATTTCAAGTGTTTTCAAGTGTCTGTTATGATGACAAGTCATCATCCAATCTAATCAATGACATAATGCCATGAGGATTGTCTGAGACAATAACAAAGTATAGTCTGGCAAAATGCAATTGAGTAGACAGTGCTAAGTCTGACAAATGAGACTCAGGCTTGAGACTAGGGCTCCCAAAGTTTGGTTCAGAACCTCAGTTCAAACCCAAACTGGCTGAACTGAACTGACAGTTTGGGTTCAGTTTGGGCTCATGGCCCAAACTTCAGTTCAGGTTCAGGCAGTCCCCAAAACTGCCCAAACCCAAACCAAACTGATGAACTGACTTCCAAAAAAGGAAATTTCACTGCCACCATTGTCACTGCCACAGTTGTTTTTTTGCATGTTGTAATTGTAATTTACCACTGCAACTGCCACTCACCAACACCACTTACCCACCTGCCTGCTCCACCACCCCTCACCCACCCCTGCCACTCCCATTAGCCTGCTGCCTGCCACTTGCCTGTTGCATTTTTCCCACAGCCTGCCCACCACTGCACCATCACCACCATCCATGGTGGCACTAAAATCACCACCTGCCTACCACATCTATCTTCTCACTTCCAACCAATGCCCACTGCACTGTGTACCACCCAGCAGCCTGCAGACTGGTGCTAACACAACCATCAATTGCCAATCACTTTGCACCTGCCCAACACCCACCTGCCCAACACCCACTGCTGCCACCTACTACCCTGCTTATTTGGTCAATATCTCAGAATGTAACCATTCAATTTACATAATTTATTTTTTGTTGGAAAGCCCAGGTTTGCATCTACCTAATATTGATAAGTTTATATTTTTATACAATGTACTTATGTAGATATAAGGCAATGAAAACAATGACTTCAAACCAGCCTTCTCACCTGCTCATGCTCATGGCCAACCTACTCACCCACTCATGCTCATGGCCAGCCAACTCACCTGCTGTGGCCAGCCTAGTAACCCATTTTTGTTACAACCCATGCGAACATTTTCATTTTCTTATGTCAGCACCTTCCTTTCCTGACAATCTATGCATCACCACCTCTCCTCTATGATTATGCAATGTCACCGCTCACATAAGCGTGACCCTTTCATCTATGACATATGCTTACCATCGTTTCGTTTCTATGATGTCACTATGATATCACTAATGACGCATTATGATCTCATAGCTATGATATCACTCTCTAACATGTTCATTACCTTTTACAGACAGTAGGTTTACATATAAATACGAGAGTTTGTCGTAGGTCAAACCTTAAGTTCGACTTAGCTTGTAATACACAAGTTACATCTCTGGGAACTCCTAGTTCTGGTGAGATTGTCAAAGTCGTTGTTCAAGCGCTCTCATCCGCCTCACTCGTCTCAAAGCCTGAGTCTCCTTCGTTGGACTTAGCGCTGTCTACTCAATCATGTTTCGCCAGACTCTTAATTGTTATTGTCTCAGACAATCCTCGTGGCATAACGTCATTGATTAGATTGGATGACGACTCGTCATCATAACAATTTTCTCACAAGCCTACTTCATTGATTTGCTCACTAACCTGTTGCCACTCACATTACTGCTGCTGCAACCTCACCACCTCACCCCACTGCCCACTTACTGCTATGTCAACTCTCATAACAAACCATATGAGGTGCAGGACCACTGTGTAGGCATGTAGGCATGTTCCTGATGCTGCCAACACTTGTTTTCACCTTGATGCACCACCTGACACTTGAAAATACTTGAAATTTCCTAAAAGGGAATTTTCCCACGGTTCAAGTCGGTTCAAACCGGAACCAGACTGAACTGAACCTGAACTTTTGGTTTGGGTTCAGTTTGGGCAACTTCTAGTTGGTCCAGGTTCAGGTTTGGCCAAAAATGGCCCCAAACTGAACTGAACCAAACTTTGGGAGCCCTAGTCATCAGGGACATGTTTCATTGGAAGCTCTGATGGATACCAAAAATGGCACCAGAAACAGTCCAGCACATGGCAGTGAAATTACCAGCAGTGGCAGAATAAATATTCTACATCAGATGGAAGCTTGAGGTCCATGAACCATTCCAAATCAAGGAACTCATGGATTTTCAGGAGCATTTATCACTTGTTCTACCTATCCACAAATACTTAGTCAAATTAGGAGAACCTGTGCTTTTGCCTGGATCAAGCAATCATTGTTCATCTTGCACAAGTCTGGAGAATACTTTCCAGTGAACTGCACACCTTTGCCATCAGACAGATCACAATCAAGCATACTAACTTTGACTGCACCCACCTTGTCAAAACTTTCATCAACATCAATTACCTAGTGTGGGAACTCACCAAGTCTATCCAGATTAATCTCAATCAGCTTGCCCTGGATCTCCTCTGTCAACTATTAATAACTGACATTGAAAGATACATCATCAATGCCATCAAACTTGTTCAAGCTAACCACATATGCATTCTGGCTCACACAAACAATGTCAGGAACCTGATCAAGATCAACTCTTGGTTCAACCCCATCTATTGTGTCCCTAACTGACACAAGATCCTCAACATCTCCAATGATATTCAGTATCAAATTGGAAACATCCTCACACAGATAGAAGAAGCAAAGAAGAAGACCCTTGCTGCTTCTAGCATAGTCAATGACAAATTCCCACAAAGGCTGACTGCAACACCACATGCTATCCTTAATGGAGATGAGACACAGGTAGTAATTCAGATGCTCACTGACCTTGACTCTACAGTTCCTCTTATGACAAGGACTCCACTTACAACAAGACAACCAGAAGGATTGATGCCTTCTATTATACCCATCAATCCTCCCATTGTTTTCTCATCCACCAACCCAGTCACTCTGCTGAAACAGAAAGGAAACACACCCACTATGCCACAAACACCATGAAAACAGCCACACCACCCTCAGTGCCTTATTTGCAATTCCTGAGGACACCTGGTTATCCTCCCTAGACCCATCAGTAATCAAACTGCTGATGCCAGATCAACCCCTGGACCCTCAGCACACCTTGCAACAACCACCACCAATGTGCACATGCACCACACATTGAACATGCCAAGGATACCAACAGGGAACTCACCCTGGCACCATCACCTTTGACAACAAAGATGAATGCCATGCCTGGCTTCACAACTGGAATCACCCAGATAGTGATGATGAAGAATTCCACCTTGGAAAACCTGCTTGGTGGACTGAAACTGAATTTAATAATGTTGAGTAAGCCCTTGACTTTGTCTCACTTTTGTATCAAATTGGACTAGTACTTGTGGACAAGTTCTCTAAAGGAGAGCTAGTGTTACAACCTATGTGAACATTTTCATTTTCCATACATCAGCACCTTCCTTTATTGGATGTCATGCATCTCAGTTATTTCTGTATGCTTATGCAATGTCACCACTCACATAAGCATGACCCTTTTCATTTATAACATATGCCTATCTTCATTTCATTCCCATAACATTGCTATGACTGACCTCATAGCTATGATATCATTCTCTAGCACATTCCTTACCTTTTACAGATGATTAGGTTTAGTATAAATACTAGAGTTTGTCTCAGGTCAAACCTTAAGTTCAACTTAGCTTGTAATACACAAGTTGACATCTCTGGGAACTACTAGTCCTGGTGAGATTATCAAAGTTGTTGTTCACACACTCTCATCCACCTTAGCACTGTCTACTCAATCACATTTCACCAGACTTCATCTTGTTATTGTCTCAGACAATCCTTGTGGCATTACATCATTGATTAGATTGCATGACAACTCTGTTATGACTCTATCTATTTTTCTTTATTTTTCTATATTTTATCTGGAGGCCTATGGACACAGGACGACATACCAATACACATAGGGGCCTAGGGGACCCGTTATGGAAGGACTGATTAGGTAAGCCATGGGTGGCTATATGAAGGTCTAGGCATAGGGGTCTGGAGTAGTCTAGCTATGGAGGGGTCTAGGCTGTTGCTGCACATGCATAGCCTTTGGGGCAGTGCAGTCTGTGCACACAGACCAGAGGCTGAGGTATATAAGGAGGTGTGTCTGTAGGTAGGAGTCCTAAGACTCTAGATAGTTTGCTCTCACCCAGCTTACTTTTCTACTGTGTCAATAAAGCTCATCTCCGTTCTCTCTCTCTCCTCCTCTTGTTGAGACCTGTGGTTGTGGTGGGATCTGTCCTAACAAACTCATCATCATAACACCCTCCAGCTAACTTGGAGAGGGTGGAATGATGTTTGGAGCATAGTCTAGAGATTTGAACACCAGTGGAAAAGGAGATTTTGTGTGCTGAGTGACCCTTGTCATGCAAGGAGAGAATGTGGTTGCAAAGAGTAGGGTAAAGAGATCTCATGGTAGAAGGGTGTGGAATGAAGAGTGAGGAGTGTTGTGGGACCTTTATGCATTCTCAATGAACCATCATGTGACTTTATTTGGCCTTATTTGGCAGAATCAACAAAGTCAGGTGACTGTTACAGCACTCCAGGGACAAAACTGTTGCAATGCATCAGGTTTACTACAGTGGCCCTATATAAGGTATGGCATGGTATTACATAATGTGCTTCTATTTACAGATTGATTACATATATCTACCCTGCTTATGAGTTTCAAAATGTTTTGATCAATTCTGCCTGAGTTATTAACAAATTAGTTCAAAAGTTCAAAATGTTGCAACAGTTTTGTCCCTCACTGTAACTACTAAGGAGATGGCATCCATGCACAGTTAGTATGAGTAACAAATATGTGGTAACTGGGTAAGAAAGGTCTGCTGAGTAATAACAATGATGATGAACAAAAGAGTCCATTGTAACAGGCATTGTGAATGGAACTGTTTACATTGGCAATGCTCATGTGGGAACACCACAAATACTGTCATTCACCAGGCAACAAAATCTGTACCCAAAAGTAGCTAGCATAGAACAAGATTCATAGGGTGAGTAAATACATCATAGATTTATAGCAAGGGAAAGGACATGGAGAAAAAGACCAAGAATCTGATTTACTAAATGGCACAGTAATTGCAAATGAAGAAGGTGACAATAACAAAGGTCTTTTTGAGATACAAATCAATCATTAGTGAGACATGAGGCTAAATAATGATGAGTGAATGACACACCAAAGATGACAATGGTGCTATAGAGAAGTGAGGTATCTTCTTATTACAAAAGTCAGGAATTACAATTGAATACATACTTTCAGGTCTTGGTCTGATTATATAAATATGTAATCAAGTCTGCATGGGCAGGTGGCATAGACCCAACAGTAATTTCAGTTTTAAGTTTCTCCACATGATTCCTTGTCATGAACTGGCCAAGAGCATTTGTTAAAGCTGTCTCTGCAAGTTCTCTTGCCCAAAATGCTTGTTTAGCAATGATGACAATTGCTTTTAAATTGTCAACATGAATCAGTTTTGGTAACTAATAGAGCAGTTTACCAACTAAGGCTTGACAATGTGATGGCTGATGATATGAAAGCCAATAAGTCATTCTCAGTGAGACAAGCTGAATTCTAACCTTGTGGAGTGCAAGTCCAGTATCAATGTCAACCCCACATGAATTGAGCATAGAAGACTAATTATAGGTAGCATGATAATATGAATCTGATGTAAGTGGCAAATGGCTTACATACTAAAAGTAGAGCAATGAGTTAAACAAAAAATGCATAATATCACTCACTTTCTGTTGGTTATGGATCAGATACAAAAGTCCCTGTCATAAAATGGACACTGTCACTCACATACTGTTGGTCATGGGATCAGATGTCAGGAGAGTCCCTGGCATAAAATGGGCACTGTCACTCACTCTCTGTTGGTCATGGGATCAGATGTCAGGAGAGTCCCTGGCATAAAATGGGCACTGTCACTCACAAACTGTTGGTCATGGGATCAGATGTCAGGAGAGTCCCTGGCATAAAATGGGCACTGTCACTCACTCTCTGTTGGTCACCATTTGATGAGGCTCTTCAGCATTAAATGTTGCCTATGACACTCACAAACTTTATTCAAGCTTGTTTATCAAGGTTCCATGGCAGACAAGTGGGTAGCATAACTTACTTCCTATTCTGGGATCAGCCATTGGAAGAACAAGTGCACTGCCACTCACTGCCTGTTATGTCCATCAGATTGCACATCAATATGTATTTCATTGTTTACCCACTATTGTCATATTGTTAAACTTGAATGAGAAATATAGTACCACTCACATTTTTCAAATGCTATTCAAAGACAACAACATAGCATGCCTCGTAAACTTCATGGTATCAAACTGACATACCTTCCTGTGCAAGTGATCATGTGCCTATCATGATCATACTATCATCTTCTTAGCATAATATGGAATGACCAACACCTACCCAGAAGTATGGGAAATGTGAGAATACAACTCCAGGTATGATTCTCCAGCTGTCACTCCTTCTCACAACATCTCTGTAGCATATTATGGCTCATGTGGGATTTAATTGTGGTTGATCTCACTTAAGAGCACTCTTGACACAGAAATCCAAGTTGTTTGCCTGAGTTGAGATGAAGAGATGATGCAAATTATCATTGTCAATTGTTTGAGCTGTTTTCTCCGTCAGTTCAGGACAATCATTTTCAGGTTTGTGCATCTCTGGCAGCATAGAGTCATTTTACAGTTAAAAAAACATTCATTTCTGACCTTCCAATTTCACAAATGCTTTTGGAGGATGATCTGTATTCATCACTTTGGACAGGTAAACTTCCTGGAAAGATTTTTCAGCATTCTCTCAAGCCCTTTCTCACATATCCTCTCCATCCTCTATGCCATTAAGTTTACCATATTCTTGAATAATTTGTCCACCAAACTTAGTGAAAACCAACACCAAAGGAACTGTATTCCATCAATAAACTGTGCTTGGAATCACTGTTGATTTACCTCCACCAGTCCCTTTGTTGAAGAACTGAAGCTCTGCAGATGGAAAGGGATGAGGACTATCCATGGGTATGCAGTACCTATGGAAACAAGCATGAGATGGAACATAAATATTAGTGCAAGTGCAAGTATACCAAATTGCATGTAATTGATTTTTGAGATCAGTTGCTGTGGATTTCTTCTCAATAAATTTCCAAACATCCTCCATCTCTTCCTCAGCACCAGCCTCAAAGCCCTGTGAGTCATGGAAGATGAAGTTGCTGCCAGGATATGTAATCTGGTGCTCAATATCATGTATACCACGCTGGAAGTTGGTTTTATGTCAATGGTAGTCAAGAAGCACAAGCCAGCCTACCTCTATGGATGATTTTAAATGACTAGCAGACTCCTTTTTCCAAAAATGATGCTTTAAACATGACAGCATGTTGGGTTTGAGCAGATCACCATGTTGATCATATATAATGGGTTTTGTCCCCTGAGCCACACTGCAAACCTTCTCAAGAATAGTTGTCTTGCCTGCATTAGCCCTTCCTATGACCAGAATACGGAAGTGATCGCATGCGTATCGATCCTGGAGTATGTCCATCAATTCTGAGTTATCAATCATGGTGAGAATTCCACAATTGCTGACCCTACATTCCAACTCACTGAGTGTATGTGAATCTTGTCGATCAGTCTCATGCATGGTCAAGCTGTACTGCTAGTAGGGCAATAATACGATGGTATGTGAAACAATGTTTGGCCTAGGAGCAAGTTAAGAGATGTAAAAGACACTGCAGGGCCAATAATCACAAAAGGTACCGCCAACAGCACGATGGTGAGGTAGCAACAGTCCACTGTTATCGGAACGATGTGCTGAGAAACAAGAGTCTGGCACTAGAGCGGTGTAACAAGAATGTCGAGTTGTGCCGCAGGAATGTTCGATACAAGTATCAGTGCGTCGCAACTTGAAGAATTACGCAGGTCGGGCGCTGAAGTGGGATGGATGTGCGGTCAAAGTGTGCAAGCTGTGCGAGTCGATGTCACAGTCACAAAGTCTTCATCGCCTCCACCAGTCTGATTGCCTTTGTCTGCTTGTGCGCTTTTGCAACCCCGGGCCTCTACTCATCGCCAGCAGACCGAAGACAACTCTCCCAGTGGCCGGTTCCAAGGACGCATCGAGAAGATCCACAGCACTTCTGAAGAATCGGATCTTCGCACAGAGTTTCAAGATTTCTTTACAGATCATCCTCACATCATTCTGAACCACAAATCCATATCCATCAGTGATCTCCATGCACACTTCGCCAACCGTCGGTTTGCAGCGGTCTGTGAGACGGTAGATTGGAAGCATGTAGTGGAGGACAAGGTAGAGGAGGAGGGAGGAGGAGGGCGAGGGCGAGGGCGAGGGCGAGAAGAAGGAGGGGACTGCCTCGACGGAGACCATGGCTGGAAGCTATATCGTTACCCGTTCGCTCAAGTTCAGAATCCGTGCTGCCCCTGCGCAGCGAAAGAGCCACGTCGTGTTCAGTCCACAGTAAGCTTTTCGTGTGGGGATTAACGTTGACTCATAGGCATGGTTTAGAGTAAAAACAACCAGGAGAGGGTCGGAAGATC
Organism: Amanita phalloides; assembly: GCA_032173475.1. NCBI lineage: Eukaryota > Fungi > Basidiomycota > Agaricomycetes > Agaricales > Amanitaceae > Amanita > Amanita phalloides. The sequence continues at coordinate 29,729 of JAENRT010000022.1, read as the reverse complement.
TCTGAGCTGTATTTGACGATGTTGGACAAGGCGGTTCCGGTCAGCTTGCCATAGTTCCCCAAGTAATGTGGTACATTGGAATCATTCTACGAAAATAGCCGATTCAATATTCATCATTTCGGTCACCTACGCTAGGTTATTGGAGCGACTGCCAAGACGTTTCTCAGACTGCCAATCTCAAATACTGCTCTCCCCCTCGCTCACGCTCATCCCGTACTCGCTGTTTCCTACTCGACATCCTATGACAGAGGCGCATCCAACTCCACCACCTCCCTGCGACGACATCTCCGACGGAGGCTTCGCCGTCCTCGCCCTATGTTTCATCGGCCCCTTTGTCCTCGCCGTCGTTATTTTCTTGGGTTTCTTCCATCCGCCCCGGTCATCCCGGCAACGGTCCTACTACGAGGCGCGGTCGCCACCACGATGGTCCGAAACCCGATTCGGATTCGGACTACGCTGGAAAAGATCGATTTTGACGACGACGACGGTCAGCCACCTGCGTGAGTGTGAACAACCCAACGCTGGAAGAGTTGATCGCTCGCCTACCGCGGCCCACAACAACCCACAATAACCACAGCGCCATCATTCCATTCCTCCGCAAAGCCTTGTTCCGTGCTGCCTCGTCCTAGTCTTTGTCGTCGTGTCTGGTGGACAGCCAAGGCGACGCACCACCCGTCTACAGTTCCCAAGCGACCGGATGGATAGGACCCTATATCAATGGCCATCTGGAATTCTCGTCCGTTGTCCGTATTTTATTGGCACGAATAGGAGTCGCCTTCGCTTGAACCCCTATCTTTCACGCTCTGAAAGTATAAATACAGCATCGCATACCATCGTTTCGTTTCCTTGTCCTTCCTTCCGCAATTCCTACGCCATCGATTGTTGGCTTGCACTGCTCGCCAAACGCCGGAGTACTTCTGTCGCCAACATGCCTCGCCCAGAATTCCGCTTCGTACTTTATAGGGTGACGCCTGTCAGCCACCGTCGAACTATAGTCTGGTATCACACGATTCAAGTTACACGCCTGGGATGCGAGAACAAGAAAATGTCATGGATTATGGTATCAATTTTGCTATTCACGGAAGGAGGCCTCCATCGCGCGCGCATCCCTGATACTATCCACAAACTCCACAAACGCCAACATCGCAAGAAGGGCCAAGGCCAATACGAGCTGCGCGTTCAGCTGCGCCGACGCATGCACGACGCAGTAAAAGAGGAGCCAGAATAGAGGTATGGCGGGCGCCCCATACGCGTTCGCAAATCCCAACACGGTCGCTTGCCGTCCAGCTCCCGCCTTCGCCCCTGGCTCGGACGAGGATAAAGTGATGGTCAGACACACCGGAAAGAGATACCACGCTCCCAATCCCACAACAACAGGCTACCCGATCGCAAACCAGGCCAACCCCGTCCGGACGCTTCTCAACCTTCCTCCTCCTCCTAACAATAACGGATATGTCGAATCCACCCACTCTGCGATCCAAAACACCGTTCCAGAGATCAAGGACGGGGTCACCACGCCCGTTACCACAAGTGGCGCCACCCCTCCATTCGATTTAGTCGCCCCCAGCACACGACGCACCACTGCGGGCACCGCGATGCCCACGACTGGGAGCACGAGCACCCTCACGAGGAGGGGCGGCTCGGGCCTGGACGAAGAAGCGAAAAACGTGGCGTGGCAGTATGGCTGCTGCTCCTCCCTGCACACGGTGCTCACGGACATCAGCCGGACGCAGACCAGTACGACCACCGACCAGCCGACGATCCGGAGGCGGAGAGCGGGGGTAGGGGCGGTGGAGGCGTATGGGAAGAGCACAATGCGGTCTTCCCAGAACGTGAACGAGTTGGAGAAAAGGGCGGTGGTGTGGAGGAGAATGAGGATGGCGGAGATGGAGGGGAGAGTTGGGATTGGGATGGTGGGAGTGGCGGCAGGAGTGATCAAGGCCAAGGACGAGGCCAGGCTGGAAAAGACGAGGATCCAATCTGTGACGTGGGTTCCGCCAGTGGTTATGAAGGGAGTTGCCGTGTAATAGGTAGCTAGTCCCAAGAGGGCACCCGTACCTGCGAATCGGGCACACCAACGGATATCGAGGTGGGACCTCTCTCGCGCCGAGAGAGCGGTATACACGAAGCAAGCCGCCACCCATGCAAAGGCCAGGACGGCCAAGCCAAGCGCCATCAGGACCGGATTGAATTGTGCCCAGCTCGACACGCTGCGAGCGCGAGGCGGTTAAACTGGTATAGTGCAACGAGCCGTTCTTGGGCGTTTCCATCGCCAGAGAAGGACGACGAGATGGTGTCCCAGGCGGATTGGATGTCAGGCCACACGTCGTCGAGCTCACGTGTCCCAGATGTGCTAGCGCGGTAGGCGTCGAGGAAAGTGCGGATCTGGTTGGCGTTCATCTCCAGAGTGCGCTGCAGAAGATGTTTATCCTTGTTGTCGGCTGACCGCCAAAAGATCTCGGGAAAGACGGAGCTGAGGTTGTTGAATGGGATAGGGAGTCCGAGGAGAATGGATATCGTCAGCAGGATGTCGATCTGTTGGATGGCGCGGTGCAGGGTGGAGCTACCTGGGAAGGTTTTGAGTGGCAGCAGGGTGGAGGGGGGTACAGAGTCAGGGAAGGCGAGCGCAGGACCTTTGCTGTAGATCCTGAGGGCAGCTGAAGTTTCGAGATCACCGTCACCTCCGTGGTCGCCAGAGCGGTCTACGCCATGATCGCCGAGGAGTGTGTCGTCGTTGATGATGTCGACGACACGCTCGAGGACAGAATTCATCTCCTTTGAACGAGTCATATGGAAAGGTCATGTTGGGGTGAAATGCGCCTGGGAATGAGCCCATCCAAGTGTCATCGCCCATGAAACTGACTGTCTTTCCTGCGAGGTGGCCCTGGGTGAGGAGAGAGTCTTCGATGTGCTGGAGGGTGACGGTCGGGGGGTCATCATAGGACGACGGCGCGTGTGTGTGTGAGTGGCAGAGACACGGGCGGGGCGAGGCGGGCGAGTAGAAATCCGCGAGTGAAAAGTGAGACCTTGATCGTCGTCAGGAAGCAAAACAAATTCTCCTTCTCCCACCAGCTCGTGTTCAGCGCTCATTCCGGCTTCCGGTAATGGCTACATTCCTGCTGCTCTAGGCACAAAATGAATGAACGTCCACTCGTATGAGTTGTACCCATGATACGGCATCTTTGATGCGGTTATCCAGGGGCTCTGGCAAAACACTAAGACGCTGGATGAATTGGGGGTCGTGTTGTGGCAGTTGTCATAGCACGGCGGAACTTGGCATCAGAGGTTGTACTTCTGCCCCAGTCGAACGGCCTACCACTCCGAGTCAGTCGCCTTCGCGGCTCGCCTCACAATTTCTAGTTTTTGTGCGTATGCCTTAAAGCTCTAGTCACGCCAACGACGACAGTAAGCTGGAGAGGGGCAGGTCCAGAAAACTCTTTGATCATCGGGGTGACCCAGTGACTGATGCCGTGATGGTGCTCCAGGACGTGCTATGCAACGGCGCAACCTGATCAAAATTTCGGTGGTCATCCACATTTAAAAGGACCTGCAAAACAGTTGCGTGGCAGCTGTTGGTGCCGGACGCCATCATCACCGTGACATGCGTAACCTTCTCGCCCTTTTATCCGCTGTCTCTTTCCTCTGTCTGCTGGTCCGAACGGCGCCAATAGATAGTATCCGACGCGGCATTGAGATAGCGCGAGCTTCTCACGCTGGAGTCGCTATCTGTCCCCAATACGATATTCATATCAGTAACATTTTATGGCACCTTGTAAGTAAAATACCACCTACATTCATCGTCATCTCCCTCATAAAGATGTTGGTTTAGATTCTAACGCTTTCTAACCCCATGTCTCCACAAGTTCGACATCAGGCTAGTATTGAGTGTGGATCTTGGCCGCTTATGGAGAAGTCCTGGGAACACAGGGCGAAATTTTATACGTGCCTGTCGACCTTTAATTCCGTGGACTATAGGAGCATATATGAAACTTCCCTGTTGCACTTGGGAGAACATAGGGCCGAAGGGCCGCTGTTTAACCATGATAGGCCTCTTGACAATGCTGATAAAATGGTACTAGCAATATCTAACTTTCAACTCCCTCATAACCTATTCGTTTAGATTCTGGAGCTCAAAATTTATACACATCCGTCAGAGGACGATGAGCTTAAGTGCATGTCTTGTTTTCCTCTCCCCGGTGTCAGCGTTGAAGGGAAGTTTTGTTATTTTGGATGCCTGCTCATGAGGACGCATTTGAAAGGTTGTCATGGTAGATAGCATCTACAATTTTTCCTGAGCCTGGTCAAGTCACGCCCGGTCACGTTAGGGCACATCAGGTTTTGTGCAGTTCGCCCTGCCTGCTGAAGCTTGAGAAAACTCGGGGCCCTTCTCAGGTCACTTCCACACTAATGCCTGGTGCGACCTCGCAATGTTCGCACGTTTCGGCGGTTCCGCCCGACTATGTCCCAGCTATAATCCGTCATTCACTGGTGGCTAACGTATGACGATCACATTGCACCTTAGCAAACAGTTGTGTGAACTAGGTACCACCCCTTGAATAAAGGGAATCATTCAGTTCATGAGTGTGGGATGCCGTACGTCCACCACCACTGAATCAAAATGAATTGCTTGATGCCAACATGAAAGTCCTCATCATTGACGCAGGCGGAGTCAGAAGCCGAGTGCGAGATGGCATGGCAGTACTCAAATAGTGGCGTAATGGCGTCAGAAGCTTCATCCCCGTCGCTCGCCTCCCGCCAAATCTAAAACAAGACTTCCTCAACAAAGATAGGGGTGACGGGCGTCGTATGACCTTTGGCACCAAAGCATACTTGGCTAAAGTTCGCTCTGCACACCTCGCGACGTCTGCCAGAGCTAAATCGACCCCAGAGGCGGTGAAACAGGAACCGCTACGGCGCAACAAGAAAGAGATGAGCATGGTTCAGAGTTGATACGTTGATGATGCGCTTGGCATGTCAGCATGGCTGGATCCGCGATACTGACATGTTCACCAGGTTTAGTATAATACAATCTGGCCCGCGATTCAAGACTTTTAACTTCCTGATAGTCAATAGTTTATACCCGATGCGGGCTCTGGTGTGGATAAGATCATCTGAATGGGATCGAAGAGGTTCTCGTTCAGAAAGGTAGACGTCGTGGCATCGTAGAGTTGGCCGAGGAAAACTGGTTTACCGAGGGGCTGGACTTGGACCTCGCGGGCCATGACCGCAGAAATCGTTGTTGTCGTGCGTCAGGACACGACCTTGTTCCGTTTCGTCATTTCGAGCAGCAAGGGTACAAAGAGAACCGAACCTTAATAGTACTAGCGACAAATGCGTGAGCGACCGTTTCCCTCGCCGGTTTCTTTTCACTCTTACTCTACCTCTCAAGTTTCTCATGTGCTTGTCTTTTGTCCTCCATAATGTATTAACCACCATAGCGCGCCCGCCCCTCGGTCTCGTGGTTTCCCCGCGTGACCCTCTCCCCATTTGGAGGTCCAACAGGAACATCGAGATCGGAAACCACGCCGTTCTCAATGTCGGTCACCCAGCCATGGGCGAAGACTCCAGGGACAGCGCCGGTGTGATTCTGAGCATCGCAGGGTAGGCTAACAATTCTTTCTCGTCTAAGTAGTGGGGAGGTGCGTACCTTTTTCATAATCTCCGAAACCGTAATCCGTCGAACAGACATTTTCACGTTCTCCTCGACCAGTGGTCGAAATGCGGCTAAGGATGGAATGAGATTTGTCTGACAGAGAAAGATGAATACATTTACGATCGTGGAGGTTGGGCGCGAGTAGTTGTCATTAAGTCACAATATCTGGGCTATGGATCTACGTCGCGTGTCACGTGGTGGCAACCCCATTCGTCCATTCGTCCTCGTCGTCAGGAAGCAAAACAAATTCTCGTTCTCCCACCAGCTCGTGTTCAGCGCTCATTCCGGCTTCCGGTAACGGCTATGTTCCTGCTGCTCTAGGCATAAAATGAGTGAACGTCCACTCGTATGAGTTGTACCCGTGATACGGCATCTTTGATGCAGTTATCCAGGGGCTCTGGCAAAACACTAGGACGCTGGATGAATTGGGGGTCGTGTTGTGGCAGTTGTCATAGCACGGCGGAACTTGGCATCAGAGGTTGTACTTCTGCCCCAGTTGAACGGCCTACCACTCCGAGTCAGTCGCCTTCGCCTCACAATTTCTAATTTTTGTACGTATGCCTTAAAACTCTAGTCACGCCAACGACGACAGTGAGCTGGAGAGCGGCAGGTCCAGAAAACCCTCTGATCATCGGGGTGACCCGGCGACCGATGCCGTGATGGTGCTCTAGGACGTGCTATGCAACGGCGCAACCTGATCAAAATTTCGGTGGTCATCCACATTTAAAAGGACCTGCAAAACAGTTGCGTGGCAGCTGTTGGTGCCGGACGCCATCATCACCGTGACATGCGCAACCTTCTCGCCCTTTTATCCGCTGTCTCTTTCCTCTGTCTGCTGGTCCAAACGACGCCAATAGATAGTATCCGACGCGGCATTGAGATAGCGCGAGCTTCTCACGCTGGAGTCGCTATCTGTCCCCAATACGATATTCATATCAGTAACATTTTATGGCACCTTGTAAGTAAAATACCACCTACATTCATCGTCATCTCCCTCATAAAGATGTTGGTTTAGATTGTAAAGCTTTCTATCCGCATGTCTCCGCAAGATGAACAACATGCTATTAATGATTGTGGAGATTGGCTGCTTGGGGAGAAGTCCTGGGAACACAGGGCGAAATTTTATACGTGCCAGTCGACCTTTAATTCCATGGACTATAGGAGCATATATGAAACATCCCTGTTACACTTGGGAGAACATAGGGTCGAAGGGCCACTGTTTGACCATAATAGGCCTCTTGACAATGCTGATAAAATGGTACTAGCAATATCTAACATTCAACTCCCTCATAACCTATTGGTTTAGATTCTGGAGCTCAAAATTTATACACATCCGTCGGAGGACGATGAGCTTAAGTGCATGTCTTGTTTTCCTCTCCCCGGTGTCAGCNTTGAAGGGAAGTTTTGTTATTTTGGATGCTTGCTCATGAGGACGCATTTGAAAGGTTGTGGTCGTAGATAGATAGCTACTTGAATATCACCGACGAAGTCCCGTCTCTCTCCTGTCTGACTCTTAAGCTTGCTCTTTGATTTGCTACCCTAGGTTCACAGCCAGTGCACCGCACGAAATCAATCATTCCGGATGATGCAGATGCCGCATGGACTGGTGCATGAAGCATTGAGGCAGAGAGTTGCGCATAAGCGCATACCCCCCACCCCTACCCCATTGCCGTTCGAGTCGTGGCTCAAAAACTACAACTCCAACGAAAAATTCAAAGCCGCTGACTCTTCAACGTAGAAGCCGACGCCACCTGAGGCGCCTAACCCGATTCCTCATCATCACCTATGCCGATCTCAAGAAACACAAATTTCATCACTAGCTTGCATTTCCTGCCCTCATTGCTCGCCCTGCTTGTGTGATAGTCCATGATCCCCGAGCATGGAATAGTGGTAGTAGTAGCCGAAATCGCCCCCATCGAAAAGTACGCCACGTTTTTTGCGCAGACTCTACTACAGGATCCGTCTACCAACCCACGTTGGCCTCTCCGCAACCTCTTCGCCTACCTTCGCGCGATTCGCCTCGTCTCCACCTATTCTCTCCGCGTCCTCTGCTGGCGGGATACATCCAGGTGGAAGAGCCGCTTCGGGCTAATCCATGTCGGGCCAGTCACAGATTCGTCTACCCAACAAGCCGTAGACGCTCGCCCCTCTGCCAATGGCTGGGAAACACGCAAGGCAAGCTTGACCAGGTTTAATTGCTATCTGACAACACAAACAGTCTTTGATCCGGTGCATTGTGCGGCGGTGTTGGGACAGTTGGGTGGCTCGAAGAATGGGGAGGGAGAGATTTCGAAAGGGGACAACTGCACCACATCATGAGCCTGCCAGTGGATGTCGCTGTACACAAGTCTATTATAAACAGGTAGAGCAACCATACTACCGTCCAACTGTGCCTTGGCTCTCTTTGAGTATTTCGGATTTGGCCAGAGTGAGGAATGGAATACTGGTGAGTCACCCGCCAGATGAGGCATATCAGGTTGCAGAGCTTGCAACACCACCGTATGTGTTCTCCCAGTCCCGTCCCGTGCTCGATTTCCTAGCTTCGGAACGACTTGATTCGGTGGGGAACCGGAGCATGTCAAACACAGATTCCCATTATGGATTGAATTATGCTAACTTCGTTTCTATTTAACAAGGCAAATGAGAGGAGGTTGCAAGGCAAATAGCGTGTCATATGTTGTGAGCTACGTAATCGTTCACCACCTTTTCCCCATCATACGCGTACCAACAGTCACTGAGGGACTCGGGCAATGAACCTGGTAAACATGTTAGAATCGTGGATATAGTCATGGAGCAATCTACTCACACATCAAGCGTATCATCAAGTCTCTGAACCATCTACCTAACGTGCTGATCTCTTTCTTGTTGTCAACTCTGTTCTTCGCCTCGTCCAAAACTTTACCAACACGCTCCATGCGCAATTCGTTGTATCCTTTTGCCGCATCTCGGAGGACGCTTTCGGGCATCTCAGAAACAGGCTCCGCTGCCCTGAGAGAGAGTAGCTTAGAAACCAATAATGCATACACCACAGCGTCTTCTGCCGCACACGAGGCACCTTGACCACCATCAGGAGGCATAGCGTGGGCCGCATCGCCTAAGAGAATGATTCTACCTGTTGGCGTAGTGTAGGATTCTAGTAATCGAGGCACAACGTATCTTGGGAGCATGAGCACTGGAGTATGGTGATGCGTGAGCGTATCCTTCACTTCTTCAGACACGCAGCCAAGTTCAACGATGCTCTTGAACACACCGTCGCTATTGTTCTCGTCTCTGGGAGATTTCCAGGAGCCGTACGATTTCAGCAGTTCCTGTTTCACCGCATCGGCCTCTGCGGTTGTTTTAGCTCTGGTAGACGTGTACGACGGTTCTGGTGCTTCGTAGCTACACCACCATTGCAGGATCGGCCCGGTTTGGATGTATTCGTTGGGAACATCGCGAGGCGTGCAGAGCGAGTAGCCAAACATACCTTTGGTGCCAAAGGTCATGACGACGCCGTCGTCGCTGTCCTTGTCAAGGAGGCCTTGTTTCAGCTTGGGCGGGAGGAGAGCGACGGGGATGAAGCTTCCGACGCCTATTACACCGCTATTGCCAGCATGTTATGAGTGCTGTGTCGATGACATGTGTGGTCAGGCACTTACTTGTACTCGGCGGGATATTTTCCATGAAACATCGACTCTCGCACTCGACTCCTGACTCCGTCTGCGCCGATGACGAGGTCCACGACATCCTTGCTGCCGTCTTGGTACTCGATTTGGACGCCCTGGTGGGCTTCGAGCTCAGTGACGGCCACCACCTTGCGGCCCCATTCGATCTCCTCTCCCTCTCCCTCTTCCGATCTCCTCAACCACCTTTAAGAGCGCCTCAAACACGACGCCGCGTGGGACCATTGCTGTCCCAAACCCGCCATAGCGGTGTTTCGACCCTCCAAAGTAGACGCCGAGCGTATTCCCGGAGGCGGTGCGCATTGAGTAGCGATGAGCGCCGTCGACGAATGCGCGGAGGGAAATGTCCTGCGCGGCGGATGGCGCGATAGAGTGTATAGCGCGGGAGCCGTTGGGCGCGAGGCCAAGACCAGCGCCGACGACAGTGGAGGCGGAGACAAGCGAAGAGGACGTGCGCCCAGAGAGGAAGGGGTAGGCTTCGACGAGGCGAAGGGAGAGGGAGGGGAAGAGAGGGCGGAGGCAGATAGGCCGCCGATGCCTGCGCCGACGATGAGGACTTTCATGGTGGGTTTGGGTTTTTGGGGGGGACGCGGTGCACCATCACTCCTGTTACTTGCTAGATTGCATAGATCACACCACGATAGCACAATCTCACGAATAGCTGATGCAAGACAGGCGTACAAGTCACTGTAATGAGGTAGAGGTGTCGTCCTAAAAGCCCGCCGCTATTATCAACACGTCAAGAGATGAACGGGAAACCGACATCTTGTCAACAACTTTGTCATGCTCTTGCATTTCAGGCAGTTTGAGCTACTTTTGACTACGATGGAATATATCAGAATGGAGCCTGCCACTGCTGGTGACCTGATAGTGTCGCACGTCTGCCTGGCCGCCTGTTTGTTCATTGCAAGAGCATTCGCGCAATCATTTTGTAGTACTACAGTGCGACGGGCCCAGGTGAGATCGCTATTCTTGCCACCTTTGACGCCATTCCGCGCGCCAGCTACAGACACTGCCTGGACCAGCGCGCAAAAAAAAAGCGACGGTGAGGAGGTTGCGAACGGACGTGCAGACGCGAGAGTGAGACATCGGATAATGTCCAGCACGAAGAACAATCTGCTCAGTGCAGGGACCATAATAAGAGCACCATTAAATACTCCGTCATTATACATACATCTATTTGATTCAGACAGACAGTTTATGCTCCATCACTACTAATCAATTAATCATGCATCATGTTGCTATCTGATGATACAGACACCGGATTCCGATGATACAGACAGTTTATATTCATCACTATCAAGTCCATGCAACATGTTGCTATCCGACGATTGGCATACGGACAGTTTTGATGCGCTACTTAGCTGCGTGATACCACACAAAGGAAAGTAACGGAGGAGGACAGCTTAAACTTATGGTGAAACCGTGAAGGCGAAGCGTCAACGCGTCTGCAACTGCAATCAACTTGAGTAAGACTGAGGCAGTGCACAAGCTTATTTGCAAAACGTGGGAAAGGCTTAGCTGAGCCTAAGGCAATTTACGATTAAGATGGTTTGCCCAGTTGTCCGCTGTGCTTGACGCAAATCCGGACAGGCTGCCGTTAAGCTTCCAGCATATAGCGCCCGAAGGTTACTTTTACCAAAGGGTGTTGAAAGACATGTAGGGCTTGGAGATTGCGAAGTACTGACGCTCCCAGTACAGTATGTAGTGGAAATGTTCTAAGCACGAAGGCTGTCGTGTATGTCCCGATGGCAGACCCACATGGTGGCATCATAGAAACACGAAAGTAAATTCTTGTTGGTGACGGGAACCACGAGAGCATATTAGGTATTTTTGTTCACACATACGAACAAAAGGTCCCACGCCTTTATGACACCATCAAGCCATTCTGGAGACGGGACTCCGACATAGTCCCACACTGAGCCAACGGCTTCCATGGAGATTCTCTGGGCACAAAGTCATGCCAGAATACCGTGCTCATTCCCTGACGAAAAACTTCCAGGCGCTCTCGTCCTTCCCCGGTTTTACCGGTGATGCCACAAGAATTTGTGTTCGGATGAAAAAGTTCATTTCATATCATGTCGTCATGCGGGTGTGCGTCGGAACATCCACGACTCCTTCATTCTTTCGTCTGCAACGATCCTTGTTCCAGGTGTTCCTGCCATGAGAATCCCTTCAACCGTTCTTTCTGCAAATATCTATACATATATACCCCGCATGATACGTGCCTGCTCTGACCGCCTCCATCACTACCATGACGGTAAAGCGTTCTTGGGTTGCATCGGGCGACATTGTAATGGTGAATACCCTCTCTAGCAAGACACAAATCCTGCATGCTGATATCTGCTCGCTCAGCCCCCAAAGCGCAGCCTCTTTAGCACTATTGGCATCATTTTAGCATCTTTTATTGCGATGCTCTCGAACGTAGGGTTATGTCCAACATGATATTCAACACCAAGCTACCTACATATGCAGGTCGTTTCGCTTTCGGGCAGCAACGTCATGCTCCCAATTCTTGGCCAGGAGCTCCAGATCCAACCAGACAAATTGCAATGGATACCCAGCGCTTTTTCACTCTCATCCGTACGTTTCCGAGCATGAATTTGAAGAGTGAAACAAAAACAAGTATACCTAAAGGGTTGTTCCCTGCTTCTCTGCGGCAGGTTAGCCGATTTATATGGCCGGAAACGTGTCTTCCTCGCCGGCAGCGCCTGGATGAGCATTTTCGCCATCGGGAGCGGTTTTGCACGAACGGCAACAGAGCTATTTATCCTCCGGGCCGTGCAAGGAGTCGGCAGTGCCGCTGCCACAGCATCAGCTGTACGTGTTTCGGCTGTCCTTACTTGCTCACACTTCGAATGAGAGGCCTGCTTCGTTTCAGATTGGCATTCTGGCGCAATCGTTCCCACCCGGGCTCACGCATCGCATGGCCTTTGCCGTATTCTCAGCCGGTGCGCCGATTGGCGGTGGCGTCGGTCTCGTTTTTGGTGGTCTTCTAACCCAGCTGAGCAGGTACGCTCCCAAGAAAGGTTTTAGGCTGTCGATATGTAACTCTGACGTGATATGTCTGTATAGCGTTCACTGGCGGGCCGTATTCTTTCTCATCGCTGGACTGTCATTCTTGTCGTTGCTCATTGGATGTCTATCGATGGATCGGGACTTGCCAAGTGAAGAACTGGATCGGCGTGTGGACTGGATCGGTGCCGTGCTCGTGACCACTGGCCTAGTGTTGATCATGTTTGTCCTAGGACAGGGCGAACTCGCGCCCCAGAAATGGCGGACGCCATGCAAGTTTCACTTCTGATCCTAACATGCAAGGCAACACTAAGCGACCATCAACAGATATTATTGCATCTCTCGTCCTGGGCATAGCCCTTGTAGTCGCCTTTCTCTTCTGGGAAGACCACCTCGCGAAACGGACAACACTGCCCCCTCTTATGCGACTCGACATCTGGACCCGCGCGCGCGGAAAGTTTGCAGCCATCCAGCTCGTCGCGTTCCTCGAATGGTGTGCTTTCATGTCCTGGATGCTATGGGTTCAGCTGTACTTTCAATCATACAAGCACTACTCGCCGCTTGCTACGACTGTTCGGCTAATCCCAACATCTGTGACGGGATTCATCATCACCATGATAGTGGGCGCGATCGCGGGGTGGGTCCCCGCTATCTACATGTTGTGTGAGTGTTATTGCTATTGTTAGATAGGTACTTGATGTGACGCAGCCATCGGCACCGTCGCGACTGGCATCGCCTGTCTCCTCTTTGCAATGATCAATGTCGATGCGACCTACTGGGCATGCGCATTCCCAAGCACAATCCTCGCCGTGTGGGGCGCCGACTTCATCTTTGCATCTGGCGCGATGTTTATCACGCGCGTCGCCCTCGCGCACGAGCAGAGCGTCGCAGGTGGGATCTTGCAGACGTGTACTCAGGTTTGTGCCGCGTTCCGCGCTTCGTGTGCACACTCTCGCTGAGCAGACTGTTTGTTTGGCTGCAGTTGGGCACGTCGTTCGGACTGGCGATCACAACCATCGTCCATAATAGGGTATCTAATTGGGGAACCGGTGATGAGGCGCAGCTGAGAGGATATCGAGCTGCTCAGTGGACTGGATTCGCATTCGCCATGATTGGTGGGTATCCGCCACCTCCACCTACCCTTCGGCGGAGCTGACACCCTGTGATTCACAGCATTCATGATATCTGTTCTGTTTTTCCGCGGGGTAGGCACTGTCGGTGGGAAAGCGGATCCAGACGTAGTCAACCTACCAACAGACAGCAGCGGTGTAGAGATGGATGTGAAAGTAGATGATTCGAAACAGAAAATCATGGCCTTTGATTGTTAACTAGGAGAAATTACGAGGGAAGATATGTTTTAATAAACTTTGCGGTGGTCGCGCGAAAGAAAGGATGAATACACATTCCGTGGTCGTATCGACTCTCGACATATGTATCATTAATGTGTATTTCCCGATATGTCCATCCCAAGCAGTGGGAAAGGAATGAAAATCCAGGGCAGAACTCGCGCCCGTAACTGAACGTGAGATACTATCTCTGTGACGGAAAAATGGGGGAGAGTACCAATTCAATGGTTAACTCGTTCTCTCCATCGGTCGAACTTTTCTAAGACAGCAGATGATATCTGTCGTTTCATCATACGGGCTACGTGTACGAATGCTTCGTGCGGAACCTGAGATGCACAGTTATCGTCATACACACTCGGATAACTATTTGGCCTACAAATGGAGCGTTTATGTCTCTCTGCATAGTCAAGATTGCAGCTTCCTGACAAAGTGCGGTTATCTCTGCCCCTGAGCAGCCTTCCGACTGAAAAAGAACGTTGGGTTGAAATCAGCGTGAATTAAGAATTGGGAACCTCACAAGTCTTGCAATCTCAGCGATATCCGTGTCCGGATCAATTGTCATGGTCCTCGTGCGAATTTTCAAGATCTCCTCCCTTCCCACTTGATCAGGTAGTCCAATGTACAATGTGCGATCAAACCGACCCGGCCTCATGAGTGCTGAATCCTGTATTGCTGTTTTAATACTGCCGTCATGCTCGAATACATTGCCACCTACGATAATCTCGGGCCTGTTCGTCGCTGCAATTATGGTTACACCCTGTAATTCTTGCACACCATCCATCTCATTCAATAAGCTGGTGATGACTCCCTCATGGGTAACATTATCACTGCCTGACGCACGAGACGCTGCCAATGCATCGATTTCGTCCTGGATGGCAAACGACATAAATAAACGAGAGAGTGTGTGGACTCGAGCAAGACGTACGAAGAATATGATCGAAGGCGAAGCTGCCTTTGCCTTCCTGAATATCTCTCTCACGGCACGTTCTGACTCTCCTACGAATTTATTAAGTAACTGCGGTCCAACAGAGTGGCTTAGCCTATTGAAAAATACTGTGAACCATTCTACTTACTTCTGGTCCTTTCACCGCCAAAAAGTTCAAACCACTTTCGCATGCACATGCACGTGCCAGGATTGTTTTACTACATCCTGGAGGACCGTAAAGTAGTACACCTTTCGGTGGTCTGATACCAAGCCTCTTGAATGCGTCAGGGTGCAGCAAGGGCCACTCCACGGTCTCACGAAGTTTCTGGATGACATGAGATTGACCGCCGATATCGGCATATCGGATTGGGGGCAACTCTGCAAACAGTGATCGAAGGGCAGAAGGACGGACGGAGGAGAGTGACGCTGAGAGGTCAGCGAGGGTGAACATGAGTGTAGCGTCAGCTGATCGCGAACGCTGCAACGTTGACGATTGTGATTCAGACGCTAGCCATCGTTTTATGGCGCTTGTTCCTGCCTCTCGGACGAGGGCATTCAGGTCAGCACCAACATAGCCATGTGCGCGGGACGAGAATGCGCGAAGTTCATCTTGAGTGACATTGTGAGGCATATTGGCCAGGAGAACGTTGAGGATATCTAGACGAGCATCTGCATCTGGGACGCCTGTTCGATCCATATTCAATCCGATTACCACTCGAAAGAAAATACATCAGGCGTACCAATTTCAATTTCCTTATCAAATCTTCCCGGTCTTCTCAGGGCAGGATCGATGGCGTTTGGCCTGTTGGTTGTTCCTATAACTACCACTCTTCCTTTCGCGCTTTGTCCTCCACGTTCTTCATCCTCGGATGGCTCAATATCATATTTTTCCTCCTCAGATTCATTGCCATCGTCGAGGTCCCTGCCACTTTCCATGCCGTCCAAAATTGTAAGCAACGTCGCCACCACCCTTCTTTCGACTTCCCCTCCCCCACCTCCACTGTTTCTGTCTCCCCCTGCGCCCAAGCCCACCCCCCCTTCGTCTCTTCTCGGTGCCAACGCATCTACTTCATCCAGTATTACAATACAAGGGCTTCGACGATTCGCTTCTCTAAACACGGCCCGCAGTTTTGATTCAGTCTCACCGTGGTACGCAGAGGAGAGTTCAGGTCCATTGATAACGAGAACAGACGACCTCGTCGAGGCTGCGATGGCACGGGCAAGATGTGTTTTTCCTGTGCCGGGCGGACCGTGCAACAGAATACCCCGTGGAGGTTTGAGACCTAAACCCGATCAAACATTCTGAGAAAGACAAACGGGACTGAAAGCGCACCAAAATGTTCAAACAGATCTGGTCGTGTTAGAGGCAACTCTATCAAATCTCGGATCTCCTGTATTTGCTTTTGCAGCCCGCCGACGGAAGCGTATGCGTCTGATTCGGAGCGATGAGGTAGGCATTCAATTTCCGGCTATATATAGGCAAGAGACAATCAGTTTTGAGACGCGTTTCGAACATAAGATATCTACTCTAGATCCATGAAGGGCCTGCAGGCGTTCAGTTGTCTGCTCTAGTTTTGGTTTGTAGGGAACGATTGATACAGCCGTATCCCAATCAACGACCCATATGTCAGGCCGTTTATGCTTATGTGGAGTCGAGGTATCGATCGTTAGTTCGTTCATGCCTTGCGCAAGGTGTTCGTCAGCTCTTTCGCTTTCAAGTTTGTTCCCTCTTGCCAGAGAAACTGATGAGATGGTAAAGCGTCGCTGAAGCCCTTCATATGAGACGCACAGGATTTGCGACGCAGTGATGTACCTGAGATCGACTGCAAGGGCTAGTAAGAATTTGAAACTTTTGTAGCGAGAGGCATACCAAGCATCTCCCGTAATAGTAGGTAGAGCCAGTCTTTGCATTTCTTTGAATTTTTTACATAGCTGTTAGCGCTGGAAATGCGCGTGGCTATGTTTGATGGACCATCCATAATTTCTTGTAGACGTACGGCACTCGCTTGC
This sequence comes from Amanita phalloides, assembly GCA_032173475.1. NCBI lineage: Eukaryota > Fungi > Basidiomycota > Agaricomycetes > Agaricales > Amanitaceae > Amanita > Amanita phalloides. Next base: position 13,118 of record JAENRT010000022.1, on the reverse strand, counting down.
TTGACATGCGAAAACGAGGGTATTCCCAGCGGTAACTTGGGGACGGCAGCGCCAGTGAGTGGGTATACCGCGACATATGAACCGGTTGTGAGATTTGCGGTCAAAAGGATGGAGTTTTCTACTTGAATGCCTGGGCGATACAATGTAAGATATGCCTCAAAATGGAGCTGCTCCTCACATACAGTCATGAGCGAGACGCAAAGAAGGCCACGCGATCCCAACAGCAAAATGCTACACGAAACTATATTTTTGAGCTTGAGTTCTTTACGGGATAGGGAAACCGACCAAGATGTGCCCTGAACTCGGGCTGTTTGAGATGACGACGACGTCTCCCGTTGTAACTTTGGCATTCTTCAGCACGTCAGCATTAAAATGAATACGGCGCGCGGCGCGTGAATCGTCTTCTGAACTGCTCCTGACTTCTACATGAAATTTTCTGGTATGAATGCCTGTCATTTTAGAACTGAAATGTACAGTTGAAGGATAAAGAACTAGTTTCACACGCTCCCTATTCTCCTCAATGCATGGCTTGAAACACCGAGTTCTGCTTACCTTCGCGCTTTTTGCCTCGTTCGTCGCAGGGAACGGCGAGGCCGAACAGTTTGATGAAGAACTCCTGATAAAACCACTCAGGGACGGCAGAGTCGCCACCACGTTTGCATTTACCACGCTGCTCGAGGGCGCGTCTCCGAGAGATCCCCATACGCTTGACTTGGATGATGAATGTAATGAAACAGTTCCTTAGACGCATTGTGCTGACTTGGGTATATCCTACTGCGCACAGCTCAACATTACACCCTTTTCCCTCTGTCATTGGGTCAAATACTGCGCGAATACGCGGTGACCGAGCTCCATCTAACCATCAACGCTGGACATTGGAATTACGACAGATATGGATATCCTGATGAGCCTGGTGTTGGAACGGGCGCTGAACTGTGGGCTTGGATGGGCACCGACTCGGAAGCTTCGTGAGTAGCCAGAGTATTCTAGAATTGCCAAGTTGACTGCTTTTAAGGGTCGATACAAGATGGCGTGGGCTAAGAAATGCATTGGCCGGCTTGTTCTGTGCTTCTCTAGGCTCATTGGACGAACAGCATACAACTTCTCCCATACTTTCCTTCCAGCCGCTGGGGTCCTTACCTGAGTTTACGACAGAAAATCAAACGTCGTTCCATGCACTACGGCACGCGAGTCTCCCATCCGAACATATATGTACAGAGAATTTAACACCCTTCTTGAAACTGCTGCCCTGCAAATCCTATTCTGGTCTTGCCTCGCTTTTGAATCCACACCGCATATTCGATGCTGACTGGCACGGGATGAGTGTCCAAGTTTTGTGGATACCCGATCAAGGTGTTCAAGTGCGGTTGGCTTTCCAGGCGGTCATAGATCCGTTGAGAATGTCGCAGAGTAACCAACGAAGTCGGTGTTGTAGTTCTTTGCACCGGTTGTCACTAAGCGAATCGTCTTACTCTCAGATTGGAGCCTCCAAAGCTTATTTGCGCGGACAGTTGAGAAGAAGTGTCCTATCGCACGCACGAGTCATGTACGCGTTCAATTACCCGTTGACGCCATGTACTCCATACGACCCGAGCCGCATGACATTCATGAGGGAATCGCCAGCTATGATCTGAAACAAAGTAAGATATTTTGCCTACCTATGGTTACACCGTATTTGATGACTGATTCTGTAGGTACGCTACCCTTAGACGTCGGTCTATCCTGGGCAGAAGACTTTCAACACCGTATGCTTTTTCCTGGTTGGTCGTGTAGTCCTTTTTTTGATCCTCATCCCAGCATCAATCGATGATCTCCGAAAGACGTCCTCATTACCCATCTCAGTGGACCGCACTCTCAAGGGCACGGGTCAAGCAGCTGGTCACCTCTCATTGATCATCAGCAACCGACTTTCGAACAGCGACTTGCAAGTCATCTATCTTGAAACAATGCCATGGTACCTACAATTCTATCTGCACACAATGAGGGTCGAGATTGTCCAAGATGCTGTCATTTGGAGCCACGATTCAGGCAGTCAAATTGTCAAGACGGAGGACATATTCTCGTTGATTAGCTACATACCCAGCATCCCGCACTCGCGTCCCACCACATTGCAAGCGCTCTTGAGAATACCAGCTAACACGACGTTGAATATCAAGATGGACGTTATAAAATCGTTCCTGCGATATACAGAGTATCCGCCAGATGCGCAAAGAGGATGGGATCTACCATCGGCCATGTTTACTGTTCTTGATGACGAGCACGAGAAACAAGACGTTGTCAAGGTGCCGAAACGATGGAGACTTTACACACGACCTCTATTGATTGACTTGGCCACGCCCGACTTTAGCATGCCATACAATGTAATTATTTTCACCTGCTCTGCCGAATAAAGTACAGTTTTCTACCCATCTGGACCCCTTCGAAAAAAGTCAATGTTGGGATTCTTGGCAGAAGAGGTCGAAAATCCGCTATGAGCACATCGGCCTGACATTAAGCCAATATCAGTACCACTGGATTCCATCAGGCAGGGGACGATTTCCATTGGCTCGCGCCATCACAATCGGGGAACATCCTCAGACTATGACTTTCAAGTCATGATTCATACCGACGCGGCTGAAACGTGGCGCAAGTACACGAATCCCGAAAGAAATCCGTTGTGACCAAGTATAAGACTTCGTTTTCGAAACCTCCTGAGCGCCGCCAATTCATTACACCATTTCGTTATCCGGGTCCGGGGCGCATGATGATATAAATACATGGAGCAAATTAAGCTGGGTGGTATCAGTGGGGAGCTGGTAATGACAGCTTGCGGACTGGGTGGAGGATGGGGTTACATTTGACGGGTGAGGCTCAGCTTTATTTGCTCATCGTCATTATTCTTGAATCCTGTGGTTCACTTCAGAGTCATCGGCTTGCAATTGGATGGAGTGTTTATAACGATATCCTATTGAAACATGCTACACTCCACCCATCTTTGGCTTGTACTCGGAACCAACCAACCCCCAATCACTTTGTGGACCTCACCCCCTCTACTACCGGGGCAGAATTGAGTACCATCGTATTTCACCTGCGCTCCGCACATGTTATAGGACATGGCATATGCGGATGGCAGTATCCATGTGAATAGAAGAAGAATGTGGTATCAGACATTACGACAACTTTGACACTTCAACGAGGTTCATTTACGGTCCTCCTGACCTGGTGGACGAATATATAAATCAATACAAGGCATAGGATTATTCGACCAAGGACACCTTTCCTTGCGGCTGAAACCTCTGGTGAGTTTTCAATGGAATACGGAATAAATGGGTACTTAATCCTGACGAGTAAGTCACTCATTCATCTGTCCATAATGCACGTTTTATTAAGCAATTGAGATTCAACTTGGTCCTGTACGGCCGGGGCTCGGATGTGGCAGAGGAGTCATCAAGGGAAATTGCATGCTAAGGCTTGGTCGGTAGGCAACATCGTGCGGTCTGCCTATTCTCTTTTTTTCTTAGGAGTACCCAACTGATTATCTGAACCTTCAACGGGTGGCTCCGTACAGGCTCTTCAAGAATAATATATACCTCGTGTTTTACTCCATGGATCCTCAAATCCTGAAATAGGACTCGCAAGGCCCGCTCAATCCTCGCCATATCCAGAAATAGTCGAACAGAGGTGCCGCCACCATATAGTCCGTTTCGTTAAATCTATTGTAGTCGACATGTCGGTGCGCGTTACGTACGGAACTCTTTCCCGCACAGGTCTTTACATGTAACTAAACGCCAAGATACTTTGTAAAATGTTTCCCTTTATACAATTAGTGACGCACAGGTTCCATCTCTTCGTTTTACGAGCATTTAAATCAGTTGAATGGTAACCACGTTATCTTATTTACAGTTCAATTATGTAACTAAAAAGAACGATTGATGAGAAAAAGTGGGACGATATTATACTAACACTGACCAGCACCTCGGTCAGACCACCAGTTCGACCAGTCACGGATTAGTCACCATGACATTTGGCTAAATTTTCAAGCTCCGACCACTGTAAGTGAACACAACAAGTGTGTATGATAATCATTACAAGCTTCAGGGGCCCCACCTTTGGCGTGTCCTCACATTGCTCAAACTGTGACTGTTGTCTTGCCCCTTCAGCTTGCCAGGGGCTGCAAGCCCCTGGACCCCTGTAAATCCCAGTTCAGAGTTGTATGCTTTATCCCACTGAAGCAGTCTGTATT
>JAENRT010000021.1:63608-90752 GCA_032173475.1 Amanita phalloides | reverse complement strand
GTTTATCCACTGTATCCAAAGATCTGCTGGTAGTGCTTCATAGTGGTCTCCTTCCTGTTCTTCTCCTTCAAAGAGTTCACTGGGTACTGGTGGATTCTGTTTCCTGGTTCCTGATAAATAGCGCCAACCTTCTCCGGTGGTCAATGGATAAACTTCTCATTTATCTAGAGAGTATTTCTGTCTAAAAAGAACAGATTTGTTCAGGGGCCTCAGACTAGAGGTTCGGGTTTCAATGGTGATATCGATTCAATACCTTGCTTGGAGGTTCGTTCAATGTGTGGGTGCTAGTGTTGATACACTGAGCAAGTCATGAGTTCCAATTTGTGTTAAGATCGATGTCCTTGGCGTGATTCGTTCTAAGTCAACAGTGACAAGCAGAGTCTCAGTCTGTTCCCAGTCTACTGGACAAGAGTTCTGATGTCAACTCTGATGATGACAGAAGTCATGAAGAGAACGAGTGTGACAATGAGGAGAGGAGCATTCAAGATCATTCAGAATGATGAGGGCAAGATTCAATTAAATTAGAACTAAAGAAAAGGACAATACATGAGGGTTTATATACTTTTAGAGAATAATAGAGATGGAAAAGGAAGAGAAGCTGTAACAACCTGAGAAAGGAAATATGAAGGTAGTTACGAAAGGAAGAGGCTGTCCATGTGCAGTAGGTATGAGTCATAAAGGTAAGAATAAGAATAGTCCTACAGATTATGTTGCAATCATAACAAGAAGAAGGTACAGGTGAGTCTTTCTATATTGGATCATATGTGAAGATGTGAGGCCAAGAAAGAGAATGGTCTGACTTGTATCTGTCTAATGTTTTACATGTGACCAAACAGATTCAGAGAAAGGACCATGCTTGTTGATGCTAGAAAGCTCTCCAGGCTAATTATATCTTGGATTAAGGCATTCTGGGTTGTGACCCAAGGATCAACATCAGCAGATATAGATGTTTCTGAAGTACTGCCCTGACAACTTGGCATGGCATTGTCCTCCTCCATGCAGGACAGCAGAAGAGCACTTACATGAATTCATCTCAGAATGTACCCCTGATGCAATGGCTTGTACATTGCATGATATCCTTCTTCAAAGGAACAGAACTCTCAGCTTGAGGATGGGAGGTAGCATTGAAGCAAGCAGCTATGATTGGGAGGGTGGGGCTCTGGACATCAAACCAAGGTCTGGGGCTACAATGCCCTCAGATGCCTTAGATGCAGTACCTTCCATACAGCCCCCATTCCAAGTGGAATTGAGCAGTCTGAGTGGAATCTGAGGATTCCAAGTGGATTCCAGGTGAATGCTATGTTGACTAATGCCCATTGACCACAATGAGTATTTGTGCTTGTATTCTCACTTCCCACACTGTACATCTTCCCACAGTCAAAATGACTTCCTCTCCACATTCCCACATTACACTTATTATTCCCACACTCACATTTGGCCATTGGTATACATTTTCATTTGCCCACAATCAATATTACTTCTTGCATTCCCACATGACAATTATTCTTCACACACTCAAACCAACTTCCTCTCTGCATTCCCACATTACAGTCATTATTCCCACACTCACATCTGGACATTTGTATATGTATATCCCTACAGCTACATTTGCCCATATTCAGAATAACATCCTGTACATATTCTCACACTGCATTAAATTTTCCCACGGTCAAATTAGCTTCCTGTATGCATTTCCAAACTATACTAATTTTCCAGTCACTTCCCACATGCTCTATTCAATCACAGACTACATTTGTCATATGTCACCAACATGTTATATTTTCCCACAATCCAAAAAGTAATAATCATTGCCACATACTACTTTTCTTACATGATGACAACATGTCATATTTCACCAGTCCACATAATCATTGCCTCAGACTATCTTCATGTTGTCCAAGAAGCAACAGGCACTAGAAATACAGCAGACTGCCTGCTCTTTGCTGTGACTATGATATTGTTTACATGTATATGCTTATTATGATCAGGGTCAGATTCACTCCATCTACACTTGATGCTAATACTATACACCATGATTTTGACTTTCTAAATATCTCATAATGTACTATGTTTATAATTATTTGGTTTATGTATTTGAGGTCAGGTTTGGTCCCTCTACATTTTTTGTTAATAGGTCATACCAAACTGTGGGAAAATGGATATTATTGAGCCAAACAAATTATGCACACACCTCACAGGATTTGCTATAAAAGCTTATAGAGCTAACAATAGGGGGTGAAGAAGTGTTGCTATGATTGATGTCATTGTTTTGATTGCCCTATATCTACATAAGTACATCAGCTAAAAATATAAACTCATTATTGCCTGGTAGATGTAAGCCTGGGCTTTCAAATAAAAAATAAATTATGTAAATTAAACAGTTACATTCTGAGATATGGACCAAATAAACAGGACAGTAAGTGGCAGTGGGTGTTGGGCATGTGATTGGCAGTTGATGGTTAGCAATACTATATAAGTTTAAGTGTGCCTAGTCTAAATATATATGCAGCCCCACACAGAAAGGTGTCAGGGGATGTGGACAAAGTGTGAAAGACCTGGGAAGATTGTGGGAATATTGACATGGGTGTGGGAAGATGATAAAAGTCAGGGAAATTTGTGACAGAATGTGCAGAGGTATTGCAAAGTGGGTTGAGGCTGAGAAAACATGGGAAGTTGAGGATAAACATCCTTAGTTTGTATTTATTTGTAAGTATTTAGGCTACAGGTGTGATATTCAATTGGGCAGTGTAATTGACCACTGGGCCAGGACAATGGTAAGTTTTACTGTTATTTGCATGGTGGGATAGTTGTTACGATTGCAATGTAATGTCTTGTACTATTTCTATCTTTATCTTTATTACTCATATCTACTGTGCATGGACAGCCTCTTCTTTTCGTAATTACCTTCACATTTCCTTTCTCAGGTCATTACAGCTTCCCTTCCCTTTTTGTCTCTATTTGTTTTCTAAAAACGTATATAAAACCTCATGTATCATCCTTTTCTTTAGTTCCAATTTAATCGAATCTTGCCCTTGTCATTCTGAACAACCTTGAGCACTCCTCTCCTCATTGTCGCGCTCACCCTCCTTTCAACCTTTGTCATCATCAGACTAGACATCAGAACTCTTGTCCAGTAGACTGGGAACAGACCAAGACTCTGTTTGTCACTGTTGACTTAGAACGAATCATGCTGAGGACATCGATCTTAACAATAGTGTACTATAGCTGTTTACTGTTATTTACATGGTAGGGATGTAAATTACTGAATATTTTCCCTGGTTGACATGACCAGGACTGCACCAGGAGTCCTGGTAGGGTCCCATCTAAAATAACATGAAATGCCAGGACTGAACCAGGAGTCCCAGGGAGTCCACTGGAACATGTGGGGCAGTGTAAAGTACTGAGGCCAGTCCAGAAGAGTGATATTGTGGTCTTCCATCCATTTCTTGGCCTTTTTTGAGGTGTGCTTGTGATCATTGTCTTGCTGAAAGATGACCTCATTAGGAATCCCACTCTCCTCCAGACTAGGCAGTATGTGGTCCTCCAAAATGGACACATACTGATCAGCATTCATCCTCCCCTCAACCTTTGCAAGATGTCCCACTCCATTCCACCTCATGCACCCTCATGCCATGATATTTCCACCCCCATACTTGACTGTTCCCTCTCAGTCAATCCTGGTGATGGGTGGAAAGCCACCTTCCAAACAAACAGAGGTCTCTTCAAACTGCTAGTCATGTTCTTTGGTTTAACCATTCACTGGCAACATTCCAAACAATGATGAATGATATCTTCCAATAGGAAGTATGGGTTGTCATTTATGTGGACAACATATTGGTGTTCTCAACTACACAGGAGACCCACACTAAACATGTTAACTGGATACTGGCTAAGCTGGAAAATCACAAGTTGTCTCTTAAACCAGAAAAATGTTGGTTTGATTGACTGGAAATTGACTTTTTAGGTCTAGTTATCAGTGAGGATTCCATCCAAATGGAAAATGGGAAGGTCAAGGCTATCTCAGAATGGCCAACTCCTATGTGTAAAAGGGAGTTGCAGCAGTTCTTGGGATTTGTTAACTTCTACTGATGCTTTGTGGAGGGATTCACATCTTTGGCTAAGCTGTTGACTAAGTTGACTGGGAAGGACAAGTGGCTCTGGACAGAACTTCAAGATGCTACCTTTCAGGGACTGAAAGACCTTGTGGTGAGGGAGGTTGTACTTAAAATCCCAGATGATGAGGGACAATTCAGAATTGAAGTAGATGCTTCAGACTTTGCCATAGGTGGGATGTTGTCTCAGCAAGGGAAAGATCAATCTTGGTGACCAGTTGTGTTCATCTCCAAGGCCCTAAACAACACCAAATGGAACTATGAGATTTACAATAAGGAAATGCTGGCAGTAATGCATGCCTTTTATGAGTGGTCACACTACCTCAAAAGTGCAAAAGAAATTGTGGAGGTATTAACAGACCATCAAAACCTCACATATTCAGAAAGCCACAGAATCTCAATTGGTGACAGGTGCAATGGGTCAACAGGGATTGCCCAAAAAATCATCAGTGACAGAGGCCCACAGTGTGTCTCCAAATTTATGGATGACTTGCATGGAATGCTGGGAATTAAGGCAAATCACTCAACAGCATACCACCCACAAACCAACAGACAGACAGAGAGGGTCAATCAGACAGTCAAGGAGTTCCTCACTATGTTTGTCAATCACTGGCAAAATAACTGGAGCAACTGGTTAGCTGTGGTGCAGTTCTGTCACAATGATCATGCACACTTGGCCACCAGATATTCCCCCTTTCCTCATGAACTATGGTTGGCACCCTTACAAAGGATTGAACCTGACATATGTCCTGAAGGTTGTAGCAGTTGAGGAATTGGCAAAACAGGTTGAGAACATCCACAAAAATGCCACTGCAGCACTTGAAAAAGCTGCTGAAACTATGAAGTGGAAATATGATGAAACCAAGGCCCCCACACATCAATATCAACCTGGTGACAAGGTCTACTTAAGTACAGCAAACCTTCCTACCCTTTGAGTGACTTTGTGGGACCTTTGGAAGTTGCTAAGAAGGTCAGGCAATCAGTGTACCAATTGAAGATTCTACCATCCTGGAAAATCTATAACATATTCAATGAGGTTCATCTTAAACCATACAAGGAATTGGTCTTTCCTGGACAAAAGGAAAAAGCTGCTTCCCAAAAGGAAGCACAGATGATTGAAGAAGCTCAGGATGATGAGTATGAAGTGGAGGAAGTCATGGATAGCCATGTCAATGGGTGTGGTGGTGGGCATTTGGAATACCTTGTCAAATGGAAAAACTATCCTGTTGAGGAGTCAACCTGGGAACTGGTGGAAAAAATCTGGATAATGCTAAGAAAGAAGTCCAGAAGTTTCATAAAGTGAATCCAAGCATGCCTAGGTAGATGGGAGGATGGCAGATTTGAGTGGGAATACCTTGACAAGCTCAAATGTAACTGGCAAAGATGGAAAGGCAACTGCAAAGATATACATATATACCAAATTAAAGAAGACATGTGGCATGAGTTTGTTAGGAACTTGAAATAATTCATTTACAATCAATGTGGCTTCCTGGGACATGAAGCCTTAAGGGGAGGGTCATGTTACAACTCTATGTATTTTATTCTATTTTTCTATATTTTATCTGGAGACCTACAGACACTGGACAACATACCAATGGACATAGGGGCTTAGGGGATCCATTATGGAAGAACTTACTAGGTTAGCCATAGGTGGCTGTACAGAGATCTAGGCATAGGGGTCCAGAGTAGTCTGGCTATGGAGGGGTCTAGGCTGTTGTTGTGTGTGCAGAACCTTAGGGGCAGTGCAGTCTGTATGCACAGACCATGGGCTGGGTACATAAGGAGTGGTGTCTGTAGGTAGGAGTCCTAAGACTCTAGATAGTTTGCTCTCACCCAGCTTACTCTTCTATTGTGTCAATACATCTTGTCTACATTTCATATCATCTCTGTGAGACTTGTGGTTGTGTGGGACTAGTCCTAACAATATCCCTAGTGCTCCTTTGCACCTGGTATATTACATTATCTTATAAGCCAGAACAGAAATTAATTCAGGGAAATGGTATGGACCTGTGCCATGCACAAACACAATGATGGTCAAACAATGTTTCTAAGATGTATATCTAATTCTAATTAACTAATCCTGGTTGGAAGAGCATTTGACCCTTCCCTCTTCCTCTGCTCTTTGAGTTGTTTCAACAGCTGGTTCCCTTCCCTTTTAGTCTTCCCAGAAATGGCAGCCTTGTATGTCTGCATCCCATTCTTAATAAAAGCTATGACTCCTTCTGGGCAAAAATGACTAAAGGAGGATCTCTCCTCAAAATTCAATCTGTTGATTCCAGCCATTGTACATGTCTGGGGCCCAGTAATGAAGTGTTGAACTGGCATGCTTTGCAAGACATTGGAAATTGTTGTCACTGGTGAGTTTTTCCAATATTGGTTGAATTTTGGGGTTAACAGCAAACAGTGTTGGCTTTGTAGTTCCCCCACCATGTTGATACCACATGTGAGAGCAGGAATATTGCCTCTATGATGCTCAACATCCTTCAGTATGTGATGCTCCTTCTTTAACTGGAGCAGAGACTGGTGAGCACCCTGGGTTACAGTTGGGTAGTCAGGATCAGAGGAGAGGGATGGCCAGTCAGAATAACAAATGGTGTGTTTATGCCCTGAATTAGCACTTTACACTCCCCCCCCTAAATGTCAGACTCCAAGCTCAATCCAAGCATTCCAAGTAGCCTACTTGGACTCTGAGCATTTTTTAATTTCAAAGAAATGGCTGACAGCTCACCAAAGTTGCAACTCATACTCTGAGTCCAGTCTCAGTCCAGTCCAAGCCAAATCCAAGCCAAATCCAAGCTGGGGTTGGATTGAGCTGGTAAGTCATAGGACTGCCAACACTCAGACTGAGCTAGGACTCTGACTGGAGTACAAGTTGGGTGAGCTGAGTGAGGGAGGTCAAATGGCACACATTTCCACATGTCATAACAGTTGTCACTATTTCACACAGTCTCAGAAAGTGAGAATTGTCACATGACCTATTTATTAACAAAAAATGTAGAGGGAGTGGATTTCATCCAGAATATACAAACCAAATATGCATAAACATAGTATTCATTGAGATAATTGCAAAATACTATCATAATTTGTATTTGTTAGCACAGCCACTGCACTCTGACACACCAAAGCATGATTTATGACATGTTATATTAATGAAAGTTGTAGAGGGGTTAAATCTGATGATGGTGGTATACAAACATCTGTAAACAAATACCATGCTGAGATATAAGCCATCCTTTCAAGTCCTTGTGTGACAATGCTGACATGGCACACCAAAACCAGGTCCATGACATGTTCTATTAATAGAAATTGTAGAGGCACCAAATTTACCCATATTGTAATATTCAAACAAGTGCAAACAGCAACAAATGTGCTGAGATATCAGTTATTTCTTAATTTGTCATGGCAATGGTGAAACTAAATACACACAGGGTAAGGATGACCATGAATGGTAAACAAATATATGCAAATAATAGTATATATATAAATACAGGCAGGGAGGGTGATATAGGAACATATTGTGACAAGAGCCCTAGGCTCTTGATTATCATAGTCATAAACTATACAATGTAAGTGAAAATTCCATTTGTGCCTGAGTCATAGTCAAGGTGAGTGACTAATTAATAGCCAAGCCAGACAAGACCTTTGATGTGTACTGGACTATTTCCAATCATCTTTTGAGTCCCAAAACAGACAATGTGAGGACACAGGGTGGGACATTGAATCTCAGGTGCATCAAACAGGAAAAGTTGGAGTTTTTTGGTCTTAACATCACTTGGTATGAGTGCTCAGAAATAGATTTGAGAAAGATTATGTGACATTGCCAATTTTGCATTGAATCATCACAAGACTAAACAAAGCCAAACAGATGGTTAATTTGAGTCAGAGCTACATAGGAAATCAAGAATTTTGTAATTTGAAGGTGCTACCATGGAGATATAATCAATTCAATGTATTGGTGATAAAAGTTCCAAGCTCAGACTGGGCTCAGAGTCTACTCAGATTCCTGGTGATAATTTAGACTACTCAGAGTCAACTAGGACTGGACTTGGATTCCACTCAGACTGAGCTTGGATTCCACTTGTAGGGGGGGAGTGTAAACTGCTGCCTTGCAGAAGCCCTTGTGTGGAAGGGAGCATCAAAAACCCATCAATGACACCAGAGATGGGGCCTGGCAGCAACTGGCATGTTGACAGCAATGGATTTGGGACATATGTGGATGTCCAAAAAGGCAAGAAATGGTGGGTAACTGCCAGGGAGAAGAAAGGAGGGCCTGCCTTTGCATGCAGGGACATGTAAGCAGGCTTTGACCCACATTAAGGCCAACTCTGATCTGTGGGAGGTACATGCTGACATGCTGGGCCCTGGAGACAGACTGTAAGTAATGTTCTGTATCCCAATTCTACTCTAATATTGTCATATCCCAGTTACATGAGGCCACATACACCCCAATACTGTGTTCACAACTGAACACTGCATTTTCTTTCAAGGACACTTCTACTGCACAAGGACCCTAAAGGAGACCTCTATAGGAATTCTTCAAACATTTGTAGGCTCCCAGCTGCTTACCAATTCTGACAGCAGAGACAGCTGGAAACTGCTCCACAGAATGGTGGTTTATTACCACCATGTCTTGGTAGAGCAGAGGAATGACCCTTTTCAAGTCATGAATTGATTCAGCAGTCTTATCACTTGCAGGTGTGGACAAGGCACATGTGCCAGATGTCATGCAGCAGCATGACCTAATGGGGTTGGTTCTCTTCTGTGTTATCCTGGAGCTCTCCAATGTCCTCCATCCTGGATCTTATGACCAGACAGAAAAGAGGGGAACTATAGAAAGGATCTTGCTCATTGATGCAAGAAAACATTCTAGGGTCATCATCTTACACTTGCACTGACTTCCACTTATGCTCTTACACTTAGGCTGACTTATGCTCATGGTGAGTTGTGTACTCAGCATGTGCCTGTGCTCAAATTGAAGGCCTTCAATTTGTGGGCAGTACAAGTAGTCACAGTGTAGTGAGCATGCCAGTGTGCCCACCAATTGAAGGCCTTCAACTTGTGCACAGTCATGGGGCTGGGTGGCTGGGTGGGTGACCTGCATATTGAGCATTAGATTAGAGGTCTTTACACTCCCCCATGCAGTCCTCATGGACTCCATGTGGACTCCAGGCACAGTGCCTGGACTGTCCTTGCATTTCCACATATCATGATTTGGCAGGAAACCCAGCCAAAATGGACCTGGACTGTGCCTGGACTGTGCCTGGACTTCCATGCATTTTGCAAGGACTAGTCCTGCAATTCTTGGGAGTCCTTGCACCTGGACTGGGCAGGGAGTCCCTGGAGTCCAGGCACTGCTGAAGCCATCACATGTGAGTATCATGTGACCAGCAGCAGATGGTCTGTGCACACCAGACAGGTATATAAAGACAGCTGTCAGCACCCAGTTTCTGCCATTCCCCCTCTTCGAAATTTGATTAGTAAGCTAGATAAGATTGTAGATAGATTAATTACATAAGTAAATTAGGTTTAGTAATGTAGATAAGATTGAAAATACATTGATTACATAAGTTAGATATGATGTGATTTTCCCACTGTACTAAGAACACTTGAGTGTCACATATCTGTCACATTTCCCACATTTTCAAAAGTGAGAATTGTGACATGACCTATTAACAAAAATTGTAGAGGGAGTGAATTTGACCCTGGATATGAGATCCAAATATTTGTAAACCCATTATTCATTGAGATAATTGCAAAATACTATCATAACTTCACATTTTTTTGGCACAGCCACAACCCTCTGTGGTACAAAAGTCACATTTGTGACATGTTCTATTAACAAAAGTTGTAGAGGGGCTAAATCTGATGCTAGTGATGTCATACAAACATTGGTAAACAAAGAACTTCCTGAGATATAAGCTATTCTTTCAAGTTTTGGTGTGACAATGCAAGATTCATGACATGTTCTATTAATGCAAATTGCAGAGAAAGCAAATTTAATCCCAGTGGCAGTTTTCAAACATCTGTAAACAAAGAATATGCTGAGATATCAGTTGTTTCTTAAATTCTTGATATAATGCTGGCACTGTTAAGACTGTTGCTGTTGCAATCACACCTCAGCTGTGCTTATGTACACTGCTATCCCTTTGTAAATTAACTACATTTATGAATAAAATAATTTGCTTAAATGATCTACTGAAGCAGGAATAGCAATTGATGGATGGTAGGAAATACATGGCTTGAAATTGATACAAAAATCTCAATCAAACATAAACAAATAATGCAGAACATGTTTCCCAACATTTGAAGTCTTTTTGAACTTGTTTATAGGAGTCTTATAGGAGTCTTATAGGAGTCCTATAGGAGTAATCAGAGTCTTATCAGACTGTGGGGGGAGTGTAAAGTAGTGGATGGTCCTGCTGTCTTGGTCTCCATTTTTTCAGCTAAAAACAAGACTGGACTGGATTTTCAACTGCTACTCTGGATGAGTACCAGGAGTCTAGAGGGACTCCTTGTCAATTCTTACAGTTTAACCAGAGTCCAGGGATCAATGTGGGGGAGTGTAAATTACTAGGAGAATGTGTCTAAACACTGTTTTTGCAAAATATATACTGTACCTGGACTGCACAAGGACTGAACCTGGATTCCCTACAATGACCTTGCTTGTGCCTGGACTGAACCTGGACTCCACAAGGACATGTGGGGGAGTGTAAAGTGCTGATTAGATTATGCCAGTACTTTCCATACAGCCCCCCATTCTGAGGAATCCAAGTGAATGTTATGTCAACTAATGACCATTGACCACAATGAGTATTTGTGCTTGTATTCTCATGTCCCACACTGTACATCATCTTCCCACAGTCAAAATGACTTCCTCTCCACATTCCCACATTACACTTATTATTCCCACACTCACATTTGGCCATTGGTATACATTTTCATTTGCCCACACTCAATATTACTTCTTGCATTCCCACATGACAATTATTCTTCACACACTCAAACCAACTTTCTCTCTGCATTCCCACATTACAGTCATTATTCCCACACTCACATCTGGACATTTGTATATGTATATCCCTACAGCTACATTTGCCCATATTCAGAATAACATCCTGTACATATTCTCACACTGCATTGAATTTTCCCACAGTCAAATTAGCTTCCTGTATGCATTTCCAAACTATACTAATTTTCCAGTCGCTTCCCACATGCTCTATTCAATCACAGACTACATTTGTCATATGCCACCAACATATTATATTTTCCCTCAATCCAAAATGTAATAATCATTGCCACATACTACTTTTCTTACATGATAACATGTCATATTTCACCAGTCCACATAATCATTGCCTCAGACTATCTTCATGTGGTCCAAGAAGCAACAGGCACTAGAAATACAGCAGACTGCCTGCTCTTTGCTGTGACTATGATATTGACAGAAAAAGAGCAACAGGCTCTAGAAATACTAATGATCAGGGTCAGATTCACTCCATCTACACTTGATGCTAATACTATACACCATGATTTTGACTTTCTAAATATCTCATAATGTACTATGTTTATAATTATTTGGTTTATGTATTTGAGGTCAGGTTTGGTCCCTCTACATTTTTTGTTAATAGGTCATGTCAAACCGTGGGAAAATCGATATTATTGAGCCAAACAAATTATGTACACACCTCACAGGACTTGCTATAAAAAGCTTATAATAGGGGGTTACACTCCCCCATGTGTTCCTCATGGACTCCAGGCACAGTGCCTGGACTGTCCTTGCATATCCACATATCATGGTTTGGCAGGAAACCCAGCCAAAATGGACCTGGAATGTGCCAGGACTGTGCCAGGACTTCCATGCATTTTGCAAGGACTAGTCCTGCAATTCTGGGGAGTCCTTGCACCTGGACTGGGCAGGGAGTCCCTGGATTCCAGGCACTGCTGAAGCCATCACATGTGAGTATCATGTGACCAGCAGCAGATGGTCTGTGCACACCAGACAGGTATATAAAGACAGCTGTCAGCACCCAGTTTCTGCCATTCCCCCTCTTCGAAATTTGATTAGTAAGCTAGATAAGATTGTAGATAGATTAATTACATAAGTAAATTAGGTTTAGTAATGTAGATAAGATTGAAAATACATTGATTACATAAGTTAGATATGATGTGATTTTCCCACTGTACTAAGAACACTTGAGTGTCACATATCTGTCACATTTCCCACATTTTCAAAAGTGAGAATTGTGACATGACCTATTAACAAAAATTGTAGAGGGAGTGAATTTGACCCTGGATATGAGATCCAAATATTTGTAAACCCATTATTCATTGAGATAATTGCAAAATACTATCATAACTTCACATTTTTTTGGCACAGCCACAACCCTCTGTGGTACAAAAGTCACATTTGTGACATGTTCTATTAACAAAAGTTGTAGAGGGGCTAAATCTGATGCTAGTGATGTCATACAAACATTGGTAAACAAAGAACTTCCTGAGATATAAGCTATTCTTTCAAGTTTTGGTGTGACAATGCAAGATTCATGACATGTTCTATTAATGCAAATTGCAGAGAAAGCAAATTTAATCCCAGTGGCAGTTTTCAAACATCTGTAAACAAAGAATATGCTGAGATATCAGTTGTTTCTTAAATTCTTGATATAATGCTGGCACTGTTAAGACTGTTGCTGTTGCAATCACACCTCAGCTGTGCTTATGTACACTGCTATCCCTTTGTAAATTAACTACATTTATGAATAAAATAATTTGCTTAAATGATCTACTGAAGCAGGAATAGCAATTGATGGATGGTAGGAAATACATGGCTTGAAATTGATACAAAAATCTCAATCAAACATAAACAAATAATGCAGAACATGTTTCCCAACATTTGAAGTCTTTTTGAACTTGTTTATAGGAGTCTTATAGGAGTCTTATAGGAGTCCTATAGGAGTAATCAGAGTCTTATCAGACTGTGGGGGGAGTGTAAAGTAGTGGATGGTCCTGCTGTCTTGGTCTCCATTTTTTCAGCTAAAAACAAGACTGGACTGGATTTTCAACTGCTACTCTGGATGAGTACCAGGAGTCTAGAGGGACTCCTTGTCAATTCTTACAGTTTAACCAGAGTCCAGGGATCAATGTGGGGGAGTGTAAATTACTAGGAGAATGTGTCTAAACACTGTTTTTGCAAAATATATACTGTACCTGGACTGCACAAGGACTGAACCTGGATTCCCTACAATGACCTTGCTTGTGCCTGGACTGAACCTGGACTCCACAAGGACATGTGGGGGAGTGTAAAGTGCTGATTAGATTATGCCAGTACTTTCCATACAGCCCCCCATTCTGAGGAATCCAAGTGAATGTTATGTCACTAATGACCATTGACCACAATGAGTATTTGTGCTTGTATTCTCATGTCCCACACTGTACATCATCTTCCCACAGTCAAAATGACTTCCTCTCCACATTCCCACATTACACTTATTATTCCCACACTCACATTTGGCCATTGGTATACATTTTCATTTGCCCACACTCAATATTACTTCTTGCATTCCCACATGACAATTATTCTTCACACACTCAAACCAACTTTCTCTCTGCATTCCCACATTACAGTCATTATTCCCACACTCACATCTGGACATTTGTATATGTATATCCCTACAGCTACATTTGCCCATATTCAGAATAACATCCTGTACATATTCTCACACTGCATTGAATTTTCCCACAGTCAAATTAGCTTCCTGTATGCATTTCCAAACTATACTAATTTTCCAGTCGCTTCCCACATGCTCTATTCAATCACAGACTACATTTGTCATATGCCACCAACATATTATATTTTCCCTCAATCCAAAATGTAATAATCATTGCCACATACTACTTTTCTTACATGATAACATGTCATATTTCACCAGTCCACATAATCATTGCCTCAGACTATCTTCATGTGGTCCAAGAAGCAACAGGCACTAGAAATACAGCAGACTGCCTGCTCTTTGCTGTGACTATGATATTGACAGAAAAAGAGCAACAGGCTCTAGAAATACTAATGATCAGGGTCAGATTCACTCCATCTACACTTGATGCTAATACTATACGCCATGATTTTGACTTTCTAAATATCTCATAATGTACTATGTTTATAATTATTTGGTTTATGTATTTGAGGTCAGGTTTGGTCCCTCTACATTTTTTGTTAATAGGTCATGTCAAACCGTGGGAAAATCGATATTATTGAGCCAAACAAATTATGTACACACCTCACAGGACTTGCTATAAAAAGCTTATAATAGGGGGTTACACTCCCCCATGTGTTCCTCATGGACTCCAGGCACAGTGCCTGGACTGTCCTTGCATATCCACATATCATGGTTTGGCAGGAAACCCAGCCAAAATGGACCTGGAATGTGCCAGGACTGTGCCAGGACTTCCATGCATTTTGCAAGGACTAGTCCTGCAATTCTGGGGAGTCCTTGCACCTGGACTGGGCAGGGAGTCCCTGGATTCCAGGCACTGCTGAAGCCATCACATGTGAGTATCATGTGACCAGCAGCAGATGGTCTGTGCACACCAGACAGGTATATAAAGACAGCTGGCAGCACCCAGTTTCTGCCATTCCCCCTCTTTGAAATTTGATTAGTAAGCCAGATCATGTGATATAGAGATTAATTACATAAGTAGATTAGTTTAGTAATGTAGATAAGATTGAATATACATTGATAACATAAGTTAGATAAGATGTACATTTTCCCACAGTACTAAGTACACTTGATTGTCACAATAACTGTCACATTTCCCATGATTTCCAAAAGTGAGAATTATCACATGACCTATTAACAAAAAATGTAGAGGGAGTGAATTTGACTGTGAATATGAAAACCAAACATCTGTAAACCCAGTATTCATTGAGATAATTGCAAAATACTATCATAACTTCGCATTTTTTGCACAGCCACAGCATATTGAGGTACAAAAGTTACTTTCATGACATGTTTTATTAACAAAAGTTGTAGAGGGGTTAAGTCTGATGCCAGTGATGTCATATAAATAATGGTAAACAAATAACTTCCTGAGATATAAGCCATTCTTTCAAGTTTTGTGTGACAATGCTGACATGCCATACCAAAGTCAGATTCATGACATGTGCTGAGATATCAGTTGTTTCTTAATTTTGACACAATGTTGGCACTGTTAAGACTCAGCAATGTAGCCATGCTCTTGAATTTAAATTACTTGGAAGCTCTGATGTTGTCAGCCCTAAACCTTGCTTGATAATTACTAGTATTACAACAAAACTGTCTGTGCATCTAATATTGATAGTCTGTGATCCTGTTCATCTAATTCCAATGGAAAAGGACTTGTTTAGTAGCATGTCATTGTTAAAATCTCTCAAGAGACAAATTGAGTCTCTCACAGGAACTCAACTTAATGTGACATATAAATTGAAAAGATTCAATGAGCCTGTGGCAGGCTGTGTGATGTCAGCTATTGCAGTTGAAATTGTTTGTCCTTGTGATCAGTAGTCAGTTAACACATAGCATGGAGTTATTGGAAACTGTTTTCTGTTGATGGTGCAAAACTGTGATTGGGTATTTGTATCTGTCAATTTCAGCCTGATATTTTGGGATGAAGGTTGGATTGGGACAACTGATTCAGGTAATCCAGAAAGGTTACACAATCTTGTTCTTGATAGATGGACAAGAATGAATATTGGCAAAAAGCACAGCATTTGGATTGATACATTATATTGTATCTCCTCATTTGGATGAAGTGTTGCAACCCATGCGAACATTTTCATTTTCTTATGTCAGCACCTTCCTTTCTTGAACACCTATGCATTGCCACCTCCTTTCTATGATTAGGCATGTCACCAATCACATAAGCATGACCCTTTTCACTTATGACATATGCCTACCATTGTTTCATTTCTATGACGTCACTATGATATCATTCTCTAGTACATTCCTTACCTTTTACTGACAGTAGGTTCACATATAAATACTAGAGTTTGTCTTAGGTCAAACCTTAAGTTCAACTTAGCTTGTAATACACAAGTTACATCTCTGGGAACTCCTAGTTCTGGTGAGATTGTCAAAGTTGTTGTTCAAGCACTCTCATCCACCTCACTTGTCTCAAGCCTGAGTCTCCTTCACCAGACTTAGTGCTGTCTACTCAATTGCGTTTTGCCAGACTCTACTTTGTTATTGTCTCAGACAATCCTCATGGCATTACATCATTGATTAGATTGGATGACGACTTGTCATCATAACAATTTAAGTCGAACTTACCAAGACAGCTTGAGTACCAGCTCATTAGTGCACAACTGTTGAACTTCCCAGACTGGTTGGTAACCAGACCCTATTCAAGATTTCTGGGTATTCACCTGAGGAGCTCCACCACCCAATAAAGCTACTACAGGGATCAGAGGACAATACATTCTTAACGGACTTCAGATCTACAAGGACACCCACAATCAGATCTGGAAATACAGATCAGATGATTCCTTCATTGCACCCACTAACTTCTGGACACCACAAAAAGAGAACTGCCCACCCAACAGATCTCATAGATTCCAGAACCTCTACTATCTTGAAGGAGTAGAAGTCACATTTAACAAATCTAAATTGCATTGGACCTATTTCTCTGAAGGACAAGAAACCTATATAGAGGACAAAGCATTACTACATACCTGGAGGGATCAATAACATTCCTGAGCACCTTAGAACCAAATCTGCCAGAGAATCTTCCAGCAGAAAGGGGAAATTCCATGCACCCAGTGACTCAGATTCAGACTTGCTCAATGGAGCAGATCTAGAAGAATCCAGTGACCTATTTGAGACAGCCCCATTTAAATCATTTCAACAGGACTCAGAAACTGTACAGCCTAGTCCTTTACAGTTCATATCCTCATTAGGAAATACACCAAAACCCCTTCTATCTTTAGACCTTGCACAACCAATTGTTCCACCATCACCAAAACAGGAACCGCCACACAAACCACCAAAAGAACCAACTCCACCACCAGCATCTCCATCAGAACCACCACCCACACCACCTACACCCAGTACACCAGACATAGACATGGCCGATGCACAAGCAGACAACAATCGCAGCATCAAGGGTCCTATGCCCACTAAATTCGAAGGCAATCGATGCTTAGCCAAGCTATTTATAAATGATTGCAAGATGTTCTTTGTTTTGAACACTGATTACAACACTGATCGGAAAAAGATCATCTTTGCATTCATGAATATAACAGGCAATGCAGCTCAGTGGAAGCTCACTAAAATCGAGGACCTTAACAAACAAGTTGACTGGGGAACATGGGCTGCTTTCAAAGAAGCATTCCTATCCAATTGGAAACAAGTGGACAGCCCTGGGAGAGCAATGATGGAGTTATACAAAATCGTGCGAATGCAGAAGAAGATGCCTATTTTAGTGTATATGGATAAGTTCAAGGAACTAATCAAGAAGTCTAAAATTAGAGAAGAAGCTGCCATCACACCTCTATTCTCGGAAGGACTTCCCCCTGAATGCGTCCATCAGATCTTGATGCAGAACCCTGCAGATCTACAGGGATGGTATGATGCACAGCCCAATGCTATGCAAACGCCAAAAGCAGGCTAGGCATTTTAGCCAGACTATCTACAGCAGGGAATGGAAGACCTTCACCAAGACACAGAGATCCAGATGCCATGGACATCAATGCACTCATCATCACCACTCTTTCAAAAGAGGAAAGAGAGTGACATGTCAAAGAAGGATTGTGTTTCATATGTCACAAAGGGGGTCATCAATCATCTAAATGTCCCATGAGGAAGCCACACAAAGGGAACCAAAAGGAATGATTTAAGAAAGGAGTAAAGGAGTCACAACCCCACCATCACATCAGAGCTGCCTCCACAGAACTGGAGGGTGACAAGGCTGAGGGGAATGAAGAAGAGTTAGAAGATGCCAATGAGGACACCACAATGACAGCCATCAGAGTCTTGATGGCACATTTGTCTCCAGAAGATTGTCTCAATCTGCTAGCTGAACAGGATTTTTAACCAAGGGTCACACAACAGTGGATGTTGATCCTATGCCCTCGGACTCTATCTATATTTGCAGTGTAACAGTAAAATCTTTGACCAATAAGAAGATTTCCATCCCCATATCCATTGAGTCTGATAAACCCACTGAAACTGTTATGAGCTCATGCCCAACAACACTAACCCACTGTCCTAGAGGACACAGACCCACAGGCCTCGTCAAGCAGGGGAGAGAAGAGAGGGGGAAAGGGGTATATTGGCTATAGACAGAGTCCTACATGGGCATAAGAGAAACCATCTTAAGTCTGGGGAGACTCAAGCTACTTGCACTACTTATATACTACTCTACCAAGACCCTTGCCACTGCCTAGTACCATCAGCACTCCCACAGCATCCATACTTCTTATTGTCCTGTATGAGCGCTGTCTCTGTGCTGTCACCATTGCTATACATCTGGGTGCAGCTGCTGTAACACCATCTTCTGGACCGGTCCGGGTTGCCCTAGACCTTGTAACCATAAGGGGCTATATCCTTAAGGCCTCCTTGTCTCCATAGGCTGTGCTGCAATCCCATATGACCATATGCGCTGCCACCACTGCTTCCTGATGCATGATGGCATGATCCCTGATGCATTGATGCCGACGTCGATCAATGATGCCATCAAGGGCGCGATCCTCTTGCCTAATCCGGCTGTCCTTCCTAGTATAGTGTATGGCCACCTTGTATGGCCATCATCTTGTCCCATGGTAGGCGCCCCCATGTGCTAACCCACGCAAAGTGTTCCCAGGCTCCCTCCTAAGGCTCCTGGCCAGTATAAAGACTGTGATAGTGGTCCCAGACCACTGATAGATAGATTGAAAATGTGATGCCAATTTTGTGATCATAACAGAAACCGCCTTGGTTGACTGCAGAGCAGAAGGCCTGTTCATTGATGCATCCATTGCCCATAAATGGAGGCATGTACCACTCAGACAATCCATCAAAGTCAGGAACATTGATGGATCAGAAAACGAAGCAGGAGAGATCACAGAAAGGTGTCTGGTCACCTTCAACATAAACAACAAAGTAATGATGCACTGGTTCTGGGTAACATCATTAGGAGATCAGAACCTTATCTTGGGGCTGCCTTGGCTCGAGGAGCATAACCCAATAATAGATTGGCGTGAGAAGACTCTGGAATTCTGTAATTCCGAAAAAGACAGTATCTGCACACAAATACAGAGTCTTTGGGTCTAGATGGATCTAGAAGATGTGGCAGAATATGATGACACTCTAGTCAAACAGTACACGATGTCACACAGTGGGACTGTTGCCCAGACAGAGGTCAGCTCGCTGTATGTGGCTGAGGAATCAATTTCAGAAGTAGAAATCTGCAAATTCACCCCAGCACAACAGATGGAGCATTGCTATAAAGGTTTGGCAGTACCAAGCTCTGCTGAGGATGTAAAGGTACCTCTCAAGTATTCAGAATGGAATTCTGTATTTGAAAAAGAAGCCTCAGAACATTTTCCCGAGACAAGACCATGGGATCACACCATTGAAATAAAAGAAGGATTCATCCCTCACAAATCGAAGATTTACAATCTGTCCCCATTAGAACAGAATTCACTAGATGAATGGATTAAAGAGGATGGAAAAGCCCTGAGACCGTGTCAAGATTATGGGTACCTAAATGAATGGACTAAACTGAATTCATATCCTTTACCCCTGATCTCCGATCTCATGATCAAGCTTAAAGATGCACACTACTTTACAAAGCTTGATCTGAGATGGGGATACAACAATGTCCGGATCAAAGAAGGCGTGATGAATGGAAAGCCACTTTCATCACAAACAGAGGATTGTTTGAACCCACAGTAATGTTCTTTGGACTCCAAAACTTGCCAGCAATGTTTCAAGCAATGATGGACAATGATTTCAGAGACATGATTGACTAAGGATGGTTGGTCATCTACATGGATGACATCCTGATTTGTGCAAGCACAAAAGAAGAACTCAAGTTATGAACTAAATGTGTTCTGGAATGCTTACAACATCACAATCTTTTTCTAAAATGTAAATTTGCCCAGGAAGAAGTGGAATTCCTTGGCATGATTGTATCCCACAATACAGTCAAAATGGACCCAATCAAATTAGCCAGAATTAGGGATTGGCCCATTCCTACTATGGTTTAAACAAGTACACTCATTTTTAGGTTTTGGTGGCTACTATCGCCACTTTATCGCTCATTTCACACACCTTGCAAAACCTTTGCATGACTTAATGAAAAAGAATAAAATTTGGGATTGGCCAGCAGAATGCCAAGTGTCATTTGACCTCCTAAAAGAACAATTTATGACTGCCCCTGTCTTAGCTATGCCAGATGTGACCAAACTGTTTATTTTGGAAACCGACACTTCCAAATGGGCTATAGGTGCTACCCTACTCCAAGCAGATAGCAATGGACAATTACACCCATGTGGATACCTCTCTCATGTGTTAACTCCAACAGAACGCAATTGGCAAATCTATGACAGAGAACTCTATGCTATTATTTGTCCACTTGAAGAATGGAGATACCTCCTCCTTGGAGCACCCCATACCATTATTGTTTGATGCGATCATAAAACTTTAACCTATTACCATGCTCCCCAATGCTTGACAGCAAGACAAGCCCATTGGTGGAATAATCTATCAAGATAGAGCCTCAAATTAATACATGTACCTGGTGCAAAACTGACACAAGCTGATGCCCTATCCTGCCACCCTGATCATGCTGCAGGAGAAGAAGATGACAAAAAAGTCACTATGCTTCCAGAAACTATGTTCATCTGATCACTCTCACTAGATCTTCATGAAAGGATTATTAATAGCAATGCCACGGACACATTTGTCACAAACATCAAACAGTGCCTTGCCAAAAATACCCCGCCTCCATTTAGAAGTAACATCTCTGACTGGAAATTTGAAGGAGATCTATTATTATATAAAGGCATCACCTATGTGCCTGACAATCTCGATCTTTGATGTGACATCATCAAAGAATACCATGAATTGCCAAGCGCAGGACACCCTGGCTTCTTTAAGATGCTCGCCTTATTAAAAGCACAGTATTGGTGGCCTGGAATGACAGTGTTATTGAAGAAGTATACAGATGGCTGTGGCACATGCCAACAGATGAAACTGAATACTCATCCCACTGCTGTGCCTTTGACACCTATCATTTCCCATGCCCAATGGCCTTTTCAACAGATAACTATGGATTTCATCACTGATTTGCCCCTTTCGGACAGTTATGATTCTATTCTTGTCATGGTTGATCAAGGCCTTACAAAGGGGGTAGTTCTATCACCTTGCCATAAAACAATTACCACCAAACAAACAGCAACACTATACATCAAAGAAGTATTCAAACACTTTGGCCTCCCTGACATCATGATCTCAGATTGAGGACTGCAATTCACTGCAAAAGTCTTTAAGGAGATAACAAGCATGCTCAAGATCAAGCATCACATGAGCACAGCATTTCACCTGCTGAAACAGTATAAGTGAGGCTGACTTGGGGTGTCATTTGGCCAAAGGGGCTGCTATGGTCAACCGAAGTGTCACTGAGGTGGATAAATGAGGGGAATGATGACGAGTTGCCAAGTAGTGTGGAACAAATGCAAAGAAATAGACATGGACAATGGGGTAGATTGTGTTCCAAACTATGAACAAGTAAGAGTATTTATACTATCTACCATGAGGCTTACCTGCAATGAAGCTCCTGCACTGAGTCCTGTGGTCCGTGTGCATCCTATTGTCCTTTGCCAAGTTGAATATAGGTCAGGGGGTCATCCCTTGGCTGCCATTCTGATGCATGTCAGCATGAAGGTTTGATGTCTCAGTGATACCTGAAGTGCTGACAGCACTGTGGATTGGCTGTTCAGTCTGTTCAGCTCTCAGTTCCAACATAGCCAGAACTGGCACATTACACCTCCAGGGTACTTTTGATGCTGACCCCCTGGTCAGGTCCGAGGTGATAAGGTGGCAATAGTGATAGATAGGGAGTGGTGGGTGGGTTCTTCCTTTCTCTGTTCCATCATGTCTACAGTCTCGTCACAGGTTGCCAGTGACAACAATAGCATTGTCCAGCTCATGCTTCAGCAACTGAAGGTTTGTTCACATTGTTTTAGCCATTGGTTGTTGGAGGCGCCCAGTGAGCCAGTTATGGAGGAGAGTGTGCCTAATGTTCGTGTGTGGTTGGGGCTCACCCAGGACAACATGGTGCATTTATACCATGAACTTTGTTGCCATTGCTGACCTTGTTGCAGGAACAGATTTGTATGCTCACCAAAGAGTTAGAGCATGAGGGCATGGATCCGCAGATGCCATCTGTCATTTGTGATGGTCTTCAACAATACAATCAGTTGAGCAAGGCCCTGTGGGAGGTAGGTGTGGCAGCTAATGTGGCCACTGCAAGCGTGGCGCAGTTGTCATCTGGTACCAGCCTCTGTCCAGAAGATTCTGCAAGTATGGTTGCCATTGGTTCATCAATATCCAGCAGTTTGCCAGGTAGCACAATGCATTCTGCAGTTATCGTGGGTGTACCCATGTCCTCCTCAGTAGGAGAAACTCGTATTACTGTGGAGGATCCAATCGCCAGGTGGCCCATCACTAAGAAGCATGCATCTGCTCATCCTGTTCCACTGCCAAGTGCTCCATTGACAGTTGCTGGCCAGGTTTGTTCGTTCTCAATTATGTGAGGGTTCCTGCTTTGATCCCGGATACACAGCAGTGCATTAAGTGCACTCAGGATGATAGAACCTGTGTGGTATTGGCAGCTGCAACTTCTGCCATGGCTGGAAGGTTAAGTGTTCTTTGGAGTCTGGGCTGAGGGGGTCAGTTGGGGCTCTGTCAGCTGCTTTGAGTGTAACAAGTTCGTTGGCACAGGGCATGGAGTCCATTACAGTTACCAGGAAGGTGCCTGTTACACTGTCGCATGGTGATAAATGGAAGGTGGAGGCCAGAAACAGTCCTGAGGAGCAACTGCCACATACCCATAGCAAGGGAAACTTGAAGGAGGCTGCTGCCAGGGTTGAGCTGGTAGCAAGAAGCAGAGCAGTCATTTCGAAGGTTGTGCCTGTTGCAGGGTTGTCAAGGGATATGGGGCCACCAATGTGGGCTCCTGCTGATTTTGGCAGGCGCATGGGTGTGCTCAAGCAGCAAGTGACAACCCTCGACTCCTTCTATGTGCAATTGATGGACAACTTACAGTGATTGATGGAGGACCTTCACGAGGATATAACACATGTAGGTGTGGGAGCAGGCAGCTTGACAGCGGTTCTGAAGGTCAAGGGATGTGGCAAGGGCAAAGGCAAGGACAAGGGCAGTGACAAGTAGGTGGCTTGTGGACTCAGTGGGTGCTCAGAACATCACAGGGGCCTAGAAATTACGAATGAGTGTATAGTATTTTGTACTTTAGCAAGTGAAACAAAATATGTGTAGCTTTCAGAATGTATCAGAGGGAGGGCTCAGAGTCATTGTGAGCCTCTGTGAGCATCTCATCAATAAAACCATCACCATCACCATCAGTGGGGGAGGTTTCTTCAGACGGCTCATGTGTCATTGTGTACAGCTCCTCATCAGATCTATTAAGCAACTGTGAAAGTCTCTCACCAGGTGTAACACTACTATGAGAATGATAAGGAATCAGGTGCTTGGCAGCATACCATAGCTGTGAAAGGGTTCTGTCTGTCTCAGCGAGTATGTATGATCCTCCTTCTGTCTTCCAGATGATGACCATCAGTCCAAGGTATCATGGTTTTGTTTTGCGATCGAGTTCCATGTTGATCCTGTTGTTGTGGACCAGTATTAAGTCACCTCTACTAAACGTGAAGTTCCTGATCATATGCCAGAAGCACTGTTCCAACTTCTTGGTGGCATCAAGGTGAGTCTTGTAGACCTTGTCTTGAATGGTTCTGAGATCCTCAGGTTGCTTCTGCAGCTGCCAGGCTTGGTATGCTATGAGGTCCTGCATTGTTACTTCGGTGGCTATCAGTGGGCAGAGGTACATGGCTTCCATGATGTCAAGGGGAAGTGTCAGTTCTATACCATGTGTAATATAGTATGGGCTGTAACCAGTGGATGGATGAATGGTGACTCACTCAGCCCAGAATACTGATGGTGCGACTTGACTCCACTTGGCAGTGTTACTGTTGGCGGCTTTGATGAGTGATTTGCATACATCAAGGTGCCAGCATTCAACAATCCCATTTGCTTGCAAGTTGTAAGGCAATATCCAGATGTGGTTGATACCATATCAGTGGTGGAGGAAGTCAAGTGCAGCCACATAGGGTGTTCCATTGTCTGTGACAATAACTTCTATGGCTCTGTGGCGACACAGTATCTCTTCAAATATGAATTTGGAATTCCTTCTGCCTTCTCGGATCTGAGCATGTGCATACTCAGGCCATGCAGACAGCAAGCAACTGAAGCCTGCATGATGTAGTTGAAACCCCTGGAGGCTGGCATCTTCATGGTGTCCATGTCTGAATGATTCGGAAGAACCCCTGGTTCTCGTTACCATTGGGAGATGTGCAGTTGCACTGAACTCTGTCGATTGCAGTTAGGCATGTTCGTACACTACCACTGTGCTTGTGTCAGAGGAGGGCCACCAGAGCGGTCTGGATTGTGAGGCATAGTTGCAAAAAATGCCTTTTATGTCCTATCTGTCATGCGCTTCCTTAATGATCCGTAGTTGCTCATTGATCGAAGAAGTTGATGATCTTGTGTTGATCGTGCGTGATCATCATGGCTACCATAGTTGGTTTCCCTGATTAAAGGAACCTTTTTACCTTTGCCATCCATTGCCAGAATCGATCCACTGGCATGTTGGCTGGTCACTTAGGGTCTTTGAGGTATGTTTCAATTTGAAGTATGTTGGTGTCCCATGCATTTCGCCTGTCAGACCTGGGAATATGCTTGGCGTCAGTAGTGATCTCGTAGCATGCTGCTGTGGACCTTGGCCTAAAAACCCAGTTAGTGGCTTTGACACAGAATCTGTTGGCTTCATCTATCCAGTTGTTGGGGTCAGTGGCATCCTGTGGTTCATCGTCAGTGGATGCTGGTCATCTAGAGAGTCCATTGGCGGGTGTATGCTGTTTGGCAGATACATGGCGCAGTGTGAAATCAAACAGGAGAATACTGGCTATCCATCTGTTTATTGTGTTGTTCAGTTGGATGTCCGGATTGTTGATCATCCCTTTAATGTACTTCGCATCTACTTCGACTATCAGGTTCTTGATGCCGATAATGAATATCTTGATGTCTTGGAGAGCACGGAAGAGTCCATAGAGTTCAAGTTTAGATTGGGAGTAACACTGCTCTCTCATTGAATGTGATGAAACCATATCAATTTGGGTAGCACTTCTTGTCATCACCAATCTGTGACAGCCAGTAACCTACAGCGTACCATGATGAGTCGACTGCAAGTATGACCTCGTTCGGCAATTTGTAGTCAATCCCTCGGATGGCCTGGCACTGTAGCATGAGCTGCTTCAAGTTATCAAAGGCAGCTCTGTGGTGGTCTGTGAACTCAAACTCAGCATCCTTGCACAGGAGGTTTGAAAGAATCTGTGCATGCTTGGCGTAGTCTTTGACATAGATGCGGATGGTGCCCAGAGTTCCAAGGAATCCTCTTACTTTCCAGAACTGGCCAGTTCTTGATCTTGGATATGCATGTTTCATCAGGGAGTTGTCCTTTGTACATGCATGTGTGTCTGACTATGGTGGCTTCCGGTACACAAAAGAATGACTTCTTGCCTGAGAATGTGCCTCTGGTGTGTTTGACATGTTGAATTACATGGTTGATGTTCTGCATGTGTTCCCACATGAAACGTCAAATGCCTGGGTTCTCTGGAATTGTCTCATATGTGCCATCAGGTAGCTTGTAATGTGTTTTCGGACCCTTGCAGGGACAGTTGTTGACAAATGGCTTTGTGACATGCAGAATCTCATCTTGTAAAATAAACATAAGGTCACTGTGCTGGATCTGCATCAAGTTCGTGTATCCCATGGGTATGGAAGTCAGTCGGAAGGTGCCAAGTGGTGTTTGGAAGGTGGTAAGGTCCTGAGACTTGGTGGCAAGCTGGTGCTGGTCAAACCTGACAAACAGATTGAATGTAGCATAACATGCGTACCCACCAAATGACTTGGCGAGTAATTCTACATTTGGTGGCTGGCCTGAATCCTTGATTGTGACTGCATTGAGTGGCTGCAAGTCATGGACAAGGTGCAGTGACTTTCCATCTTTCTTGGTGATGCAGAACCATCATGATCTATAAGATGAGTTTGACAGTTCATAGACTCCAGATGTGATCTTGTCCTTGATGATTTTAACAACCTTGTTGTACTTGCCAGGTGGAATTGGTATGTTCTTGAGTACCCATGGCATGTGTTTGATTGTCAGAATCACTACAGGGTCAAAGTACTCGTCAGTAAACTTCCCTTTTTCTTCCTCAGTCCAAGCAAAGCCCTCCTCGTGAATCTGGATGAGATGGTGAACTAGTTTTTCCTCCTCGGCAGTCAGGAATCCAGTCACATTGATGTTCTGGGCCTTCATTTGTTCTTCTGTGTATTGTGTTCCTGGTTTGAAGTCTGGTGGCTTTTTTGGTAGTGTGGGAAGGTCGGTGAGTGGATCAGATGGGATTTGGTGGACGATTCTAAATTTTTCTGGCAGTGTGGTGGCAACTGGCTTAATTTGGTTGGCGACTTTCTTATATGCAAGTGTTTCAGTGAGGGAATCAAATTTAATATCGAGTTCATTGGTACTAACATGTCCGTGGTATGGTAAAAGTATATCACCACTCATCTTCGGCACTGTCAGCATGTCCCTGAAATGCTCCTCTGTTAAGTGGTAAGGGTTGTCATCCTTTCCAACTGTATAGGCATGTGGAGTGCAGTCATGCAGCTTCGCGCTTTCAAATGTCAGTGGCATGGTGGTGGTATTAACAATTGTATGTGTAAGGGAG
>JAENRT010000021.1:21454-58888 GCA_032173475.1 Amanita phalloides | reverse complement strand
GGATAGGTTTGGTAGTTGCTAGCATGACTTCTGCAGTGTCTTCCGAGTTGTCAGTTGGCTTGCCATCAGTTGCTGAGACTTCATTGCTGGATGTGGAATCCACGCATTTGGTGGTAACCAGTTGACTTAAGTCTTTCTGGATGGCTGGTGATAGTGCAACAATGTCCTTAGCCTGCAGGGTCACTAGAAGGCTCAGGAGATGATCTAAGGTCCGCCTCAAGGCAGTAGTGTTGTTGATAGGTGAATGGAACTTGTATGTGGGTGCATCTTTTTCCTTTTCCTTTCCTTTCGAAGAGGAGGCGGTGGGTATGGAGGGGTGGGTGGGTTGTCTGGACTTTGGGGCAAAGGTAGAGGGGGCTTTTCATTGTTCAGCAGCATATGAGTCTGTAGTGTCAGTTACTTCCAGGAGATTTGTTGATGCTACACGTGACTGCTGCATGTTCAGCTGTGGGTTCTCCTGATGCCATCTATTGACATGTTCCTTGAACCATTGTCCATAGAACCTATAGGCCATGTAGTTCAGTTCATCACCATTCAGGAGCTGGATCCATCTGTCAACAATTCTAATCTTTCCATCCCTGATGTATTCATCACAGAGGTGGCACCAAGGTGTTCAGTGGTCTGGGCTTCTGCAGAAAATGCATCCTTTGAAGAATGGTCAGTTTGGCAGTGGTTGCAAAGAGCATTGGGTGTATGCAGTGGACTGGGGCGGTAAGGGCATGGGGGCAGGCATACATGGTGTTGTGGCAGTGAGGAGGGCAAGGATGGGTCAGGAGCTGATTATGAATTGCGCAGCACTGTTCATGTCCTTGAGGCTATAGCCTTTGTTGGGCCTGTCATCCAGGCACTTGATTGTTAGCTGAGTAGTGATATCCAGCCTAACTTCAGTGGGGAACACGGACATGTACATAATGCTTGCCTCACTCACACCTTGTCATGTGGTGTTTTGACATGAGGTAGTTCACCATTGCTGAAAAGTCTCAATGGTACTCAGCTAGGGTGGTCTCAGTGGTGATACCACTTGCCTGATACTTATCTGTTATAGACTGGAGGGCAGCAAGGGTATGTCATTGGTCAGGTTGTGCTTCCAGATACGCTTCCTGAATCACCTTCTTGTAATTGTCCCATGTTTGGTCACCTGTAAGTGCATCCCTGGCAGCGGTCCAAGTCTCAGCCAATTTTTCATCCATGTAGTAAATTGCCCATTTGATGAGCTCTGCATCACTGGAGTGCTGACAATCATCACATAGCATTTCAATGTCCTTGAGGTACTGCTCCAGACTGCTGGTGGTGCCCTCGAAGCGAGGAGCCTCCTTGCTGGATCTGATTGGCATGCACATGGGAGAGGTCATGTCAGCCATGCTTGATGGTTCTGGTGATGGAGCTGGTGGTGGTGTCAGGGGCAGTGGCAGCGATAGAGGTCTCATTAAGCCAAATAAGGAGTAGTCAAGGGGTTCGCTTTTGTCCTGCAGAGTTGATGAGCCAAATGGGGAAGGTGTCTGTGGTGTAAGGAATGACTTGAGATCGAAAAAGGAAGAGGAATTGGTGGGTGAAGCATCTCGCAATGGGAGGGGAAAGGTTCTGGGCTGAAGATGACTGTTGTCATCTGTTGAGCTAGACGTTTCCTGGTCAGAAGCTGATGGTTTTGTGAAACTGCTTCCTACCTCAAACTGTGTCGGTAGTGTGTCAGAAGCTTCCTGGTCAACCAAGGTTGGATTGGATGATAAAGTTGAGGTCAGCTCGCAGGGCAAAGCAGATCACCCTGCCTGCAGCTCTGGAGGGCTTTGGCTGGCAATCTAGTCCTAACTGTGGATGCCAACAAATCTTCG
Source organism: Amanita phalloides (assembly GCA_032173475.1). Lineage (NCBI taxonomy): Eukaryota > Fungi > Basidiomycota > Agaricomycetes > Agaricales > Amanitaceae > Amanita > Amanita phalloides. The sequence goes on along the minus strand of JAENRT010000021.1, from coordinate 57,059 downwards.
TTGGAACCTTCTGTGCAGCTAGCAATGGTTCAGTGAGATATGAGACTGATCATTGAGCCGCTACCAAAAGCTCATGGTGGGCTCCAGTTTGAACTGAGTTATAAACCGTCAGAGGACCAAGCACTTGGGGCTGTTGTTGCGCCAAAGGGCTCGCCTTACTTATGGTCACCAAGTTCTGCCAAGCACAGAGCATGGTGCACGGAATGATGAGGTGGCCAATAAATAGAGGGAATGATGACAAGTGCTGAGGCAGTTGGAACGAACCTGCAGAAGAAATAGACACAGACAGACATGGGGGGTAGATTGTGTTCCAAATTATGAACAAGGAGATATTTATATATCTACCAACTGAGCGCATTACCTGCTGATGAAGCTCCTGCCACCAAGTCCTGTTGGGTCATGCCATTGCCTATTGTCCTTTGCCAAGTCAAAAATATGGTCAGGCAGCAGGGTCGTCCCTTGGCTGCCATTCTTGATGCCACTATTCAGCACGATGGTTTGATGTCTCAGCAATACCCAAAGGTGCTGACAGGTGCTTGGATTGAGGCATGCTATTGGTCTGTTCAGCTCTCAGTTCCAATGTAGGCAGAACTGGCATGTTACACCACAGACTGATGGTACAGTCCTGAACCTAATTCAGGAATCGAAATCTATTCTACCCATAATTCTGCGCCTATGACATACAATTGGAGCAGGATCTCTACCTATTGCCAAATGCACATAATCAATGAACCCGATCAAGAGCTAAACAAATGCTGTTCACCCTTATTGATGGAACAGACCCTTAGCATTACCAGAAGTAGTAAAACGCACCAATGTCCTGCCGTGCTGCAGACTGCACATCTGAAAACAGCTACACAAAACCAAGAATGAAGAAAAGTGCTAGCTGCAACATGAACTAGCATGTCTAAAATGACACAATGCACCATGCAACCACTCTAAGCCTCTCAAGGAGCAACAAAGTATGTTAGATTCCAGAAACCTCCAGATACATATGAAACATGAAAAACTTGCCCCGTAATGGGAAGGACCTCATTCTCTATTAGAAAAATCTAGGACCAGTAAGCATACAGACTAAAATTACCAAGCCAATGGCGAATTCATTCCAGTGTTCATGCAGCACTCCTTATGCCACACAAGAAAACCATCGCACATGGAGCCGAATGAAAAACGAGACCAACCTCCTGCACCCCATCAATGACAAGAAGAGTATTGAAGTCGAAGTGATCTCATGCATCGCAAGAAAGGAAACTCGTTCATCAATATCTTGTCAAATGGAAAAGGTTATGACACATCACAAACAGCTTGGGGAACCCTGAATGCAACTACAAACGCAGAAGAAAACTTTAGAGACATATAAAAGCAGAAGATGACTCCATTAGCCCCAGCAATCTTTGCATCACTAAACAAACCGAAACTATATGTCTTCTCACTCATCCTCACCCATTGCACACATCTACTCTACCTATCATGCAGTTGATGAGCAAGGATGATCCCTTAACCCTTTCATTGCTAGGCTCACCACTACACCCCCCAGGCTTATTGACCCATGCAATGATACCCTTCCAACTTTGACCCTAATGACATCATGCCAGAGTCATATATCCCACAGACCAATGACCCTCATAGTCCCACTATGCCAATGCCCACCTCAACCACCACTGCCCAAGTCTCCTCCTTGCCCATGCAAGAAGATTTACCAGCAGGAGCTATGAGATCAGATCCTAGTAATGTGGTACCTGAGAGTCATCAGGGACATGTTCCATTGGACACTCCGATGGATACCAAAGATGGCACCCGAGACAGTCCAGCAGATGGCAGCCAAGCTACCAGCAGTGGCAGAATGAATATTCTACATCAGATGGAAGCTAGAGGTCCATGAACCATTCCAACTCAAGGAACTCATGGATTTCCAGGAGCATTTATCGCTTGTACTACCTATCCACAAATACTTGGTTGAATTAGGAGAACCTGCACTTTTGCCAGGATCAAACTGGATCAAGCAATCATTGTTCATCTTGCACAAGTCTGGAGAATACTTTCCAGCAAACCACATGCCATTGCCATCTGACAGATCACCATTGAGCACACAAACTTTGACTGTACTCATCTTGTCGAAACTTTCATCAACATCAACCACCTAGTGTGGGAACTCACCAAATCCATCCAGATCAACCTTGATCAGCTTGACCTGGATCTCCTCTGCTGCCTATTAATAACCAACATTGAACAATACATCATTAGCACCATCAAGCTCATCCAAGCTAACTGCATATGCATTCTCCCCCAAATTAATGATGTCAGGAACTTGATCAAGATCAACTCCTGGTTCAACCCCATCTACTGTGTCCCTAACCGACATGAGATCATTGACATCTCCAACAAAATTCAAGACCAGATTGGCAACATCCTTGGACAGATTGAAGAAGCAAAGAACAAGACCCTGGCCACTTCCAGCTTAGTCAATGACAAATTCCCACCAAGGCTGATCACCATGCCATGCACTATCCTTAATGGAGACAAAACACAAGTAGTAGTTCAGACACTCACTGAACTTGACTCTACTGCACCACTTATGACAAGGACCCCTCTTGCAATGAGGCAACCTGAAGGATCCACATCCTCTGCTATACCCATTAATCCTCCAATTGTCTTCACATCCATCAACCCTACCACTCCACCAAGACAAAGAGGAAACATGCCTGCCATGCCACAGGCACCATGAAAACAGCCACGCTGCCCTCAGTGTCTGATCTGTAATTCCTGAGGACACTTGATGTCACAGCATGTCCCTAACTGAGTCATCCTCCCTAGACCCATCAGCAACCAAACTGCTGATGCTGGATCAACCCCTGGACCATCAGCATGCCTCAAACATCAGTAACCACCTCGCCCTTCATGCCCACCTCCTACTCACCCACACACTACCTGCCAAATGTGCCAAGGATACCAACAGGGAACCTGCCCTGGTACTGTTACCTTCGATAATGATGATGAATGCCATGCCTGGTTTAATAACCAAAATCGCCCAGACAGCAATGATGAAGAATTCCACCTTGGAAAGCCAGCCTGGTGGACTGAAACTGAATTTAATAATGTCAAGTAAGCCCTTGACTTTGTTTCATTTTGTATTATATCAGATTAGTACTTGTGGACAAGTTCTCTAAAGGAGAGCTAGTGTTACAACCCATGCAAACATTTTCATTTTCTTATGTCAGCACCTTCCTCTCTTGAACACACCTATGCATCACCACCTCCTTTCTATGATTATGCAATGTCACCACTCACATAAGCATGACCCTTTTCACTTATGACATATGCCTACCATCGTTTCATTTCTATGATGTCACTATGATATCACTAATGATGCATTAGAGCTGATTGTAACACCAGCATTGTGTCAAAAATTAAGAAATAACAGATATCTCAGCACATTCTTTGTTTACAGATGTTTGAATACTGCCACTGGGGGTAAATTTACTTTCTCTGCAATTTGCATTAATAGAACATGTCCTGAATCTGACTTTGGTGTGGCATGTCAGCATTGTCACACAAAAACTTGAAAGAATGGCTTGTATCTCAGGAAATTCATTGTTTACCAATGTTTGTATGACATCACTAGCATCAGATTTAACCCCTCTACAACTTTTGTTAATAGAATGTGTCACAAATGTGACTTTTGTACCACAGAGGGTTGTGGCTGTGCCAAAAATGCGAAGTTATGATAGTATTTTGCAATTATCTCAATGAATAATGGGTTTACAAATATTTGGATCTCATATCCAGGGTCAAATTCACTCCCTCTACAATTTTTGTTAAAATAAGTTCATGTCACAATTCTCACTTGAAAATGTGGGAAATGTGACAGATATGTGACACTTCAGTGTTTCTTATTACTGTGGAAAATCCATATCTATCTGATTTATGTAATCAATGTATTCAATCTTATCTACATTACTAAAACAATCTGCCTTATGTAATAATCTAAATACATTGGCTTACTAATCAAATTTCGAAGAGGGGGAATAGAAACAGGGTGCTGCCAGCTGTCTTTATATACCTGTCTGGTGCGCACAGACCATCTGCTACTGGTCACATGTCATCATGTCATGATCAACATATATACCTGGGGCTTTTGTACCAGCTCCCTCAGAATGTGCTTGGACTACTAGTAGTCTGAGCACATTCTGAGCTTGGCCAGTCCTAGGACTGGTTGGAATTGTCCAAGTTGAGCTCAGAATGGGCTCGGAATGGGCTCGGACTGCATTCATAGTCCGAGTTCCATTTTGAGGGCATTCCCTGCCAACATTCTGAGCTCGGAATACAAGCTCGGAATCTGATTGGAATACAAGGATTCCTTGTAACCCACTCAGATTCCAAGAGGGAGAGTAAAGTGCTCGACTTAGCTTGTAATACACAAGTTACATCTCTGGGAACTGGTGAGATTGTCAAAGTTGTTGTTCAAGCACTCTCATCCACCTCACTCATCTCAAGCCTGAGTCTCCTTCACCAGACTTAGCACTGTCTACTCAATCACATTTCACCAGACTCTACTTTGTTATTGTCTCAGACAATCCTCATGGCATTATGTCATTGATTAGATTGGATGACAACTCATCATCATAACATGAAGCATGATTGCCACTATCTCCCCTTTTGCACTGTTGAGATCTATGTTCAGATTCTGAGTTAACAGCACTGACATTCCAATAGCTAAAGACAGAGTGTTGCACAAGGATTGGTTTTGGCTGTGTTGGGTGCTTTTATGGTTATGGCTGGCCATAGCAAATCTCTCAGCTAGTGTTAGTTTGTTTCCTCAGATGGAATCATCTGCATTGCAAATGAATATGTGATTGTTGGTCTTCATGCAGTGTCATATGAGAGCCTTTTCATTCCAACATTCTCTAACTGCATGTTGGGGGGTTATTAATATAGTGGAAGCCCATGGATTGGAATTCATGTCAGTTGGTGGGCAACGCTGGTGACCAAGCACCAATGAGTGGAGCATGTTAATGTGATATGGCAAAATAGTGCCAGAACATAAGGCAGTCAAAAAGTCATGCCAAATTGGATCTTTGATATGGATTTGTTGCCTGAGTATGGTGACTGTCTTAAATTCTTCATATAATGTTTTTCTGATGAGTGTTAGATGATCATCATTTGCTGTTGAGGGAAAAACAATGATTGATGTAGTGAACTGGCAACAGGCAGGAATTGGTGAAAATCTCACATGACCTCCACACAGAATGACATTTAGATTTCCAAATGATCCTGTATTGAGTGATGTGCTGTTGCCTGCTGTTCCAATAGAAATATTTCTTTCAAGTAAGGCTAGGAATCATTTTGATATCATCAAAATTTTGTCAATAATGAGATATCTATATGGTCACCAAAAGTCTTGTAATTTTTTTCACATCTCATCTGAGATGTGTTTGTCATCAAGACAGGATAACATGGTGATGCTGTGGGTTGTTTTCCCTCTGATGAGAGAGGCAGCAACACCTTTATTTGTTTTGTTATCAAAACTTCTGTAATAGTATATTCAATGATTAATTACCTGTGTATGCAGCTTTAATTAGCCATCCTGCATGGCCCAATCAATCAAAATAGGAACTGATCATGTCTATGACTTTCATTTTGCCAGTACCACCTTCTCCATATATGATCATTTGGAGAGGGACAGGTGCTAATAGATCTGTGATGGATAGATCCAAATGATGACAGACAATGTCATATGCTCTCTGTTGTTCAGTATTTAGTAGTGTGGTGTTGGAGTCTGTGAATTCAGAGGGAATCAGGGCATGTGTGACTTGAGCAACTGAAACCAAAGCATGTGTATCATTCAGAAATGATACAGATGCATTGTTATATGACAAGTGTGATGCGTCAATGATGCTCATGGCTTGAATTTGAGATTGAATGAAATCATCCATTTCAATGTTCCAGGTTGACAAATTTTTGATGTCAATGTTATTTGCATTCCTTGTAGAGAGACTGTTATTGTTCATTATCCAATCAGAGATCAATTGAGGGAATATTCCATGGGCATAAGCAATTGCAATTGCTTCATCAGTGTGTCAGGTCTCTCTTGGTGAGCAATGGCTATGTTGAGTGACTTCAATGTCAGCCTCCATGATTGAATGAAAGATGTCTTCATTTAGATTCTGTTGGTCAATTGTCAAATTGTTATCTCTTTGAGTGCTCTGTATTTTGTGGGGATGTAGATCATTATCATCAAAATGTTCATCTGATCATGTGATGTTTGAATTGGAATCTGTTGATGCTTTGTGAAAGTACTGAATATTCAAGAGTGTGTGATGTATCCAGGTTGGTGTGGAATTTTTGAATGAAATAAATGCATCAATCCAGTTGTCATGCTGCAATTTCAGGTCTGATTCGAGATTGCACCAAGGTTTTAATAGCATAAGCATACATGCACAGTAGAATGGATAGATATCAGGATCGTCATTTCTTGGGAAATAATGACCAATGAAGTTTGGAATAGTGTTGTGATTTTGTGGTTGTATGACATGTATATGAATCTCCCTTTTGGGATGGTTTAGAGCATAATATACTCTGACGTGACAATTGCCTGACAAAACATTGACATTATGATTTTGCTTTTCATTTTCAGTCACAGGTTTGTCATATGTTTCAGTAAAAAAGGATAAGATATTCATGTCATTGAGTTGATCACCTTGTAATTGATAGTCTGTTACTTGGCATGGAATGTATATGGTTCCCTGATCATTGACATGAATATTGACAAGTGTATTCAGGTCATTTTCAGTCTGAAATTTGATAGTTGTTATTTCAATAGTTTGAATACTGTTAACAAATTTTTTGAATCATACCTCATTTGTTTGCAAGGAACTATTGTTTGTCATTTTTGAAGAGCTGAAAGGGACATATGAGAAATAGATAATTTTTATAATTAAATTATTTCATACCAGTGAGTATCATTGGAAAAATGGAGATCAGTATATGTTGATAAAAGCACAGATACAAATGAAGACCAATAAACCAGATTGTAGTGATGTGACATAAAATTGTCATCCCACCCCATCAGATAAGACATGACCATTGGTGCTGATAATTCTTGTTCACAGTTAATGGTATGTATGAGTCAAAATATAAGAAGCCACTGATTCTCTAATAAGTTATCCAGGTATTTGTTAAATTTCATATGTGATTAGCCTTTTGTGAGAATTGCAGGTAAGCTGAATGTTTTGTTTTGTTTTTTCCATTGATACATGGAGATGTATGCAGACAAGTTTTTGGTGGCCTCACCATTGGTAAGCAGCTTAGCATCATTGTTACAGTGAACATTAATGGAAATTCCTGGAATCCATCCATTGAGGTGGTCATATAAATGTTTACATTCCCAGTTACCATTTTCTTTGACTGTAGTTGAGAGACTGATTGGAAATGGAGCATGTCTTTTGCAACATAGAGTGCTAGGGTCGTTTTTCATTGGAATCAAGCATCATGATTTATTGCAAGTATGGACTTGCATTGATCTTGCGACCCATAATTCAAAAATATTGAGTTGATTCTGATAATCTGGAGTATATGGTTTAGGGGGCCACAAATATGCAATGTCTGATTCATTAGGTATTTGTTTTGCAGTGTCTGCTGATTCCAGGCCAGGAAGATATGCACAAATATTTTGGTTGATAAATAGTATGACTTGGTTTCTGAATTCATCAAATTGTAAAAGTTCCTTCATTTCAGAGCTTGTCAGAGCATTAGCTAGCCATAATATAATGTGTGCATGAAGACTGCCTCTATTTTGTGATTTAACAGCTCCAATATACATGTTGACATATGCAAATATTCCCCTGGACACCACGATTTTTCAGTCAGTTGCTTTAATTCCAAAAAGTGTTTCCAGGATGATGGTAATAATCATGTGGAAAAACCAAGCTGATGCATAGGGGTCTTTTGCAATGTTTATAGCTTGATTCTCCTTATCTGGTCCCATGTTTTGATCAAAATTATCAAGGTCGATTTCTTCACCTGTTAGAACTTGTGCAATAGGATCATGAAGATCATTAGGATTAATTGTTATCCAGAGAGAAGGAGGGTTTAAATGAATTGTTGTTGACCAGATCTTGCTTCGCATGTGATATCTCCTTTGATCAGTGCCTAATACTTGTCCTGCAGCTGCATATATATGCTTGTACAATAGCAGAATGCTGGGGTCAGATATTGGTTGCCCTCTTTTCTCACTTGCAATAGCTCTGTCAATTTGGGCGCTGTTAATGGAAGATAGAATCTCCACATCCTTTTGGAATGTCGACTTTTTCATTTGAATGCATGCTGCACTCAGCGCTTCATGTTTCTGTTGGATTCCGAAAGCCACAAATGGAAAAGATTCATGTTTATGAAATCGACAATCATGGTAACACAAGCACCATTGGATGTGGTCCAAAAATGAGACTGAAACCTCTCTTTTACTCTCAATTCCTCCTTCGCCAAATGGAAACGGGCAAGGGAAGGCTCTTTCAAAAAGATGGTGACAATTAAGTGTTGTGTTGAATTCTGTTAGTGGTCATGTTCCATGTCATATGGCATAGGGGCCTCAGTCATGTTCATCATAGCAATTGATATCAGATCCAATGCCAAAATGGATGTAAGATCAGTATCAATTGCACCTGATGATTGAATAGGAAATATGTTGGCAGCAACTAAATTATAGATTTAGTGAAATTTGGATACCAGAATTTAAACCAAATGTATCATCAGTCAGAATGTATGAGTCATTCTCTCATTCAATGATGCCTATATCCTCTGTACACCTTGCAATGCAAACAATTTCATTTGGTACATCATCAATAGGGATGGATGATAATGTGTGTTTGCAGATTTGTATATTTCCATAAAATGTTGGATTGTTTCTTTTCAACCACAAGAGCACATCCCAAATGTAGTAGTGTCAAACACAAAACAATTGCCTCATGCAATTGTGAGGTAAGTGCTGAAATCCAAAGAACATTACTTGAAGAACCAATGCTAAAACTGCAGGTGGTCATGGCATAAGGAACCCCTGAACCATGTTTTAGATGCCAGGTGCATCAAGATCATAACTGCAAACAGATCCTCACATTGCTCACTGAAATGACAAGCCATCTTGCGATTGTATGTTTCCTTTGATTCTTTTAGGGTAGAGTTTGAAAATGTAGACTCTTGGATAAATTAATGCTATTAATAACTGTTCTGGAAAGCTTAGTCAACTCAAGACTGGGGGAATAGTGCCCAACCATAAATGATTGGCAAGTGATCAAGCTGGAGGGGACTGAGTGTCCTTCATCTTCAGATCATTGATACAAGTTTTGCAGATCAATACATGGAATTTGCTTTGATTTCTGTAAACACCATTTGGCTCCAATAATAATCCATCAAATATATCATGGGTCAGATGGGTATTGGCAGGTATTAAACAATGTTTGTTTGGGATTTTTTTCAAGTAGAAACATAGCAAGTTCATTGTCGGTTTGATGACCCTGTTGTCCACAAACACCACAAACATGACATACAAGAGTGGAATTTGAGGTTGCATTGCAAAAGTTTTGGTAACATTTATGAACAATGTCATCAGATGGGAGTTCAAGAAATTTAGAGATGTCATGAGTTGAACATCTCATCAATTCAGTGTTGTTCCTCTCCTGATCTTTTCTTCGAGACTCAGATTTTGAATCTCTTCACAGCCAGCTTGTTCAGATAAGCATGCATCATGTTCCAATTTTTTTTTAATGCCAAATCTCAAGAGTTCCTGGAACATATCATTTGGCATATAATCTAAAATCCAGTTGATAAGAAGGTCTTTGTTGGCACAGTTTTCTTCAGGAACATTGCATGATTGAGCAACATAGTGACACAGTGCAGTGAGGTGGATATGAGATAGAATGGCAATATTCTCAGCTCAGTGTGAAATTGTTGAATGTAAATTTGACATGGATCTACTAGAGTTGAACACAACTGTTATAAGTGTGTCAATCTTCAAAAAAAAAACATCTCACAGTGTGTAAATGTTTAAGGATGCACTGTATATTACTATAATCAAATGCACACAAACATAAATTGCTAAGTCAAGTAGCTATTTGGAAATGCTGACACTTATCTAGTTTGAATAATACCAGATAAATCAATGAAGATATCTGTATGGAAACCACAGGTATTTAATGTTTAAAACCTGCCACATAACCAACTCATAGTGTTACTGTTCATGAAATCAAATGTGTCATTCATTGATGAATTAACATGTTACCCAATTATCAAAAGAATGGCTGATAGATAGTCTATCAGAATATAGAGGAATATTTTCATGATATAGGTTAGTCAGAGATGAGCCATTCCATTATTTGTCTATGTATTCAAGATTGGCATCCTCTTCTTCAGTGGTATTATCAACATGAGAATTGAGATCAGGACAGTTATTGGAAATTGTGGTTTTGTCATCCACAGGGGTTTGAATTTCGCTGACAATATCTTTATCACCATCATTTATGCTTTGAGGCAAAATATCAGAGATGACCACAAAAGATAAAGTGAACAAAACCTTTGGTTTTGTGCTTTTCAAGATGTGTCTTGATGTTTGCCAGGTTTGTGATTACTGCAGCACCTCGATTGCCTGACATTCTTGGATGTTGATTGCTCCAGTAAGTTAGATTTGAGATTGATGAGATTGTTTGATTGCATTTGAAAACTTTGATCAGGCACTGTTTCAAAATTAGATTCTGATTGAGGAAGGCCTGTGAATGGATGAACACTTGGCATTCCTGCTGGAATGCTTGTATTTGAATTGTCATTCTGGGTCAAATGTGTCCCACTTTTTGGAAAGGAAAGTATGGACAGATGGTGTAGGAATGACATTGTGACAGTTTGTTGTTCCAAGTGAGATGGTTTGAAAGGTCCTTTGTAAAAAATGTATCAGATAAGGATGAAATGAGATACAACAATGACAATGACAACCTTTTCGAATATTCTGTTTGTATGGACTTTTGAGACTAGGTAGTGCTTTGTGAAGAATAATGATTTGTTCAATTAATCCTGTAAAGCAATCATGCCAAACATTGAGTCTTTTCATGAAATAATGTCAAAGACAGAAGTGAATTTCAACAAGAGAACCTTGGATTGCAGATGGAACTTGAATAGGTTCAACATAAGTTGTATGTTCATCATACACAGGTAATGGACAAACAGAATGAGTATAGCCAATTTTTTCAAGTTTGTCATTTAGACTGGTATCATTTACAGGCCAATTCACAGTGACTTCATCAGCTACCCAAAATAAGATCATGATCAAATTTAACATGGAATTAGTCAGTAGCATGAACAATTTCCAAGAACATTCTGATATCATATGCCAATGTGAGTATTTTAAAATTCAAAGAATTAAAAAATTTGCTACTGACTTTCAACTCAAACAATGGACATGAAAATCTTAGATGTCATAGATGATTGTCTTTCTCTATAAGATAACACCTGTCATCTGTGTGAGAAACAAGACCTTGCAGTTTTTCTAACTTGTTTAGAGCTGTTACAAAATCAGGACCAAAATTGGTGTCTGATGGTGGTCCCAGTAAAAGCTGAAATTTGCTTGATTTGAATTGCATTTCAAATTGAGGGTTGTAATTTCCTATTGGTGAGACAAACAGTTTCTGTGGGAGAATGATACCAACAACAATGAGTACAGCATCTTCACAAGCCTTGAGTGGGTTAACTTCTGCCTCTGCAATACTTTCAGCTGTAACAAGCATGTGTGAGGACCCATCAGTCTTCCATCCAATTGAACCTTCTAGTTGAAGGTTGGGTAAATAAGTATGGTCTCCCATCAAGTGAGACCAATGCCAAGATGTGCTAAAGAATTCCTTATAAAGGTGGTCAGCTACATATTTTGTTGGTGGCAAAGAAAAATTATACAGGGGGCATGGGATTGCCACACACACAGTGCAGGATGACATGTTGAACAAGTTGAAAGAAGATGATCAAATGGTGAAGATCATCAAAACCTCATTCATTGTCTTTATATTTATTGTGCATCTACTGCCATAGATTATTATTGTATGTAAAGCTATAAGACCAAGTGAAAATTCAATTAAATAAAGAAAATAAACATATCACTTACAATAGAAGAATCTGCTTGACAAATAACCTATCTGAATTCGATAAACACAAACCTCTTCAACTATTTGATGTTTTGAATACCAGAACTGGACTGAACCACAGACAATGATGTTTTGACAATGTCATAAATTGAGTTATTAACAATGTGACCCATTCTATTAAATCAAGTCATACATGTCATTTAATGATTGATAACATACCTTTTTAACATAACAGATATGAAGTTGGAAAGGTAGAGGAAGTGGAAAATCCATTGGAAAATGAGAAACAGTTTTCACCATGGGAATGATGCCCTCAAAAAATGACAAATTCTCAACATTAATGATTTGATCATGTCCATCAATACTGGATAGAGGGAACATTGACCAATAATGGAGAATCTGAGGTTTCTGGAAAATAAAGACCCTTGAACATGTGTGAACAGGTATAGATGACAGTCTGATAGCAGGGAAAGACTCACAGTAATGAATGAATGAATGCACCCAACATCTGAGGTTCGAGCCATTTAGCATGGGTCAACACGAACACACATTCTCAAATTTGTGCCTAGTAATGTTTTGAATCATGTCAGGGGCAGATTGCTAGAATGACCAACACATGACAGTCAATACTGTCACCAATCTTGTCCTAATTTCATTTAGATTTTATTTATGTCTGTTTATGATCTGTCTCCAATCCTGTCCCACAACTCATCTGCATAAACCTTGCTCTTTGAGCAAGGTAATGGGTGACTTGTAGAGGGTTTAAGGCAAGCCAGTAAAGACTTGACTCAAGATTGTTTCTCTGTTACAAACAACTCTGTTTTTATCATGACACTTGTCATGACAACTAAGGGCCTCACTTAATAGTAGACTGAAAGTACAGGAGGGGAGAGGACTAGTTGACTAGGGGGAAACCCAAGAGAACTCAACTCAGGACTCTCAGTGCTTGTTGCTCAGCTTTTAGATGATACAGGATGGTTGGTCTGCACACTAAACCCTATACTAATAATAGTTTGTATGAGTCAAAGGGAAAGCATAATGGACAGATTGGTTCTGTCTGTGTCATAGTAACTACATAATCAGGCCTGATATCCAATATCTAATCTAATCTCATCATCATCTTATCTCAGATGTTTGGTTGTTCCCTTTAATAAAAACAATATAAAAATGACTCAGAGAAAAGAATTTGAGATGAGTCATGACAGTTTTGGCATGGATGCTCAGGGATAGGCATGGGAGCCAACACAAAGGTTCAACTATATTTTATATTTGATTGCTTTCTATCTTTAAGTAATATCTACTGAATCAAAATGGTAACAGTCAAAATGCAGGTGAGTTGGTGAGGGTGCTGGCATGTGATTGTAGGTGCTGGTAGATTGCTGATGGTCCTGCTGTCTTGGTCTCCATTTTTTGAGCTAAAAACAAGACTGGACTGGATTTTCAACTGCTACTCTGGATGAGTACCAGGAGTCTAGAGGACTCCTTGTCAATTCTTACAGTTTAACCAGAGTCCAGGGATTAATGTGGGGGAGTGTAAATTACTGGGAGAATGTAGAAAATGTGTCTAAACACTGTTTTTGCAAAATATATACTGTACCTGGACTCCACAAGGACTGAACCTGGATTCCCTACAATGACCTCACTTGTGCCTGGACTGAACCTGGACAGTTCCTGGAGTGCAGGGACTTTACCTGGACTCCACAAGGATTGCAGTCAATCATTCTATTATTGTGTGACTGCAAAATCACTAAATATATGCCTTTTAAATTTTACAAATTTGTGAATTTTAAGCTTCTGCTATTTTTAAGTCATAAAAATTCTATACACACCTAACCTATTGCACTGCATTCATTGGTCCCACCTTTCCTACAAGCACTAAAGACATATCTGCTGCTACAATCTCCTCTTTCTTGGTTATTTTACTGGTTTTTTGCAGTAAGCTCCAATTGAGTTGTGGAGGAATCTTTACTTGCCTGTAATGTCCTCAGATCCACCATAACCTTGCCTCTTGCTCCCTCTTCTGATGTTTGCATTCTTTTGAAGCCAAAGGTCCATGGTGATATCTTCTTGAAGAGGTGGAGGTGGCCTCTTAGTAAATGCACAGTTGTCACCAGCATTCATCCCATCTTCTGTGTCATCCAAGGGCATTACAGCCCCAGGTGAGCTCTTTACACTAAGCCACCTGTTTATGCTGCAGTTCACTGGACTCCAGGCTCAGTCCAGGCTAAAATGATCACAGCCAAAACACAGCCAAAATGAGCATGGAGTCCACACAAATTACCTGGACTTTCCCTGGAATCACAAGGACTTGGACTGCCTGGGCTCCATGTGGACTCCATCCTCACTCCAGACCAATTTGGCCACATGTGTGACACATGACACATATCACATGACCATTTAGTAGGTGGTCTGTGCACATTTGACAGGTATATAAGGACAGCCAGCAGTACCCAGTTTCTGCCATTCCCCCCAGTACTTTATACTAAGCCACCTGTCCAGGTGGACTCCAGGCAAAGTCCAGGCAAAACTCCCAAAAATCTGGAAAGTCCATGTGGAGTCCATGTGGAGTCCACACCATGCTTTTTGCCAGTACTTTGCAGTGCCCCCCCTGTCCACATGGAATCTGCATAAACTAGGGTTGCCTTACAATACTTGACACTATCCCACCTAGCCCAGTCCTGGCATATCAATCAGGGAACAAATTAGCACTTTTACCCCATAGAATGCCTTCCTGTGCAGATTCCCACACTGTCATAATTTTCCACAGTTAAATTAATTTCTTACACATGTACATTGAAGTAGACTCCAAGTTCACTATGAGGACTACAAGTATGTAGAATCATTTTGGTGCATGCATTTGCTTTCTTCACATGAATTACTCATATTTGATTTTCTTTAAAACTCACAGGGAGCAACAATTACTCTGTACACAATATTGCAAATAACTGATGTCCTTATCTGCTACATGATAAACTCAATATTTGTACAGGTCAGTGGTAACACCATGAAACACTCAGTCCTCAGAATCACTTTGCTCACTATCAGACTCATCAACCTTAAATCTCTCCTGCCTCTTTAAAACTTGGACTGTATGAAAATTCAACATTGCACACATGAACCAATCAAAATTCCCATGCTTCATCCTATTCATCACTGATTCAAAACACCCAGCCATGCATTTGATTGTTCACAAGTCTGAGTATTGAATGGCTGTACTTCCCACATGCTCTATTCAATCACAGACTACATTTGTCATATGTCACCAACATGTTATATTTTCCCACAATCCAAAAAGTAATAATCATTGCCACATACTACTTTTCTTACATGATGACAACATGTCATATTTCACCAGTCCACAAAATCATTGCCTCAGACTACCTTCATGTGGTCCAAGAAGCAACAGGCACTAGAAATACAGCAGACTGCCTGCTCTTTGCTGTGACTATCATATTGTTTACATGTATATGCTTATTATGATCAGGGTCAGATTCACTCCATCTACACTTGATGCTAATACTAGACACCATGATTTTGACTTTCATGTTTTTCCATTGCTGGTTCTCTGGGAGAAAATCACAAATATCTACAGTGACTCAAAAAACTGTCCCAATGTTTCGCACTTTCTGATTGTTTGTTGTATAGCATCACATCGAGACCAAACAGAGCCAAAGCGCTGGTGTATATAAAAAAGGGTTAGGTAATGGCTACATGCCAAATCAGGAATCATGTAATTTGATGGGAGTATCTATCGAGATATAGTCAATTCAGTTTGATAACTCATTGGGACAGTTATTTGAGTGGGTATCAGAAATATCAGAATCTGATGGTGGCTGGTTCCTGTGGCATGAGAAATTCACAAATGGTTATCAGGATGATTGTACCTTAGATGGTTCCTGAATTCAATGTATTTAACAAGGGCCAGCAATCACAGAGTTCCCCAATCTAACATGCATCCCCATCTCCTCTGCTCAGAAGGAAAACATCCTCTCCCTTGCTTCTAATGGGTTCTCCACTCATCACATTGCCTCCAAACTTGGTATTGGAAGGTCCACTATCTCCTATAGGAGTCTGATAAAATTCTGATTGGACTCTTCCTAAACATTCTGATAACAGTCTGATCAAAATTTATTGAAAGTTGATCAGAATTTTCCCCTCATTCTATTAGTACATTTTGGTTATCAGAATCTTATAGGAATCCTACCAGATTGTGATCAGAATAGGGAGGGACCATAATGACCTCCAAATCCTTTGAGGTGTGTACACTATTTTTTTTGGCTCAATAATATCGAATTTCCCACAGTATAAAAATGTGAGAAATTTTGACATGACATATTAACAAAAAATGTAGAGGGACCAAACCTGACCTTAAATACATAAACCAAATAATTATAAACATAGTACATGATGAGATATTTGTGATTTTCTCCCAGAGGACCAGCAATGGAAACATGAAAGTCAAAATCATAGTATGCAGTATTAGCATCAAGTGTGGATGGAGTGAATCTGACCCTGGTCAAAATAAGCATATATATGTAAACAATATGATAGTCAGAGCAAGGAGCAGACAGTCTGGTGTATGTTAGAACGTTGTTCCACACAACCTCAAGGTTTAGAGAGATGAGAGAGAAAGAGCAATAGTTGTACTGTGTATGACAGAAACAATCATAAGGCTAAGGTGTTACAACCCATGCGAACATTTTCATTTTCTTATGTCAGCACCTTCCTTTCCTGACTATCTATGCATCGCCACCTCTCCTCTATGATTATGCAATGTCACNGGTGATGAGTCCCACCAATGCCTGTATTAATGCGTCCGTGATGTTGAATCCGACTGAGTAGTGTTGTTGGACAGATTTGTCCCCTCCATACTCCTCCAACACCTCCTTCGCACTCATTCCCCATGTGCTGTGTTCAACGTGGAATTTCGCCTCCCTCCGATTGAAGGTTACTTTTACCCTGACGTCCAGATCTCTCATGTCCTTCTCGTACGCCGCTATCTCTCCCCAGGACGGATTGTACGGCCATGCGAATGCCCGCCAGTGCTGTCGTTTGAATAAACGAAGATAACATAGACCTGGGGTCTCTGGTCCCGATCCAGTGAATCCTCTTGGTGGTAACACTGCTTGACTAGCGTGTCGCACCTGTTGGTTCCACTTTGTTATGTCGATAATGCTGGGCGGGTGTACCATTTCCATTTTCATTCGCATTTCCTCCTTCAACTCTTCATTATACCAATCGCCAGACGGTTCTCCAAACCAGTTTGTCGTGAACTGACGTGTGACTCGTCTGCCAGCTCCTTGGAAATGATTTGATTGAACCGCCTGTGCATATGTCCATCTCGGGTATACAACCTCCTCGTCATTCTTGGCTGCACCAAGAGTGATCTTCTTCCACCAATAGTTCTTTCCATACGTATCAATATCCTCCCATTTATACGGCATTTCTACTCGTACTGTGGTGTTTTCCTCAAGTAAAATCTCATTGCCGGGATAGATATGATAAACCCCATCTCTGTCTCCATCTCGAATTGCAAAACTGACGTCCTGCTTTCTCAGGATGGGTGCCCATGACGTTACTTCTTCCATGGTAGGATATTTCGGCCATTTATACTTGTTGTAATATCGTGGCTCAAAGAGGTACATATAACAGTATCCCCTTTCCCTCCATGGTTCAGCTGCCGTTTGTCGATAGTGACCCAGTTTGCCTGGTAATTTGGACTCCACTCCGTCCGCCCATTCTGCAATCCGTTTCGCCTGCTCCTCTATCGTCTCTTCCCCCACTGCAGGGAGAAAGTAGTCCAAGCTCAACGTCTTCCAGTTAAGCATCCCCAACCCCTTATAGTTTTTAGGAGTAATGGGCTCCGCCTTGTAAATGGTGTACACCTTTTTCTTTTCATAAGGTGAGTACCAGACCGACTCAGACTTTGTTCACTCCTGGTTGGCGTATTGCTGTGGCTTCATGATGTTTCCATTAAGTGCATGCATTAACCGGTTCCGCTCTTCAGCGGACAACACCAATCCCTCGTGTTTCAACGTGATGACATTCCATCCACGTGTCAATAATTGTATGTTCGATGGCGTGTCGAACAATGCCTTTCGGATTACAGAGTCCGCCTCCATGTTGTTCAATAAATCTACCAGCATTTGGTAGTCTAGCGCTGCCTTGCACTCTGCCTCCTCAAGCCGCCATTTACGGAGCAGCTTCTCGCGCTTCTCCTGCATGAGCGCCTTCCACGCTTCCTCTTGTTCGCGAACCAACACTTCCTCGAGTCGTTCCGCCTCACGCTGAGCCTCACGCTCCAGTTGTCATTTCTCTCTTTGTTGCTCCTTGAGCCAACAATGATATGCCTTAACATGGGCATCACGTTGTCACCTGTCCACCACAGCGGCGACATTGCTTTGAACCTTTTTGGTAATTGCGCATCCTCGCGCCCATTCTGCCTCAAAGGCAACACCGATCTCACCCAACGTCATGTTGGCGAAAGGTAATACGTAACGGAAAACCTGATCCATGATATGGAATGAATCGGTTGTGATGATAAAACAATGATAAGATTGTTATGTAACGACCCGCGGAATGCCTTGTGTTAAAGGCGTGTTTTGTTCTGTAACAAAAATCTTCGATAACTTCAGTCTCTCAGCACTACTGACAGTTATCTGTTCGTTCGGCAATACAGTAGACGATCTCAGTTGAGATGATGTCGACTAGGGTTCCAACAGCTGACTTGCAAGACATGGTGCCCAGGGCTTCACTCAGGTGTCCTCGTGCTCAGTTCAAAGAACTGATATGTTATTGGTATCCTGAGACTGTACTCCTTGATACATGTCATGTCAGGCAAGTTGTCTTCGTTGTCGGCCAACCGCAATCAGGCTCGGTCCATACTGGTGCACCTACACCACGTAGAGACGAAGGTCCTCCTGATTGTTTTATCGCCTAGACCTCGTTTTTTCGATCGCCACACTATTGGACTCGCCAACACTGCCTCTACAGCCAAGGGCGTACTCTGTCACAATAGCTGTTTGTCACCTGAGAATGAAACGCAGTCGATGTCGTCCAGAACGTGGAACGATGTCGACGAAAGGTTGAATGAGTTTGCCTCGTGTAACAATGAGCAGGTCGTGCTCTTTGTCATTGAGTCAAACAGTGAGGTAGTAAGCCTTACGATTATGTTAGAAGGTCATTCCAACGATAACCTCAAGGTTTGAGAAGTATGAGAAGGGAAGAGCAATAGTTGCTGTGTGGTACGACACAAACAATCATAAGGCTAAGGAGCATTACCTACTAACCACTCCTTATATACCTTTTACCTCATGTTCCCCATGAGTCAATCATATGACCTCTCCCTCCTGACTCTCGATGACTCAGCCATCTTGTATGCTGACATAACCTCCCTGTGGCTGCGTCTTATCTAATCAAGAAAATGAGAAAATAAAGAAATCATAACACAAGGCAAGGACGAATCCTGGTGACCAGTGGCATTTATTTCAAAAGCCTTAAATGATGCAGAGCGAAATTATGAAATCTATGATAAAGAAATGTTAGCCGTAATGCATGCGTTTTATGAATGGTTACATTATCTCAAAAGTGCCAGGGAGATTGTGGAAGTATTAACAGATCATCTCAACCTGATGTACTTCTGGAAGCCACAAAACCTCAATCGATGACAAGCGCAATGGGTCACGGACTTACAGGAATACAACTTCATTATTAAACATTGACCTGGGAAGTCAAACTCCAAGGCTGATATCTTGTCATGAAGGACAGATCATCATCCAGGAGGACCAGATAATGAAGGAGTGGTTTTGCTCAAGGAGGATCTATTTGTCAGAGTCTTTGATGATGACAGGGCCATTGAAGATATCATTAATGATATCCAGTGGATTCCAAAAAGGCAATGGGAGACCCAGGTTAGAAAAGGTTGGACAATAATAATGAGGACTTTAGAATAGTTAATGGACTGGTAGAATGGAAGGGCAGAATTTATGTCCCAGCAAACATACACACTCACGAATCACTGTTGGCAATATACCACTCTTGGGGACATCCAGGAATTGAGAAAACAGTTGAACTAGTGACAAGGGACTTTTGGTGGCCACAAATGCGAAAGGATATCCAGAACTACATTGCTGGATGTGAAACCTGCCAAAAGGCAAAACCAGACAGACAGACTAGGGCAGCACCCTTACATCCAAATGAAGTTCCGGATGCACCATGGGAGATCATCTCCATGGACTTAATTGGACCACTTCCAGAATCGAAGGGGAATGACATGATCTTGGTGATTGTGGATTGATTCACAAAGAAATCCTATTTCTTACCCACAACATCCACCATCACATCACAAGGAGTTGCCACTCTATTCCATGACAACATATTCAGGGAACATGGACTACCAAAAAAGATCATCAGTGACCAGGGGCCACAATTTGTCTCCAAATTTATGGACGACCTATATGGCATGTTGGGAATTAAAGCAAATTGCTTGACCACACATCACCCACAGACCAATGGGCAGACAGAACATGTGAACCAAACAGTTAAGGAATTCCTCACCATGTTCATAAATCACCAACAAAACAACTGGAGTGATTGGCTTGCAGTTGCACAGTTCTGTCACAATGATTGTATTCATTTGGCCACAGGGTATTTCCCATTCTTCATGAATTATGGGCGACATCCTTACAAGGGTCTTAATCCAACGCATGTGCCAAAAGTTGTGGCTGTTGAAGATCTGGCTAAACAGGTTGAGGGAATTCATGCCAATGCCACCACAGCTCTCGAAAAGGCAGCAGAAACCATGAAGCATAAATACGACGAGTCCAAGGCACCAGTGTGTCAGTATAAACCCAGTGACAAAGTCTACCTTAGCATGGCCAATTTACCAATGCTTCGAGTCACTAAGAAGCTGGATGGTAAGTTCGTGGGTCCCCTGGAAGTGGTGAAGAAAATTGGACAATCCACGTACCAGCTGAAAATTCCTGCATCCTGGAAAATTTACAACATGTTCAACGAAATCCACCTCAAACCATATAAAGAACCAGTCTTTCCTGCTCAAAAGGAAAAGGCGGCGTTGCACAAAGAAGTGCAGATGGTCGAGGAATCCCAGGATGACGAATATGAAGTGGAGGAAGTCATGGACAGTTGAGTCAGTGGGCGTGGCGGTGGACGCTTAGAGTACCTTGTCAAGTGGAAAAATTATCCTGTCAAGGAGTCTACATGGGAACCAGCGGAAAATCTGGACAATGCAAAAAGGGAAGTTCAGAAATTCCACAAGGCAAATCCTAGCGCACCCCAGTGGATGGTCAATGTGCACGACATAAGCACCAGTTTCCGCAAATGGCAAAATCACACAGCAATTCCAATTGCAAAGCAGCTGTATGGATGGGAGGATGGGAAGTTCGAGCGTGAATACCTTGAAAAACTCAAGTGTAATTGGCAATGGTGGAAGGGTGACTGTCAAGATATATATGCCAAAGAAGACATGTGGCATGAGTTTGTTAGGAGCTCAGATTGATTTTTACGACCAACATGGCTTCCCGGGATGTGAAGCCTTAAGGGGGGGTCATGTTATGACTCTATCTATTTTCTCTTATTTTTCTATATTTTATCTGGAGGCCTATGGACACAGGACAACATACCAATATGCATAGGGGCTTGGGGGATCTGTTATGGAAGGACCAGTTAGGTAAGCCATGGGTGGCTGTATGAAGGTCTAGGCATAGGGGTCCAGAATAGTCTGGCTATGGAAGGGTCTAGGCTGTTGCTGTGCATGCATAGCCTTCGGGCAGTGCAGTCTGTGCGCACAGACCATGGGCTGGGGTATATAAGGAGGTGTGTCTGTAGGTAGGAGTCCTAAGACTCTAGATAGTTTGCTCTCACCCAGCTTACTTTTCTACTGTGTCAATAAAGCTCGTCTCCATTCTCACACTCTCTCTTTTAGTGTGAGACCTGTGGTTGTGGTGGGACTAGTCCTAACAATGAGGCTGTTACAACCTATGTGAACATTTTCATTTTCCTTACATCAGTACCTTCCTTTATTGAACACCTATGCATTGCCACCACTTTTCTATGATTATGCAATGTCACCACTCACATAAGCATGACCCTTTTCACCTATGACATATGCTTACCATCATTTCATTTCTATGATGTCACTATGATATCATTCTCTAGTACATTCCTTACCTTTTACAGACAGTAGGTTTAGGTATAAATACTAGAGTTTGTCTTAAGTCAAACCTTAAATTTGACTTACATAGCTTGTAATACACAAGTTAACATCTCTGGGAACTACTAGTTCTGGTGAGATTGTCAAAGTTGTTGTTCAAGCACTCTCATCTGCCTCACTCATCTCAAGCCTGAGTCTCATTTGTCAGACTTAGTGCTGTCTACTCAATTGCATTTCACCAGACTCTACTTTGTTATTGTCTCAGACAATCCTCATGGCATTACATCATTCATTAGATTGGATGACAACTTGTCATCATAACAATTTAAGTTGAACTTACCAAGACAGCTTGAGTACCAGCTTGTTAGTGCACAACTGTTGAACTTCCCAGACTGGTTGGTAACCAGACCCTATTCAAGATTTCAGGAGTATTCACCCAAGGAGCTCCACCACCCAATAAAGCTACTAGAGGATTCCAAGGACAGTACTTCCTTGATGGACTTCAAATCTACAAGGACACATGCAATCAGATCTGGAAATACAGATCAGATGATTCCTTCATTGCACCCAGTAATTTCTGGACTCCACAGAAAGAGAACCACCCACCTGACAGATCTCATAAATTCCAGAACCTCTACTATCTTGAAGGAGTAGAAGGACCCTTTGTGATTGAACAAATCATGGGACAAGTGACATACAAACTAAAACTCCTGAAACAATGGTGAATTCACCCTGTGTTTCATGCTTCACTTCTTATGCCTTATGAGGAAACATATATACATGGCCCAAACTATGTAAAACCACCTCCTGAAGTCATAAACAGACAAGAAGAGTTTGAGGTAGAAGCAATTCTCACACATCAATGACATGGTGCAGGGTATCATTACCTAGTGAAATGGAAAGGTTACAGACTGAATGACAATTCCTGGGAACCTGAGCACAACTTAAGCAATGCTGTGGAATTTCTCCAACAATATAAGAAGAGAAGACAGTTGTGAACACTATCATGACACAATATTTCAACCACACCTACTTAAAACAAACTTGCTTCATAAACAAACAATATGCTGCCCCCCACTCATGTTATGCTACCAACAGAAAGTCCTGTGGGAAACTTCATCATGTATTTCTCATGGACCTGCATTTTCTTCATCCCTTTTGAGGACAACACTCTTTCTCTGATAGAACTCAATCAATCTATCATATCACTGCCATTGGATATGGACCCTGAATGTCTACATGTTAGAACATCATTCCACACAACCTCAAGGTTTAGAGAAGNTTGTCTGATGTGCCGTGTATCAAGGAGAACAGTCTCGGAATACCAATAACGTATCAGTTCTTTGAACTGAGCACGAGGACATCCGAGTGAAGCCCTGGGCACCATGTCTTTCAAGTCAACCGTTGGAACCCCAGTCAACATCGTCTCATCTGAGATCGTCACACGTACAGCCAATCAAACAGGTAGTTGTCAGTAGTGCTGAGAGACTGAAACTATCGAAGATTTTTGTTACAGAACGATACACGCCTTTGACACGAGGCATCCTGCGGGTTGTTACATCAGCAATCCAATCATAATCTTATCATCACACTTGGTCTATCTGTCACAATGGATCAAGTCTTCCATTACGTGTTACCTTTCGCCAACATGATGTTGGGCAAGATCGGTGTTGCCTTTGAGGCAGAATGGGCGCGAGGATGCGCAATTACCAAAAAAGTACAGAGGAAGGTCGCCACTGTGGTGGACAGGCGACAACGTGATGCCCACATTAAGGCATATCATCATTGGCTCAAGGAGCAATGAAGAGAGAAACGACAACTGGAGCGAGAGGCTCAGCATGAGGCGGAACGACTCGAGGAAGCGTCAATTCGCGAGCAGGAGGAAGCATGGAAGGTGCTCATGCAGGAGAAGCGCGAGAAGCTGCTTCGTAAATGGCGGCTTGAGGAGGCTGAATGCAAGGCGGCGCTGGACTACCAGACGTTGGTAGACCTACTCAATAACATGGAGGTGGACTCCGTAATCCGAAAAGCATTGTTCGACACACTGTTGAATGTTCAATTGTTAACATGTGGATGGAATGTCATCACGTTGAAACACGAGGGACTGGTATTGTCCGCTGAAGAGCGGAACCGTTTAATGCACACGCTTAATGGAAACATCATGAAGCTGCAGCAGTATGCCAGTCGGGAACAAACAAAATCTGAGTCGGTCCGATATTCACCTTATGAAAAGAAAAAGGTGTACACCATTTATAAAGCAGAACCCCGAACTCCCAAGAACTACAAAGGGTTGGGAGTGATGGGCAGTAGGACACTGAGCTTGGACTACTTTCTTCCAGCAGTAGGGGAAGAAACGATAGAAGAGCAAACGCAATGGATCGCAGAATGGGCAGATGGAGTGGAGTCCAAATTACCAGGCAAACCAGGCCATTATAGACGAATGGCAGCTGAACCATGGAGAGAAAGGGGATACTGTTATATGTACCTCTTTGAGCCATGATATTACAACAAGTATAAATGGCCGAAATATCCTACCATGGAGGAAGTAACATCATGGGCACCCATCCTGAGAAAGTGGGACGTCAGTTTTGCAATTCGTGACGGAGACAGAGATGGGGTTTATCATATCTATCCCAGTGATGTGATTCTACTTGAGGAAAACACCGCAGTACGAGTAGAAACGCCGTATAAATGGGAAGATATTGACACATACGGAAAGAATTACTGGTGGAAAAAGATCACTCTTGGCGCGGCCAAGAATGACGAGGAGGTTGTCTATCCAAGACGGACATATGCGCAGGCGGTTCAGACCAATCATTTCCAGGGAGCTGGCAGATGAGTTACATGTCAGTACATGACAAACTGGTTTGGAGAACCATCAGGTGATTGGTATAATGAAGAGTTAAAGGAGGAAATGCGAATGAAACTAGAAATGGTACATCCGCCTAGCTACATCAACATAACGAAATGGAATCAACAGGTATGACACGCTAGTCAAACAGTGTTGCCACTGAGGGGATTCACAGGTTCAGGACCTGAAACACCTGGACTTTGTTATCTTTGATTGTTCAAACAACAGTACTGGCGGGCATTCGCATGGCCCTATAATCCGTCATGGGGAGAAATAGCGGCGTATGAGAAGGACATGAGAGATCCGGATGTCAGGGTAAAAGTAACCTTCAATTGGAGGGAGGCGAAATTCCATGTTGAACAGAGCATATGGGGAAAGAGTGCGAAGGAAGTGTTGGAGGAATATGGAGGGGACAAATCGGTCCAACAACATTACTCGGTTGGGTTCAACATCACGGACGCACTCATACAGGCATTGGTGGGACTCATCACCATAGCAGTTGGAATATTCAGACATGCAGCAAACGCTACAGCATGGAACGCCCACACAGACGCGGAACGAACGGAACAGGGAGCACAATTGGCCAATGTAATAAATCAGGTCAATAANCAAGAAATAAGAAAATAAAGAAATCATAACATAACCCCCTCTTCAAGGATCAGGTTTCACATGATCAGGATCCATTCGTTCTGCTTCTTTGCGATTTCCTTTCCATTTTTGCCAATTATGTTCCAGCTTTTCCAGGTACTCGCATTCAAATTTTCCATCTTCCCACCCGTATAATTTTTTAGACACTGGTGGTTGGGTATAGTTTAAATATGGTGTGAATGATAGTTCTCATCCATGGAGTCTCCTCGGCGCTCCCAGATTGAGTCGATGGAAATCATCGACACTCCTCTTGGCATGGTTGCAATTCTGCACCGGTTCCCACGAAGCTTCTTCGAGTGGATAATTTTTCCACTTCACCAAATATTCTAACTGACCATGTCCTCGTCGGTTAATTCAACTATCAAGTATTTTTTCCACCTCATAGTTGCTGGTGGTGTCCTCTTTCTCCTGCTGCTTCTTCTGGCCTGCGTTTTTGCTGGCTTGTATTGGAAACGAAGGTGTGTGATATGGTTTTAATAGTGACTCATTAAAGACGTTGTACACCTTCCAGGATGCAGGGATAAGAATTCGGTATGTGGATGGTCCGACTTTTTCGAGGATTTTATAAGGTCCTAAGAACCTCTCGCCTAGTTTTTTTGTTGGTCGAACCATTGGCAAATGTTCGGCATTTACATACACTAGATCATCTTTTTTGTATAATATAGATGTCTTTTTCCTTTTGTCATATTGTAATGACATCACCTCCTGTGCCTTTTTAATAGCATTCTGAGCTTGGTTCCAAACCTCCACTTGTCTCCCTGCAAACTGTGTAACCGCCTCGACTGTGATATGACCAGTATCAATTTTCGTTCCCTTATTTGGGTGCCATCCGTAATTCATGTAAAAAGGAGAATACCCTGTTGCCAAGTGTTCCCAATTGTTGTAGCAGAACTGAGCTATTGCTAACCAATCGCTCCAGTCATCCTGATTTTTGTTGACAAAAGTAGATAGTAATTGTTCTGCTATCTGATTAACCCTTTCCATCTGTCCATCTGTCTGTGGATGAAATGCTGTTGATGGATTGCCTTTGATTCCCAGTATTCCAAAGAGTTCTTTTGTGAATTTGGATATGAATTGTGGTCCCCGATCACTAATGATCTTCTCCGGCACTCCGTGATTTTTGAAAATATGATCTCGATATAGTGTGGCCACTCCTAATGACGTTATCATCATATTGGTAGGTAGAAAGTATGCCATTTTGGAAAACTGGTCTACTACTGTTAAGATCGCATTGTATCCTTTTGATTCCGGTAAAGGTCCAATCAGATCTACCAATATGTGTTTCCAGGGAGTGTCAGGTATTGCATACGGATTTAATGGAGCTGCTCGTTTTTGTCTATCCAGCTTGACCATCTGACAAGTTCTACATCCTTGAATGTACTTTTTAATGTCTTCTCCCATATTTGGTGACCAATATCCTCGAGTTATCAATTCCAACATTTTAGCGATTCCCAGATGTCCTCAATTGTGATGTATTTGAATCACCTCTTCCCTTAGTCGTATTACAAAGACCATAGAATCGTTATCCATTACCTTTAAATCAGAATTTGATAGACAATTAAAGTAATGCAACGATCTTTTCAAAATGGATATTCATTGGGCATAATTATAATTCCGTATCAAGATGTGATGAATGAAAGCAGCATTCAAACAACCGGGACCTTCGAACCTTTTAGTAATGTCTTTGGTTTAACAACATTCACCCGCGACTTTCCAAACCATGATGAATGATCTGTCCGGGGAACTCGACGTGAGGGTGGGTGGTGATTTACCATGGGACAACATAATTAGTGTTCTTGCAATCAAACGAGCAACATGAAAAAACATGTGAATCGAATTAATTGAGCAAAGTTGGAGAAAGAATCAATTATCGCTTAAACCTAAAATTTTATTTTGACAAAGCAGAAATGGAATTTTTAGCGAATATATTACCAAGGAATCAGTACAAAATGATCCAGCAAAAGTAAAAGCTGTAAAAGAGTGCCTGGAACCTAAGAATAAACGCAGAAGTACAACAATTCTTGCGATTTTTCAACTTTTATCGTATTTGTGAAAGGATTTGCAAAAGAAGCAACCCTTAACGAGTTAATGGAAGAAAATGGGAATGGGGTCCTCGACAGCAGACGCTATGAGGAAACAAAAGAGAGAATAGTGGAGAGCGAGTAATTAGCAATACCAATGAAAATGGACAATTCCGAATTGAAATGGACGCATCAGATTTTGCACTAGGATCAATATTGTCTCAACAACAGAATGGAATATGGAGACCATTGCATTTATTTCACGAGCTTTAAATGAAGCAGAAAGAAAATTATGAAATTTAATGAAGGAGATGCTTTGCAATCAGTGCACTTGTTATATGATGTCTCAATATTTAAAGGAGCAAAGGAATAATCGAATCCTAAACTGATCATCAAAAATTTGACATATTTCCAGAAACACAAAACCTGAATCGAAGACAGGCCGCAATCGGGTTTATGGATTTACAAGAGTACAATTTTGGAATAAAACATAGTCCGGCAAGTCAAAATTCCAAAGCGGATCTGTTATCAAGATGACAGGGTATGAGAAAGGAAAAGGATAATGAAGACTAATAATTATTAAGGAGAGATTTGTTATACGAATGGACAGGAGTGAAATAGGATTAGAAAAAACTGGAAAAAAGACATAAAAAGTAAATAAAAGACAATGGGACAAACGTAGAAAAAGGATTAAAAGAAAAAAGAGAAGGATTTGAATACGAAAAAGAACAGAAATTTGGTAAACATGGAAAGGAAGTATTTAATACAGTAGTAACATTACAATTGAGGAGGAATAATTCAAATACACATGATTGAGACACCCAGAATACGCCAGATGTTGAATAATAACTGAGGATATGTGGTGGACCGAATATGGAGAAGACATTAAAATACATTCAAGATGTAGGACTGTCAGACAGTCAAACCAGATAGGCAAAACGAAGCAGCCCTCTGCTGAATCCACGTAGATCTAATCGACCTTACCAGAATCAAAGGGTACAACGTGATATTTACAGTGGGCAATGATTATTCGAAAATGGCATACTTTATATCTACAATACAACGATAACATCGTTAGAGTAGCCACTTATACCCAGGATCAATATCTTTATAAAAGCATGGAAATACCGCGAGAGATCATCAGCGATACGCGACCACAATCATCATCCAATTCACGAAGGAACTTTTTGAAAATACGGGAATTAAAGGCAATCCTTTGACCGCATTTCATCCACACAGATGACAACATGAAGGGTTAATCAATAGCAGAAACTAATTATTACCTCCGTCAACGAAAATCAGGATGATGGCAGTGATTGGTTAGCAATAGCTCAGTTCTGTTACAATGATGGGACATTCGGCAACAGGATATTCCACCTTTCTACATGAATCACGACAACACCCAAATAAGAAATGAAAATCGACACAGGTCATATCACGGTTGAAGTGGTTACACGTCGTGGGAAGAAAGCAGAGGTCTGATCAGGCGTCAAAATGCTCTTAAGGAAGGCACAGGGAGCAATGGCATTTACAGTTGACAAAAGAAAAAGAAGCATCTATTTTGTAAAAAAAGACAATTTTAGTGCTACATAAATGCCAAACATCTGCCAATAGGTAACAACGAAAAAACTAGGCGGCAGCAATTTTAGGACCATATTAAAATCTCGAAAAAGTTGGACCATCTGCATACCGATTCTTATCCCTGCTTCCCCCCCCCCTCCCCCTCCCCCCCCCTTCCCCCCCCCTTCCCCCCCCTTCCTCTCATGGAAGTGTATAAGGTTTTTAATGAATCATTATTAAAAACCATTATTCACGCACCTTCGTTTCAATACAGGCAGCAAAACGCAGGCCAAAGAAGAAGCCAGGGGAAGAGACACACTGGCAACATGAGTGGAACAAATACTGCATTAGATCGAATCACACTGACGAGGACGTTGGTACAGCTGATATTTGTGAAATGGAAAATTACCCGCTACAAGAAGCTTCGTGGACTGGCGCGAATTGCAACCCATTGCAAGAGGAGTGTCGACATTTCCATCGACTCAATCGGAGCGCTGAGAAGACTCCATGGACGAACTATTGTCACGCCATATTTAAAACTACACGCAACCACTGGTGTCTAAAAAAATACGGTGGAAGAATGGAATTTGACGTGAGTACCTGGAAAGCTAGAACTTAATTGGCAAAAAATGGAAAGGAAATCGCCGAGAGCGGACAGAACAGAATCCTGATCTGTGAAGACCCGATCCTTGAAGGGGGGTTATGTACGATTTCTTTATTTTATCTATTTATCGTAATACATAGGACGACAGCCACAGGAGGTTAGTCAGCAACAGTAGGATGGTGAGTCATCGAATTCAGGAGGAAGGATCAACATCGATTGACTCATGGAACATGAGGACAAAGGTATATAAGGAGTGAGTTAGTAGGTAGTGCTCTTTAGCCTTACGATATGTTTGTTTGTACCACACAGCACTTAAGCTTCTTCTCTTCTCTCTCACTCAAACCTATGAGGTTGTGTTGGAATGCCTTCTAACATGACTCTGAGGGGGACAACAATGGGGGTCTCTGTCTCTCTTTTTTTATTACGGGAAGTTCCTACATATTTATGAGCAAATGGCCGATAAGGAAGCATGGAAAGGTGGAAATCAAGTAACTTTTAGGATGAACCAAGAATAACAATAGGGAGCAACGGAAAACAATCCTGTGCCAGTCCACATGAAACAACACTCTTCTGGAAACCTGGCCTCTGAAAATTCTAGAAGGTGTCTGGAGGTCATTATGTAACTGGAGCGGAAACCAAGGGCGACCAATGGGGAGTGACCAATAACACCAACAAGTCCTAAAGGAGAGGATTGAGGGCTAGATAGCAAAAGCACCAAGTGCTCATGGCATGCTCTGGGTCGAGAGTACCTCCACATGGAATGTGTATGTTTCAATTACTGTCCAAAGGGTGGGACTGGACTGGTCTGGACCTTTTGGGGGCTCAGGGCTTCGATATGCTCGAATTACTTCCGATTGCTTCAGAAAGTCTTGTAGCTTCTTGCTGCTTCTTTGTAGCACTCAAAAATGCTCGTATAGCTTGTATTGCCACACAGATGCATAGCTAGCTCATCACCAAAAGGCATTGTTTGACACACCATCGAATGTTCAATTGTTAACATGTGGATGGAATGTCATCACATTGTGACACAAGGGATTGGTCTTGTCCGCTGAGGAGTGGAATTTTTAATGCACATGCTTAATGGGAATATCATGAAGCCACAGCAGTATACCAGTCAAGAATGAACCAAGTCAGAGTCAGTCCAGTATTCACCATATGAGAAAAAGAAGGTGTATACAATCTATAAAGCAGAACCTGTTACCCCAAAAAACTATAAGGGGTTAGGAATGCTTAACCAGAAGACGCTGAGTTTGGATTACTTTCTCCCTGCATGTGGGGAAGAGACGATAGAGGAGCAGACATGACAGATCGCAGAGTGGGCTGATGGAGTAGAAGCCAAATTACCTGGCAAACCAGGTCATTACAAACAAACACCAGCGGAACCATGGTGGCAAAGAGGATACTGCTACATGTATCTTTTTGAGCCAAAGTATTACAACAATATAAATGCTGAAGTATCCTAGACATTGTAAAATATGAGGATTCACATGTAAAATTACCAGAGATTTTATATGAATGTTGTTCACTTGTACATTGTCTAAGAAACGCACCAATAAGCGCAACCAAACAAAGACTGACTACATGGTCAGCTCCATGGATGGTAAGGCGTATTTGGGATCAACTGATGGAAACAGCCATCAAAGATATGAAAACATGGGTTAAGAAAAACTGGGAACAGGAAGTGGATGAGACATTGATTCATGAACTGAATCAAATGTCAGAAAAAGATGTGTTGTGGTATTTAAACCACATGAAGTCCAGGTCACGTCTTGTCAGGACAACAGGACAGAGACAAATGGATTTAGGAGTCATAGTACAAACTAAGGACTCCTTACAAAACTTCGAGATCAAAGCATTAGTCAACTCGGGATGTACAGCGTCATGTGTGAATAAAACATTTATTGAACAAAATAAAATAAACACACAGAAGTTACCAAAACCCATTCCAGTCTTTAATGCTGATGGAACACGAAATGCAGGCGGAGATTTAGAAGAAATGGTGGAACTAAAACTGAGGATAGGAGATCATTGGGAATCATTGGAATTCGGCGTGTCAGCATTAGGGAAAACAGATATGTTTCTGGGACATGATTGGTTGAAATACCATAATCCGGAAATAAACTGGAAGAACCAAATATTGACCTTTTCATGATGTCCGGGAGCATGTTGGAAAACTTCAAATGTAAATGAACCAGAGGAGGAAATAGAACAGAATGAATGGGAAGAAGGAGATCGTTTACTAGCCGTTCATATTGGACAAGAAGAATTACAATTACGAGCTTTCCAATCTAAAGCCACGGAAATTGCTTCCCAGAACAAAGTAAAACGATCGCTGGAAGAGATAGTACCATCACATTATCTACCTCATCGTAAGGTTTTCGAAAAAACTACTTTTGATGAACTACCACCGAGACGACCATGGGATCATGCAATCGAATTAGTACCGGGATCTAATCCCTTAGATTGTAAAATCTACCCATTAAATCGGGAAGAACAAAAGGTGTTAGAAGATTTCCTCACAGAAAACTTGGAAAGTGGACAGATAAGGCCAAGTAAATCTCCAATGGCATCACCATTCTTCTTTGTCAAAAAGAAAGACGGATCGTTGAGACCAGTACAGGATTATCAAAAACTTAACNGTAGCTTCGAAGCCTGTGTTGCTGCAGGAACGGATATGGCAGGGGTTGAGGAAGGCGAGGGCAATGGGTCTGCACTGCAGGGTGGGAAGACAATGGAGCCTTTCCGTTGACAGGTGGTTGAAGTAATAGGGGTGTTCCACAGCACATGTATAGGTGTAATTTGCATACGCAGTAGGATGCACGTCCTAAGGCCCTGGTGTCACAGGTATCTGTCCACCATTCATAGATCACGGATTCATACTGCTGAATAGGATGGCGTAAGGGGATGACAGCAATTGCCGATCGGTTTGGATCTTAGTGAACATGCTGGGATGTTTGAATACAGTCAGAGGTGGCCTGCCCTTGCATGTCAGCAAATGTCTCAAGTGGGGCAATTGTGATGCATCACCTCAAGTCCCAATGCCATGTGTTGCAGGGCTAGCACCACTAAAGACAGCCACATCCAACTTGCAGCTCATATGTACATCGGAAATGAAGGGACGTCAAAATTGAATGGGGCTCAGGTGATGGATAGGTGGTTATACAGTGTGGGCTTGAAGTGTAGTAGGGGATGGGAGAGCTTGAAGCACTCAGTGAGCACTGAGTGTCGCATGAGTACTTGAGTCATAAGCTTGGAAGTTGTGTCTGTTACATGTGATCGAATTCGATCGTGAATGTGACGTGAAAGCTATTACAACCCTGCATCGATCAACGCATTGCACGCTGTGCCAAAACACCAGCATCCGAGTGCAAATGAATTGATTAGATGACTGCACACTGAGTTTTATGGCTGCAATGCAGCCACAACAGCGACTACACCAAAAATGGTGGATGCCTGTGCTCTGGCCATAGTGATGGCCCAAGGTGCCACGTGAGTACACGCCATGCTTCTGCTTCATAAGTAACATACCTTCCATAGCTACTTTTTGCCCCTCCACTGTGTATCACCCACCCATGCAATGGGAGCTGGCGCCACCAAGAAATGCAGGGATGCAGCCAAAGCGCGGAAATCAGCATCTGAATCTTTTCAGGATGTCCCGCAGGAGATGATCACTGACCTGGCGCCGGCAGTACCTGCCATTCCCAAGCGGGGAAGGGGCCGCCCTCGAAAGCATTGACCCAGCGATGAGTTCCCAGCTCCACGTGTTTTACCAAAACGGGCTTCTCATCCAGACAACGTTACCCCCGACACATCTAGTGGTGGCATTTCTGACACATCTGACTCTGAGAAGCTTCCAATCGAGAGGTTTACAGCGGCATTCAGCCCAGTACTCAGACTCGCAATGCCTGTGATGCGGCTGATGAGCTCACTGACTCCGAAGATGATTCATCATTATCTTTGGACGATCTGGAAAGCAGGATTGATGTAGACGATGGCTCAGACTCTGACGAGTCAGTGCTGGTTGTGTCAAAGAAGAAGACACGTGCAGCGAATGCGGGAAAGAAGCAGCAAAAAGCTCTGGAAAAGAGATCAACAGACTTCGAAATGATGGTGAGTATGAACTTGGTGATTGATGATACGGGTGATTGTCAACTGATTATTGCAATAGATGAGCGAGGACTCGGAGCATTTGAGGTCAAGATACGGATCAATGACATTGGGAATAACACTTGCACGCCTGACAAAATCCCGTCGACAATCAGCTGGGAACGCCTCCAAGAGAAGTTGCTCGAGACGTTCAACGTGCACTTCTCTGGCCTTCATGTCCAATATCGGCTCAGCACGGAGAAGAAAGATGCACTGTATTGTGATTTGACATCACAAAAGCAACTCGATACATTGATTGATTTCATCCGGCCAAAGAGGGGTAACTCTAAGCTACCTATCGTAGATCTGTACAACAAGTGTGATATCCAAGCTGGAGCAGAAGGAAGGTAGGTATTACTTGTCTTTCTATGCATAGAATCCCTATTGACGAGTACTATCTTATAGAAGACGAAAGGGAAAAACAAAAGGCCCATCAACACGATACATGCTCTCTGACCGCCATTCGGCTTGCCCGCACATCAAAGCACCAACTTCAGATAAGGATGGGAAAGACTGGTGAAATCGGAAAAGTCTTACAAGCTTCATTACTGCCCAACGCATAGCCACCCGAGTAAGAAAGCAATTGTGTTGAAGGACCAGAACATTTTGCTACCGAATCACGAAGAAATCTCAACTTATGGGCTGATCTACATGTACTGATTCTCTTACTGTGGCACTGAATATCAACTGATTCTACATAGCACAAAAGATCCACATACGTATTCCTTGACCGAGATTCTGCCAAAATTGGAGTTCAGGAATGGTCCAGTGCGAGGGCTCCTGCTCAAAGTTAGCTAACCAACTGGTCATATGCCAACGCTGGTGGATATCGCTCCGATGTTACATGCAGTATCCGTATCCCTTGCCAGGGCTGCCACAACAGCCAATGCGCCTACGCTTACATGAACCAGCCCAAGGAATGCTACACCTGTAGCTGAACCTGAACCTGAATACGAGTATCCCATCTATTTCTCAATGTTATGCCATTTGCGATAAGCATCCCCGATGACAAAGTTACCAGCTGGGCAGGTATGCAGCCGGCGAGGGTTTGTGAAGGAAGCTGGTCTCGATTACCATCAGCGACCTGTCGGATGGCTTCAGATGGAAGGAAACAGCCGATCTGATCATTGGATGTGCCGAGCAGGATGTTTTACTCGTCAAGAACTGTAAGTTTGAGTTACTAGGTGAAGCAACATAGGTAGTACATCAATTCCGCATCTACATTTTTATGACCTTATGACCTTACGAGCCTTACAGTATCTTGTACGTAGCATAGCATAGTTAGCCAGCAATATATATTGATTTTGCGAATGCCATGGCAAGAATACTGGTACAGTTGTCAATCTGCAGTCAACCAGGCCCCTTTTCTCAAATCTATCGTGAGGCTCTCTTTCCAGAAGTTGCCTACCGCTTCATGGTGCAGACAAGCCAGCACCAGCGGGGTGTTATCGTGTGTGGAATGGTGCAGGTAGGCCGGCGTGGTTCACTAGTATG